>CM069906.1:153900075-154274876 GCA_036172215.1 Camellia granthamiana
CTTCTTTATCCCATCCAAGATGACTTTGTTGGATACTTCTGCTTGTCTATTGTTTTGGGGAAAGCTTGGGGTTAAAAAGTAATTCTCGATTTTGAACTTTGCACAGAAGCTCTTGATTAGCTTACTGTCAAATTGTGTTCCATTGTCCGCAACTATTGCTCCTTGGAATCCCAAACCGAGTGATGATGTTCTTCTATAAGAAGCTCTTCACATCCACATCTTGAATTTTAGCAAGGGGTTCAGCTTCTATCCACTTGGTGAAGTAGTCTGTTGCCACCAACAGGTACTTCCTTTGTCCAGTTGCTTGGGGCAGTTGCCCAACGAGATCCATGTCCCATTGGGCAAATGATCAAGGATTGGATAACTGGGTTTAGGTCTGCTGCTGGCTAGTGTATCAGAGGTGCAACCTTTGGCACTTTTCACACTTCTTGACATAGGTTTCTGCGTCTTTCTGCATGTAAAGCCACCAATACCCCTAGGTAATGGCCCTATGGAGCTAGTGATCTGCCCCCAGCGTGGCGTCCATAAATTCCTTCATGTATTTCATAGAAAAAATCTTCAACCTGTGAAGGATGTACACACCTCAATAGAGGTCCAGTGAAGGATCTTCTGTAGAGATGTCCCCTCTGCTGTCAGACTGAATCTTGCCGACTTCAATCTGATATTGTGTGCCTCTTTGTGATCGTCTGGTAGTCTTCCTTCTTTTAGGAATGCTACTATTGCATCCATCCAGCTTGGTCCCATGTCCACACACCATTGCTTCACGCTCTGTGGTCAGTGGTTCGATGCTCAGGCCCGACAAGTAGTCAACCATTATCGTCCTTGCTTTTCCAGGTTGTACTGCACTAGCCAGGTTGGCCAGTGCATCAGCGTGACTGTTATTATCTCGGCTAACCTGATGTAGTCGGCAGTTCTGAAACAAGGCCACCAACCTGTTGACCTCCTTTGCGTAGGCCGACATCCTTTCATCTCGGGCTGCAAACTCGCTCGTTGTCTGGTTGACTATAAGTTGGGGAGTCACAAAAGACTATTACCTCATCTGCTTCTACTGCCACTACCCGTTTCAGTCCTGCAATGAGTGCTTCATTGTTTGAGGCCTTGAACCCTAAACGAATCGATTGTTCTAGTATCTGCCATTCTGGAGATACCAGTACTACTCTTGCCCCCGCTCCTTGTCGGTTTGAACTCCCATCAACAAACAGTCGAAAGGAGTCACCAATGTAAATGCTGTAGGGTCTGAGTTTTTCTTCCTTCCTTTGTTTCCGTTGCCTTCGGCTGGGCTTCTCCTTGCTTGCTTGGACATCGTTCACCTCAGTTCAACGGAGCCCAATGTGAGATGGCTCCCTGGAGTGAACTTGGCCACGAAGTTAGCTAAGACTTGGCCTTTGATCGCTGTTCTAGGTCTGTATTCCAAGTCATACTACCCCAAGGCCACTGCCCATCTGGCTATTCTGCCTATCAGATCTCCTTCCTGCAACAGGGACTTCAAAGGGTGTTCTGTTAGCACCACAATTTTGTAGACTTGAAAGTAATGGTTAAGCTTTTTGAAGCCATTACTAAAGCTAGCGTCAATTTCTCTAGGGGTAGATACCTGGTTTCTGCATCAGCCAGGGTTTTGCTTACATGGTAAACAGCCTTTTGCTTCCTTTTTTCTTCCCGGATTACCACCCGCGCTTACTGCGTGCTCTGAAACTGCTAAGTACAAAAACAGCTCATCTCCAAGTTCTGGATTTGAGAAAACCGGAGCTGTGGTCAAATATTTCTTTAAGTCGTTCAGGGCGACTTCGCACTCTTCTATCCATAAGAAGTCTGTGGCCTCTCTTCACTAAGCTGAAGAAGGGTTTGCATTTGTCAGAGCTTCTACTTATGAACCTGTTCAGGGCTGCAGCCCTTCTAGTTAGCATTTGCACCTGTTTTGTCAACGTCGGGCTCTTCAACTCTAGGATGGCTTTAATCTGATCTGGGCTGGCCTCAATGCCCCTTCTGGTCACCAGGTATCCCAAAAACTTACAGATCCAACTCCAAATGCACACTTCGATGCATTGAGTCGGAGCCGATCTGTTTTAAGGATGTCAAAGACTGCTTTCAGGTCGGCCAAATGACCTTCAGGTTCCTTGGTCTTCACGACCATGTCATCGATGTAAACTTCCACCGTTCCGCCAATCAGGTGTTTGAACATCTTGGTTACCAATCTTTGGTAAGTTGCTCCCTGCGTTTTTCAAACCCAAAAGGCATCACTCTGTAGCAATACAGCCCTTTTAGGGTGATAAACGCAGTCTTCTCTTCATCTGGAGGGTACATGGCTATCTGATAGTACCCCCTGTAGGCATCCAGGAAGCTCATCCTTCCATGCCCTGAAGTGGCGTCTACCAGTTGGTCAATCTTGGGTAGAGGAAAACTGTCTTTGGACAGGCCTTGTTCAGGCTGGTAAAGTCCATGCAGACCCTCTATTTACCATTCTTTTTCTTCACCATCACTGTATTTGATAGCCATGTCGGGTAATTTACCTCTCAAATGGCCCTGGCCTCCAAAAGTCTGTCTACTTCCTCTTCCACTGCTTCGACGTGCATCAACATCGGTCTTTTTGCTTGTTGGATTACAGGTTTGGCCGACCTGTCAACGTTCAGTTTATGGCAAGTGACCTCGGGGTCAATGCCAGGCATTTCGTAAGACGTCCAAGCAAACACTCAATATTTGCTCTCAAGAAAGCTTCCAACTCTTTTTCCTCTTCTTCGGCTAAGCCCGAGCTAAGAAGAAAGAAGCATTCTTCATCTCCCTCCTGGACAAGGATTTTTTTCAGTGCTTCTTCACTCTTCTCGGCTGGCTCCTTGCCGACATCCTCTAGGACTTCCCACGTCCTCATCTTCGATCTCTACCTTCTCTGGTTCTCGTATGCTGCAGGTGGATTTCATTGCTGCCATGGAGCAATTCTTTGCCTGTAGCTGATCTCCTCTGACCTTCTCTATCCATGCTCTATTGGGAACCGCAATAGTTGATGCAATGTTGAGGGAACAGCCCCCATTGTATGCAACCACGGCCTTCCCAAGATAATATTGTAAGGGGAGGGTGTGTCGATTACAGTGAACTCTGTCTTTATCTTCTTCGTGCCAGCCTGCACATCTAAGTTTACTACTCCCAGTGGCCATGTCGACGTTCCATTGAACCCCGACCATTGGGCCATTAGATTATTCCATATCGTCTGGGTAAAGGCCAAGCTCCCTGTAACATCTAACATACATGATGTCACAAGAGCTGTCTTGGTCAATAAGGATGCACTTCACTTGGCACTCCCCAACCTGGAGGGATACTACCAAGGCATCGTTGTGCGAATGTTGGACCATCTCCAGGTCGGCTTCAGTAAAGGACACTACTGGTCCCTGGTACTCCTCGCCCGAGGTCTTTTCTCCCTTACTTGGTACACATGCTGCAAGTGCCTCACCTTCTGGGTCTCACCCTCGTATTTCGTTTTCGTTGACCTTCGAGTGAATTACATTAATTACCCGAGGTACGCTTGCCTGCGGCTGCTGTGCTGGGGGAGGTGGAGCTGCCGGTGCCTGAGGCAGTCTTGCCTGTTCTTCCCTTGTCCTGGCCTCATCTACAAGGTCCCTCAAATGGCCTTGCCTTACTCGGTCTTCCAGGTGCGCCTTCAGGGCTCTGCAACCCTGGGTCATATGCCCATCTTCATTATGGTAAGTACAATGCTTACCAAGGCTTCGTCCCATAAACTCTCCTGGTACCCCTGCTGGTGCTCTGAAATAGGGGTGGGTTGGGTTGGATTTATCCAGGACTTTGTGAATGGGGATTCGGAACACAGTTGTGACTGCTTGTGCAGCCCTTAGTCCTATCTCCTGCTTGTTGGATCCGTTGTTACCTCGGCCTCGCTTCGGCGAGCCGTTTCCTTTTTCTTGCTTTATCGCCGTGGTTCCTGGCGTGTCTTCCTCGACTTTGGCATATTTCTCGATTCTGGCCATGAGCTCCTCCATGCTTTTTTGGCAACGTCTTTGCCAGTGATTTTCAGAGTAGGCAGCTATCTTTCAGGCCGTTTTTAAATGACACGACGGCCACTTCTTGGTTGCATTCTGGTATTCGGTTGAACATCTCGTAATACCTCTTGGCGTAGACCCTCAGGCTTTCCGTCCTCGCCAATCTTCAGAGCCATTAGGGTGTCTACCCTCAAGGGCTGTAGTTTGTTTGTCATGAACCTGGCCACAAACATCCTCGGCCAGGCCTTCCCAGGTTTTCACGCTTCCTTTCGGCAATTTGTGAAACCAATCCGATGCAATCTCCCCGAATGATGAGGGGAACACTTTGCAGAGCAACGGCTCGTTTCCAGTGTACAATGCCATCGAGTTCAGGAATAATCCGACGTGAAAGTTGGGATCCGACTTCCTATTGTATATTTGGAACCTTGGCATACTGAATCTCTCGGGGCCTCAACTTTATCTAACTCTACCGAGAATGGTGTTCTCGGTTTAACCGTGGAAGTTACCTCGGCATGGTCATGCTTCCTCTTGAGGTAATCTCTCAAGTCCTCTTTGGTCTGGCCAGGAGCTCAGCTATCTCCTGACTTCAGTCTTTTCGGTGCACTACTCTCAGCTTCGTTGTGAGCCCTTTTCGACCTTTCTCCATGAGTTGTGTCGAAGCATAGCTCCTGTCTTTGAACATGCCGGTGTTCTCTGGGGTCTGCTTCCTTGGTGCGATGTGTCCTTCGAGATTCTTCCCTTCTCGACTCTCCTCGCCCGACCTCCCTTGAAGGCCGGTGAGAGTGTTTTTCGCTCCCTAGTGTGCTGAAGGGCTACAGAGATTATGTTCTGCCTCCCTTCTGGGGCATTGGTTGCTGGAATCGGCCTGTCCTGCAGCGGGAATGGTGGCTACATGACGTTGTTTTGCATCATGAAATTGACGACCGATTGCAGGTCGGCCAATTTGTTCGCCATCTCTTTCACCTCTTCATCCCTCCGCAGGCATCTATCCTTCCATACCTGGAGGTCGTCCTCGTTGTAATACCCGCTTTGATCCGATTTCTTTGGTACGTCGCCCTCCTGGCCGACGTCTTTCTTACCATGATTCCGACCCTGAGTCTCCTCGTTGCAACCATCTTCCTCCATGTTAAGGTCAACGTGTTTACTGTTCCCAGCAGGGATTTCGTCCCCAACCTTTTCTTTCTGTCCGTCGCTGGCCATCTATCCTCATTTCTTTCCCACAGACGGCGCCAAATTGTGTGAGTGATTTTCTGACCACATTGCCAACTCAGTATTCAACTGGAGACCACTGGCGGAATAGATGTCACCTGAACGACTTGCAACAGAAAGAAGAGATTCCGACGATGGTTCGTCCACCTGGGGGCACTCCGACGATCAAGTCAGTTATCTCAGAAATTAATAGTGCTTAACTCACTGTTCAAAATATAAATTGCGTACCTTAGACCCATGGGGTGCCTCCCTTTTATAGCCAACACAATTCTAGTCTCAATAAAAGCCTAGCTCTAATGGACTTAGGATTACTGCTAATCTTGGACTCTTCAATAGATAAAGATAAACTCTCTAAGAGCTTTATCCTTATCCAGGCTGAAGTCCTTTCTCATGCTAGAACTCTTGTCCCCTATCCGCTTATCTCAGATTCCGATATCTTCGGAGATAACCTCGGCCTATCCGAGATCACCTCGGCGTTATGACAGGACACGTGGCACCTCGGCTGACACGTCGGCGTCACATTGGCTACGTGTTGGTACACAGAAATATATCTCCACAGTTGGGTCCTTTGCTTTGGATTGAACATTTTTTTAAAAAAAAAAATTATTTGTAATAATTTTAGGGACATCAATAAACATGTCAACTAAATCTATTGTTAGTGAGCCCCATGTCAAGTGATAGAACCTGCGTATAAGTTTCTCTTGCTATTTTTGTTGGTATATTTGTTAGTGTTCATAGCATAATAGTTTTATTTAAATGGTAAATAAAAAAAATTTAGACCTAGTATAAGTGCCAAATTGTTTTGGAGGCCTAAATTTTAACAAAAATTGGGGGCTGTACATAGGACCAACCCTTGTTGAGGGAGGTTTGAGGGGTGGCGGAGAGGATATGAGATATCAATTGATTTCTCATTTTTTTTGTAATTTTTTCTAGTTTCCATTTATTTGTAATTTTCCCCAATAGTTCGGATTTTATTAAAAAAAAATTTAAACACCAGAATTGATAAATCAAATTGAAACCATCAACACGTTCTTTTCTTTTTTGATATATAAAATATTTCGAATACATGACACGTGCTTTTTGTTTTGCAAACTATAGATCTTGTAGTTAACAACACATTCTTTTTTCACTAGAAAGAGTAGCAAAAATTATTTCACAGCAATGGAATACCATCCAGGCCCGGTCCTGGCCATAGGCCCACAAAGTCATGGTTTAGGGCCCCTCAAAATAGGTTCAAAATAGAGGCCCCTCCTATTATAAGTTAGTATAATAAGTTAGGTGTGTTTTAAGTCAAAAAAAAATTAAAAAAATGTCCAAATTAACTTAATTTTTTTGACCCATTAAAAGGCCAATAGTTTAAGGCCCAGCCCAATAGTCTGAAAGGCCCATTTTTCTAATTCCTAACCCTATCATCTCTTAATTCAACATTCCCTACATTTGTTTGATAGCACACACTAGCAAGGACACACCAGCGGCAGCCCAGACGAAGCACACACCAACACAGGTAAAAAAAAAAAAAAATTTCTATTCAATTAATTAAATATTTATCTTGTCTTTTGCACAATTAATTACTATTATAATATTGGTATTTACATCATCAAGAAAATTTTATTTAAGTTTAATAGTTTACATCACATAATTTAAAAGTTTTGTGTTTTGTTAAGTGGTGGTGCTCTTATTTTGAATTTTGATTTAAAAAAATATTTTGATCTCAGTATAGTAAGCATAGGTAAATATTTTTTTTCCTATGCAATTAATAAAATATTTATCTTGTTTTTTGCACAATTAATTGCTATTATAATATTGGTATTTACATCATCAAAAAAAATTTATTTAAGTTTAATAGTTCACAATCACATAATTTAAAAGTTTTGTATTTTGTTAAGTGGTGGTGCTTTTGTTTTGAATTTTGATTTAAAAAAATATTTTGATATCAGCACAGTAAGCACAAGTAAATATTTTTTTTTCTATTCAATTAATTAAATATTTGTCTTATCTTTTGCCCAATTAATTGCTATTATAATATTAGTATTTACAAATCTTTTGTCCTTTACCTTAATTTTTTTTTTTCATTCAATAAAAGAAAATATGAAGGGCCCCAGAAATTTAATAATTAATTATCGACTTTAGACCCCGAAAATCTCAGGACCGAGCCTGATACCATCTCATATGAAACATGTGAAGAGCTTGTAACGATATATACTCCTTGCTATGTCCAAAAAACATGGATAGGAAAATCGGATGAGGAATCCGGATTGTTTAGTAAACTGGATAAAGGACCGGGTTATAAGTCACTCCTTAAAATAAAAAACATCATAAATATTTGAAAGAGATATCAAAATTTCAACTCTCCTTACAATAAATTTGACTCAAATAATTTATTTGAATCTCACATGAGATTCTTGGATTTTTTTTTGAAGAAATTAAAAAAATAAAGAAAGTCGAAAATGTCTTACTCAAGCAACTTGCTTTTAGTTCGACCGAATCTCCAATCTAACTATAATTACCACCGACTTTAGCAAACTACGTTGGTTGGTTTTTCCATTAGAACAGTTTTCAATGTTAGTATGAATCAAAGCCTAACCCAATTTATGTCAACCGATTTAATCGTCCAATCCAATCCAATCCAATTTTTAAAACACTAATTAAACTATCAAAGGCCGTGTTACCTACCAATTTCACATTGAACAATTTGCATATGTACTTATTTATCTATCAAATTGTTACAATATTTAGGATTTAGTGCGTTGGCAATTTTCTTAGACAAAACGTGTGTCTAGATCTGGTGTAGAGGTTCGGGTGCTAGAACCAATGACGATGTAAAGTGTGTTCCGAACCGAACTACTGGTAATTCTTTGGGGCTAATTCTACTTGTAATACTATTTCAGCTCATTACACTTTCTTGTTTTATTACATTTCTATCAATATATAAAATCACCTTTTAAACTTTCAAATTCTAAAAATTATAACCCTAATTTCTCCTCACCCTACTTCTCTCCACGACCTACAACCATTGTCAGTGTTGCCCACCCTTCCCAACTCGTCGACCGTGCCCACCCCCTCCATTTCTTGTCGCCCCTTACCGCCACCCTATAGCGACGTCATTGCCTCCATCACTGCCACCCTTTGCAACCCGTCATCCCATTTCCCGTTGCCCTTTTGCAACACCGCCCGTCCAATTCCCCCAACCCCCCCCCCCCCCCATGACGACGAATTGCCCAGTCACTTCCCCCCCCCCCCCCCCCCCCCAAACAACCACAATGAATTGCCTCATTGATTTCCCCCCACCCCATCGCATTGCCCAACCTCTTCCCCCACTCTAACATACCGCGCAACCTCTTCCTTCCCAGATCTTCATTTTACTTTCCCTTAGATTTGAAACCCTTCTACTAGATTTGAAACACTCATGCACTCTCTCTCTCACAAACAATACTCTCACAAACAATAGAGAGTTGTAGAAGTGGCACTCACTGAGTACTTTAGGCAGAGGGAGGTCACCAATGAAGAAAAGGCCGGGTAGAGGAGTTGTAGTAGAGGGAGGGCTGAAGATGAAGGCTGCAATAGGGAGGGTTGGGATTGGTTGTGACAATAGCAGCCGAAGGTGGTGGGGTAGTGTTGGGATTTAAAAAGTGGGGTATAAAAATGAGGGTAAGATTGGCATTATGGACGGTAAAGAGATAAAATCAAAATTTCAAACTTTGATATGGTGTAATGAGGTGAAAGTGTGGTGTCAATTAGAATAACCCCTATACTATTTACATTCTGGATTTCAAATCTTATATATAAGATGTAGGATGCTGTTTCTACTAAAAATATTTGCAAATTCACATTTCAACCTTTACAAAGGTCAACAATTAACTGCACTGCAATAAAGTACCCAAAATTTCTGTCCAAAAAAACAAAAAAAAGAAAGAAAAAGATAAAAAAAGAAGCTACAATTATGACATAAATAGGCCCAAAATGGAAAGAGGGACCAAAAAAAAAAAAACTAAATTCACTCAATCCTCAAGGCAGCGATGCTAGCAACAGCTTGTCAACTTCCAGATCAACCCAAAGTCACACTAACAGCTCCGCTAGTTGCCCATTGCACTCAAAAAACGAGCCAGGTCAAGGGCAATGAATCCTCTTCTACCGTGAGGAACGCTTTACAACACTGTAAACTACAGGAGAAAATGAAGATGATGATGATGAAGGGTCGAGATCAACTGTTTGTCCGACCAAAGAATTAGAAATGAAGATGATATCCCGTTCAAATACTAGTGTAATTCGAGAAAAGTTCCATCAAGTTATCCAGAGTTTCTGGCATGAACTTCCTTCCAAATAAATAACATGGCCGTCGCATTCCATTCCATAAACATGGTCTAACCTGGATTTCTTTCTGCACCATATGACAGACACGATTGTTTTCAGAATTTTTTAAAGTCCTTTTGAAACCAATTTTAAAGGCGATTTTTTATTTGGAAAGGTCAGTCAAGTACATACCCGTTCATCACTTGTGACATGCACACTGTCTTCAATTAACTGCATTATGAAACAACGCAGACAATCAACTACTGTAAGTCCAAAAATCAATACACTTGAGCCCTGTTTAGTGCAGCTTATTGTAAGTTAAAAAGACGTAATCATTTTTTTTTAGCTTATTTAAGTTATTTCTGCCTATTAAGTCTAATAAGTAACAAGCAGAAATTGCACCGAGACTTCCAAAATAAATATAAAAAAAAAACTATAGGCAGCTCATATAAGTCACCTAACAGCTTTGTTAAAAATAATGAATTAGACTCTTTTTTTATTATTATTATTATAATGAAACAACTCTTTTGTTTAAAAAAAGATGTAGCAGAAACATGTAACACACAAATTACAGAGCAGCAGTCTTACAGTAATATTTCTCATGAGCCGATAAGTAATATCTTGAGCTCTGTATGATTTTGGATGCCACTTTCCTTCAGACCAATCAACATGTGTCACTGACCAGTTTGCAATACCAGATGGATCAAGCATCTGAAAATAAACAAGTTATTCGGTTAGAAATGATTTGAAAATGGCAAGAGTTGAAAACAAAGATTAACCAAGAGCAAAAAATAAAAGATGCTCTCACATGGAAAAAGGTAGGCAGGTAATGTTCATCAGAATAGCAATTGCGCCCATCCATACCCGGCTGTAAAAACCAAAAGCATCAACATCAGTACATTCTTGTTACAAACCATGCTTACAAATTCCATATTTCCCAAGAGTCAAGCTTACATAAATGCAAAACGTACTTTACATACTAATTATGATATAATACAAGAATTTTGTGATTAGCACAGTAGATCCTCACTAGGTTTACAAAATGAAACAACATTAGAGTTCAACCAAACTTTGTCCAGACCCAAACCTAATCTAAGCAAATCGATACAGTTCCTAATATCAACTATATCCCTCACATAGTAAAACCCAACATTGCAAATGCCTGATACACAATCTTGATGGCGTACTACTATAATGCCTTTACATAAAAATGTTGGCAATCTCATGGCAATCACATAAATGCTTTCCATTGTCCCCCAACTCATGTCTCCCCATTTTCTCCCCTTCCCAACGATTGAAATACTGATAGAAAGATACACTCATGATCCAAATGTACAAGTTCAAGTTTTCCAGACTGAACTGAAATTAAGACCACGTCTCAAACTGGTTTTTGTGGCAAGAACACAAAGGGAGTCAGTATTCGTGAGAAGGATGTAGAAAACCTTTACACCAACCAAAAACATGAAAGCCCCTCCTCCTTTATCCGGGCTTGGGACCGGCAGCATTAGTGTAACACTGGCGGAGTTTTCTCAATCTATGCCTTGTCACAAGCCGAACTCAAGCATACACAACCACATGCACTGGTAATAAGGCATATAAAATTATAACAAATGGAATGATGGCATATCTATCAACCCGGATTGTTAATCCAGTTATTGGCTTCCTTTTTCCTATAGTTTCTTCCTTTGGTAGTCACCAATTTAGTCTAACCCTTCTGTTTACCTATATTATTTATTGATTATAACTCTTTTCATATTATTTTATTCAAAAAATATTCTTTTTTCTAAATACATAAGCGGTGATATAGCACGTGGTACATGTCAAACACTCATTCAGGAGTATTAATTAATTGACAGTGTCTAAAAATCATTAATTCTATATTTGGACATTGAAAAAGTATTGAGTGTTCAAGATATGTTGAAATACATTAAGCGCTTCCCTAGAAGCTCCGAACCGTAGTCTTCTACACGCCCCCGCCCCCACTTCATGCAACTAAAAAGTAAACTAGGTCGAATTTGCTCAATTTTGACTTGCAAGTTCTTAGGTTTTAAAATTTTGGTGCTAGTAGTTTTGCCTACTGTGAAAGATCAAGAAATGGCTTCATCAGTAAGTGTTCCCTGTCCAACTGGTACTTTCCCAATGAGGCTACAGGGGCTAATTTCATTTGAGGCTAAACTAGTTCAAATTTGCTTGATTTTTAACTTGCAAGTTGCTAGATTTTAAATTTTTGGTAGAAACTTTGGAAAATCTCAAAGTCAAAGGCGTCTAAAGGGTGCAACTTCCATATACAGATGAAGAAATGGTAAGACATGGGTAAGAGTTCTCGCAGATCTCCCTGTTACCAGGAAACCTACAGAAGTAAGAATGGGAAGAGGAAAATACAACCCTTGTATGAGAGTACTGGGTTGGGCCAAACTATGGCAAACATATTCAAAAATAGGCAAAATGAATTGTTTTCCAAGACTAAAATGACAAAGAAATGGAAAGATCGTATAAAAAAACGAGCTAAACAAATGTAAAAAACCTCAAAAGTAGAAGACCAAGAAAGGAAGAAAAATTACACCAAGCATATATAAATAAAATGCTGAAAAGACTAAAAGCAACATTTGCATATCATAACCACGGAACATGTCATAAAGCAAACCATATTTATGAATTGAACCACCTTGCAGTATTCTCGGAATTTTTTGTAGTAGAGATTGTCAGCCGTTACTACCACTGCATGTTGGCGCTTCATTGTAAACCACTGCACAAATTCAATATCAAAACATATCCAAATAAGACAATTGGAGAAATTCAATCAAGTATGCTGCAATTTCATATATGTTAAATATATATATATATGACTTTTTTTACCTATTGACATAGGAATTCCTTATTAAAACCCCTGACATTCAGGGTTCAATATCATGATAATATGGAGTTTGAAATTACTATTAATTTATGTCCAGTGTCCATACAACCAAAATGTGTTCATATGGTCAACGGCTATGATGAATGAATATACTGGAGTTTCACAGTCCCTTGCATGGTAAGGAAAGAGCTATGGCAACTGTTAAAGTAACCACTTGTTAGCTCAAGTAACTTTTTCCTTATAATTAATCACATCACAACTTGTATAGATTGACACATCATGTCATGTCGAGCCTCCACATCAAATGTGTGAAAATATACCTGTGCACCCTTCCGAAAGTCAGCTTTCTCAACTTCAGGCAACATATGCTCCGAATACCTGCCAGTCCCATGTGGACCAGGATCCTCAAAGCTGGAGAGAATAAAAAGCATGCATCAGTAATGACAAATAAACATAGATACGTCAAATACAAACCAACTTAGCATATATAATACATAATATGTAATTGTGTTTTCGTGTGTAGTTGTACAAGTTCTCACTGAAAAGATTTTAATCCAAAGAGACTACTATAAAAAAAAAAAAACAGCAGAATAATATGAAAACACTGAGCGCACCAGTCAATAAAGCTGACATTTGTGTACATCAGATAGTTGTACACGTAATCAAAATGATGCAATGGTACACAACTGCAAAGCAAGAGAACAAAGTCAGGAAATTGTTTGTATCAAATTCATAACAAATATTAATAACAGTAACTATCATCCAGCCACCTATCAGATAATAACACAAAGTGTTGGTTATCAGGGTCTTTGAGTGCATTTGCCAACAGGCGTCTCTCTGCATCAACCATTGAAATCTTTCCCCACACTACCTGCACATGCGAAAAAAACTATCATATTATTTAGCTCATACAATGATAATAATGGTAATGACAGCCAAAGCAATAGTAATTATTTTAAACACGTACTGATTATAAAGTCCATAAGAACACTTTTCCCAAATATTTTGAGCATTTATTAATTTGTCCATACAAGTAGTAGTTTTTCAAAACACACACAAAATTACAAGCCATTTATTGAAGGAAGATTTTTCTACTCTAATTACCATTAATAAGATAAATCATCTATATATAACTTTATCCTCTTAAATTAGAAACCATCATTAATATGTAAAAGGTTGTACCCGGTGCAAGAGGTTCTTACTTGCAATGGTGAAGGAGAGGTATTAAGTAGGCAACCCTACCTTCTTAAGGAGCATTTGATTCCCTAGAGTCGTAGACACAAACCCACACCACAACGCTGGGAGCAGATAGCACTTTGCATCGCTCCAAGTCAGGACCTCTAGGGTCAATGAATATGCACTTACATAAATGTTGATCTATGGTTTTATATGTTCCTCAAGTATCAAGAAATCTCACCAAGTATCACCAATGAGGAAAGTGACAGGTCTCAACACCATCCCCACAAAAACCAAAGGCACTTTGCTCATTGGTGATAAACAAGAATTCTCAATCAATTATTTTAATATGTATATTTCAATGTTCTTAACATGTATAGCTAATATGGAAGCTTGTGATAAGATGCTATAAAAGTCATCATCCACAAACCATCATATTGCATTTTAATAGTTACATACATATAAGTTACAAGTTACAACATGTAGGTTTCCCACTTTTATTGGAAAATTATTTAAGAAATAGGATTGCAATAATCATGTTACTAGTAAACACTAATGAACATCTACAGAGGCAAACAAAAGGGAAGGTTTCTGCCTATTTTCCAAAAACATATAATTATCACTCAGTTAAATCTTAGGAAAAGTCAGTAAGCCACTTCCACCACCAGACCATCTCCCAAAGGAACATATAAAATTTAAAATATCCCATATAGAAACGGAAAGCAAGGGTAGAGAAGAAGATGATGACTTGTACCCAAAAACAAAAATTTTGAGGACTACTTGAGGTCATCCACAAGAGCACTCCAACTAATTAAACTGAGATGCAATAAAGCTGCCCTACTTTTTAACATTTTGATTCTATGATTGTCTATTTTAGTTTGTCTGTACATATTTCATACTTGGTGATAACACTACCAATAAATCCATCCATTAGGCCTTGCAAATGTTGAAACCATAAACTCTAACAGCTTCCAATTTGTTTAGCAATATTCATGGTTTTCTAAAATAAAAACTAGGACTTTTGTTTCCACTTCTTTTCCAACATATAAACAATTTTTGAAAGAAAAAGGAGTAATTCTTATCTTATGTTACCTAGAAAGTGGATCGTTCCGATACACAGAACAGGAACAGGAACGGGGAACTAGGGGTGCAACTCGGGCGGGTTCGGTCGAGTTGGGGGTCTGCCCAAGCCCGACCCGAACTGTATTTGGCAGTGCCCAAGCCCGCCCAAGCCCGACCATGAACCCGAGCATTGCTGCCCAAACCCGGCCCAAGCTTTGTATTTTGAACCCGGGTTAGCCCGAATTGCCCGAGTCCAGAAACCTGTAGGTAGATTTGTTTTGAAACCTGTAGGTAGAATTGAGAATTAACAAAGAATTGAGAATTATTCAAAGTTATTTTCTGGTCACCAAAAAATAAAAAATAAAAATTAAGACTAACTCTTTTACTTAATTTATATATATTATACAATTTATTAAATTATATATATATTATATATTATATAATTTATATAATATATTAAATCCAATTCGGGTTCGGGTTGCTCGGGTTGGCCATTGGTTTTGCCCAATCAAAAATCTGTCCAGGCCCGTCCAGATTACAAGATATAGTTGCCCAAGCCCTAAAAAAACTCGGGCTGGGCTCGGGTTGCTCGGATTGAGCCCGCCCGAGTTGCACCCCTGCGGAGAACGTGGTACACAACATGCTCTAAAATGGGTGCGATAGGAGTAGACTTGTATATATTACACTTAAGAATTTAAGGTATTTTTAGAGTAATTTTCTTTCAACAATTAAGTATCAAATAAATTTTTTTCTTCTTTTATGTAGCAAATCATTTCTATGAAAATTATGACTTATTTTTTATTTTTTGTCTTGTCAAAACTTAACTCACCTTAGCTTTTAATTCATATAATTGTTTTTATTTTCTCTTAAGTTAACATTTATGGAAATATATTGGAAAAAAATTTGAGGATTGCTTCGGATCACTAAATTTATTGTTTTGGAAAGAAAGTGTACCATGTTTTGGAATGTGTGTACCAATACGTAATTCGCTAGGGTATTAGCGTTTTTTTGGTAACATAGTTCTTACCTATTCTCATATGAAAAATTATACATGTATATTGACATCTTCCTTTCCGCACCATGTCCTTGTACTAATTCTTGAACATTTGCCATGTGGGCATGTTCATATCATATGGCATCCATGACTAATGTCCATACTGATGTTTCTTAAAAGTCCATGGCTTAATACAGTGGTCAATGCATCATTGTCAATGTGAAAGGCAATTAGAGTACAACGGAAGACACTTCACACAAGTACTCTAATAAAGAAATCGACAGAATTAAAAAAAAAAAAAAAAAAAAAAAGCAGGAGGTAAACAAGAAAAAAAAAAAAATCTAACAGTATGAGGTCACAACAATATGAATTGCAAATTTATCAAACAAACCACTAGGGAGATATAAATTTCAGGTAAGAAATATGAGATTTAATTTTGCATATTAAGATAAGTAACCTTGTCACTGCGAATCTCTCGATTGATAAAGAAACGGCTAAAATGAACTGGTTTGTCCTTAGATGCATGTACATAGACAGAAAATCTGCCCTCGTGACCCTGCCAAGAAATTTTTTTTTGTTAATATATAAATTCAACTTAACAGAGTCTAACAGCTTCCTCAAAAAAATTAAAATGTGGGGCACATGAGAAGTATGCAAACCTATTACCATGTTTTCTCTCCTACCAATGGTCTACAATTTAATCAACATCAGTATACTTGAGACAATTAATCTAATGTATCAATGACTGCCTGTCCAACTCATATCAGCTTTCCAAATTCCAATACATATATCAGGACATGTTACTCAAAAGGTAAACCTTTTTCAGCCAAATACCACAACATACCAATCCATTGAACATCTGGAAAACAAATAAACAGGAATTGGTCCTTCGTTTCTAGCAACCTCACTTTCTAAGTAACAACATCACCTGAACAGGCACAAACAACCCTCCTAATTGGTGCAATCAATAAAATTTACTCAAATTTTCAGCTAAAACTCCTTCCCTACAGAACACCAGTTCTCCAAATTTCTTGCTCCTATACCTGTAAACCCAATTTCTCACCGAAGTCCAAAGATATCACTTACGACTCCTGATTCAATGACAAACTAACCAATAGAATTTGGTTGATCTATATTAGGAATAAAAGTACAAGAGATCAGTGAAGCTCTCATACAAAAGGTGTCAAGAGGGGTAATTTTGCATAGATTATAACACTTCTTAATAAGTCTGTTAGCTTTTTTAATTCCTTTTAAACTTTTATGTAAATTATAGTAATATCAGTTGAAATGCATTTTGTGAAGCAATTAGTGACGATTTGTGTTTGCATCAAAATATTTGATATAATACAATTATCGTATTTGAATTTTCACTACAAAGATAATTTCTGAGCAGAGGCACATGTAAAAAAAGCATAAAGATTGAATGATCAACGTAATTTTGACCTACTTAAAAATCATAATAGAATCTGCAAGACAATTGAACATGAAAATCAAATGGCATAAATTCATCAAATACCATCATAATTAATATTACACAAAAGCCTAGATTGATAGAAGGGATCACTAAAATTCAAGGATTAAACAAAAGTTGCAACCACAAAACATGCCTGATATATGATTTCAAAATGGTCAGTCCATCAAATAATACCTAATTCTAGTTGCATGGATGAGATAAAAACCTATATCATCTTGAGAATGAATCAGCATGCATATCATATTTCATTTTATATCTAGAAATTAGTTTAAGGCCAGCTCATATACTACGGTATTGAAGCTAGACAAAAAGGAGATCACAATCAGTTGGTGGTTTGACAAAATTAATGAGAAACAGGATTCTTGGTTCCACTCTAAATTATTTTACTCTCCTTTCCTTTCTAATTCTTGGACATAGGAAGACCATATGCCATTGAAGGCAAAACTTTAATTGTGATATCTAGAGTTAAAAACTAGGATTCTCTAATCTATCTTGTAAATGAACATTACTTGGTTATGTATTTCATGTTCCTTGTATTAAAAACTCTTTCAACATATTTTCTATTCAATACATGACTCAGAATGATACAAAACATGATACAAAAGTGCAAATAGCAATGTCAATACACAAAATTTGACAACTGACTATATCAGAATCTATATTTTTTCACTCAATTAAAAACTGTCAAATTACCCTTGCCTAATATTTCATAATGGAACCAAGTATAGTCCGTAGTTTAATGATTGCACCTCTTGGAATCTTCTATAAATAGTTAAATCACACACACACACACACACACACACACACACACATATATGTACCACATATTCCATTCAAGTAAACCCAAGACATGATCCATGTAGGAATTGAGATCATCCTTACATTATTGATCATACTTTTAACACAGTAATAGTCTCATCAATACATCAAACCATAATTCTGCCACACTGTGTTGCATCTAGTTTTTGCCACATTCATAAAACCATGCTCCGATGACTTACCAAAGCACTCCAGTGATAAATGGTAAGTAACTCTTACCATCAATCCATCATTTTCCATTCTGTTTCATCTTAAGGTACATTCTATAGGCACTTCAAACATATTTTCACTTAGATGTTCACAAGATCAACCAGATTATTACATGTTACCTCTTTCTACACAAGAAAAAAGAAACAAACATATGGTAGCAATTTTTTAAAATGTTGACATATTAAAAGAAAAGTTCAAATTAGCAAACAACTAATTCCAATCATTAATGTTAAGAAAAAAATGTCTTACATGGAAAAACTTATCCCACAGCTTCTCGAAAGGTAATGAACCTGGTGTTAAGTACATGAAAGCAATTTTAGGATTCTTCGATTGAACTGGAGGCATATTCAAAATATCCCTAATCACAACATGAGAAGCAATCTCATCATCAGTAAACTCCCTTGAAGGAGGAGGTGGCATCCATTGGGAAAATCCGTTGCAACCATTGGAAGAGAACACATAACAGGCAGCAGAGTTGTGGGGTGGATAAATATAAGCGCAAATCAAGAACACGCAGACCAATGAAACCAAGACAATTATCCATGTTGGCTTCTTCAAGTGGGCACGGTGGCGAGGCGCGGGCAAGATCTGCATGTCCTTCATTCTTAGACGCCACGCCTGAGCTGTCTTCATTTAGAGTAGTTTACGCATAACAGCTTGACCTCAAAATAACTCACTGCCTTACCACTGTGTCCATACAGCACACTCTTTATTAAGAGAAAACACCTAAGATCCTACAATCAGCCTTCAATAAACTGATTTAGTTTGTGGAATCTGAATCTGCAAGCAGAGACAAATATAGCACAGTAAGGAGTACCTTAATCTCAAATAATTTAATTGCAATGAGTAACCTAGAATCAATAAGAATCTCAGCCACTTGAAAATTGAGAGAGAGAGAGGGAGAGAGAGAGGAAGGGAGATTATGCAGATTTTCATAAGCATACTATGAATGCAGGTTGCCACAGAACTGAGAAATGCGTGAATTTATTATTTAATCAATGAAGAAAATTTTCCCCCAAAAGTCGGTTCAAGGGAGTATCATCCAAGACCAGCCAGAAAGCCTAACTGAGCACCAGAAATTTCCTAATAATGAGAGTGGCCAACAAATGCCTACTCTTTTTAATGACTATAAAAAATAAAAATCACATGATCCAGTCACTGATTTACAATCGCTAACATAAGATACTAGCTAGACACCAAGCAAGCATGAAATCTAGTAATGTAAACCTTTAGGGCAAGCATCTAGCTTCAACTAATAAGAACATTAGAATTGAAACAGGAGGCCTCTAGTTTGAAACTGAAATCAATTTCCCAAAAACCCAATTGCACCAAAAAAAAAAAAATGCAACTCCAGACTGAAACAAATATCTTAAAAATCCACAGAATTATAATAACAAATCATATCAGATTCTGGGCAAGAAAACGCAAACCTTGCCGAAAAATTGATGGGATTTGAAACCCAAACTCTGATTTAGAAAGAATAATAATATGAGGGAATATTAAACTAATGATAACCAAATAATTCTATTCAAAATTCTTAAATTGCCCAACCAACAAAACCAACGGATATCCCCCACAATTAATAAATAATAGAGGTTACAACAGAAATCAAACCTACCTAGTATCCATCTCAATTGAAGCTACCAAACCCAACTCCAATCAAGATCAAATATATATATATATATATAAATCAATAAATATACACATAGATGAAGCTGCCAAACCCAACTCCCATCAGGACGAAGCCAATTTACAACATATATACACACATTTAGATATAGACGTGCATATTTGTATCCAGAATGTACCCTCCATTGTCCCATTAGTCAAACCCAAAAAATTATTATCTTTTCACAAAACCCAATATATGAAATCAAAACAATTACAATCAATCTACATCTATATAAATTTTAAAAAAAAAAAAAAAAAAAAAAATTCATATTTCTCAAATTCCCACAATTAAGAAATTTACTCTAATCACTCATTTCGATTAATTTATTTGAAAATCAAAAGCGAAGAAAACAGCAAAAACAATAATGAGAATGAGACGCAATACCTGATTGAGCGAGACGTGAAAGCTAAAGAGAGATCTAATAAATCACGAAGTTGAGAGTAATTAACGAAAGAAGATCTACAGAGGCAAATCTCGGTGTTACAAGTGTTTGAGATCTAGGGCACGAGAGGGAAGAGGACGATGAGAGAGAGCCAGGAGAAGGAGAGAGATAGAGAGAGAGAGGGACAACACAAGGTCATAATTGTTACATAATAATACAATATAAAGGTATATATGTGTGTGTGTGTGTGTGTGTGTGTGTGTAGGTATATAAATAATTTGAATACTTGTTTAACGATTCGCTTGTCTGTTGTAATTTTTTTTTTTTTTTTTAGTCTCTCTAAGAATTTTCTCGGTTGGGTATAAAATTTTCTCTCTCTTTTTCTCGGTGAGTTGAAAAGAAAAGAAAGAACGCTCGAAACAGTCGTTTTTTTTTTTCTTTTTTTTTGTTGGCTCTCCGTTTCAAACGATATTCATTTTCAGCCGGCGAATATTATTTATTTAGATAAATTATAAATATATTTTTTAAGATTTAATTAAAATATAAATCACTTTACCTTTTAAAATTTTTAATTTCATATTAAAGTGTTCATTTTATTAATAAATAATCAAGTCAATTAACAACTTTTAATGATTTTAAAAATATATTTTAATTAATAATTTATGTAATTTTATTATTATATAGAAGAATAATTATAAATTTTATTTTTTTAATTAATTCTATTAAATAAAAAATTCTAATAAAGGGATATTTATAATTTTTTTAAATTACAATGAATAATTTCTATTTTAAACAAATCTCAAATGATATATTTATAATTTACCCTATTTATTTTTACTTATCATAAGAAAAAAAAAATGTTCGTACATGAAGTACATTACCTCTCTTAAAGTTTATAATAATTACAGATATCTCCTCTTAAGTTTTTAAAATGACACTTAGGCCTCGTTTGGGAACAGGCTATTTTAATAATTTTTTGACTTTTTACGAAAAGATGTGCAGAAAAATAGAGAGGTGATGTGACTAGTTTTAGTTGACTTTTTGACTTTTTGGCTAAAATAATTAGTCCCCAAACGAGGCCTTAGGCCTTGTTTAAGAACATGTTATTTTAGTAATTTTTTTACTTTTTATAAAAAGATATGCAGAAAAGTAGAGAGAGTGATGTGATAACTTATAGTGACTTTTTGACTAAAACAGAAGGTTACCAAATGAGGTCTTACATCCTCATTTATTTCAGAATAGTATTTCATATTCCTTTCTCTATCACTATTTTATTTTATTTTATTTTATTTTTGTCAATAAGAATAATTGAAATTGAAGATTTCTTTTTAAAAAAAATATTTCACCCTTCATCCACTCTAATAAATAGATATTATCACCTCTACAATACTAAAAATAATATAAGGCCTCATTTGGGAACATGTTACTTTAGTAATTTTTTAGTTTTTTTGGCTAAAATATGAGATAAAAAAATTAATATGTTTGGAATGACTTTTTAATTTTTTATGAAAAGATGTGCAAAAAGTAGAGAAAAAATGAAATCTTTGACTTTTTAGTATAAGTTATAGACTTTTGATTTTTTTAATAACTTTTTGATTTTTAGGCTAAAACAAACACATGTCAGACGAGGCCTAAGTTATCTAGCAACACTACCAAATTAATGATCCTAGTGTTTTTAAAGAAGGATTTTGTTAATGATAATCCTAAAAGCTATCAATAAGAAGTACAAAATATCAAAATATTTATAAACTCATGCAGTTCATGTATTTTTTCAATGGTAACAATACCTTGCTTTTAACATTTTTTGTAAGATTATATTTGAATTATAGATTTATGTAAGAATTTAGAAGAAGAAAAAAAAAAGGTGAATTATGAATGGAATAGTTACTCATATTTTTCATATTCAAATTCTTACTCAAATCCACGATCCAAACCCAGCCATAAGAAAGCCAAAGTTATTTTATTTTATTTTATAGAAAAACAAATTTTGATTTTGCTTTTTATGAAAACAATTTAATATTTTCTTTTAAAAAAATAAACGGTAGCTGTTTTTTTCATAAAACTATTTTTAAAATTTTATATTTTCAATATGTGAATCACACAGCAAAATAACTAAAGGTAGTATTCGTACAGCTTAATACTATTATAATTATTTTAAAATTTATTAGCATTTGTAAATCAAAATGTAGTTTAATCATTTAACAAATCAACCACAGTTAATATGATAAAACCAACTGAAAAACAAGTTAAAAAAGATAACTGTCATTTTAGAAACTTGAGGGGGGCAATATCTGCAATTATTATAAATCTCAGGGAAAGTGAATATAATTTACCCTATTTATATTCATTTATATTTATAAAAATCTATATATATGCTTTATTTATTTATTTATTTTCACTGGACTTATAACACATTTGACAGCGCGCGTGAGAGAGCGCAATGCCCGTTAAGCGCTGACCTGCAAAGTTGTCCAATTATTGCCAAATGTCTCACTACTCTTGGTTAAGGCGTCTTCAATGATGTATTAATTTTTTTATTAAATTTGAATAAAAATTTAAATAATTTTTTTTTGATATTAAGTGCTTTAACGAAAAGTTTTATAATTTTATTAAACTACCGGTCTACCGAGCAGACGACCGGCCAGTATAATTTTTTTATAAATCTTTGTCTTGAGATGGTCATATGGGGATATCATATCCGGTGGTAAAAATCCAATAGTAATGAACAATGATTTGATGAAAGGTACATTAGTCTTTAGTTTAATGAAAGAAAAGTGAAATCTTAAATTTGATAATGGGTTTGATAAACCGTAGTAAAATGTAATTTTTTTCATCAAATTTAAATTTAATGATAAATTTGATAAACCATTAGAGATGGTCTTAGTTTTCCATTAAAAGTTTATAATTTAAAGCAAACTAATCATGTATAAATTAATATTTATAAATATTATAAATATTTATCAATCACTGAGGAAATATTTATAATATTAATTATAAAAGAAAATCTAATATTATATCATATGGAAAGTCTAACATTAAAATAAAATAAAAAATAAAAAAAAGCCCTTCATAAAATATTAGTTAAATAAAGAGGCTTGCAAACAAATGCCATTGAAATATAAGAAAAAGACCAATAAATAAATAAATAAATAAAATAAAATAAAATAAAATACGAGACATTTTTTTTTTACTGTATTCAATACATTTTTTAACTTTTTCATTTAGGGTTGTTTTAGATATAGTTTATAAGCTGATGTTTTTACCTATTATGAAAAAATTTGCCAAAAAAATATTAAAGTATCAATAAATTAACTTTTTTAAATATTGCCAAAAGATTATTCCCGAGACACATTTTATCTCAATCCTAATATTAAACAATGGTTATGGACATGTGTTAGCATTTGGCTTAAATAAATAACTAAAGATAAACCTCTAACAAAAGTGTATAAAAATGGACAACTACATTATTTTAGTCGATGTTGTATAAATTTCAAAATTTTATTACTCATTGTCACCTTTATAAATAATTTTTTTATTATTATTGATTTGTATTGTATTTTTCATTTAAAACATATCAGGGTAAATGCCAATTATAAGGATCTATCTACGAATTTCTTAAATGACAATCAGTCTTGTTATTTTGACTTTCTATTTTAGGTCTTCTTGGTCGTCTTTATGCAATTTTTTAAATTATATTATCCCTCAATACTTTGATTGTCTATTTTATATGTCGCCTTCGACATCATGCGGTATCTTTTGTCACTACTAATACATTATCGTCAGAACCAATTTAAGAATTTTTTAGATTTCAGGCTAAATATTAAAATGAAATTTTATTTTATTGTGTCTATTAAATTTAGAGCCTTCAACAATAAAAATGTTTTAAATTTTTTTTTTTACTGAGCTTTAGGCAAGTGTTTAAGGGGTGGTTAAAGATGTTCTCAATAAGTTTATTTTTTGACTTTTTATTAAAAAAAAAAAGTGAGATTTTTTGATAAATTTTCTTTTTTAGAGTTTTATTTCATCCAACCCATATTCTTTCTTACTATTCCATTAGATCTTATTTGAGGTAAGAAGATAAAAACACCCTCAATCTCTCCTACCCCTATTAATGTTGATATTTAACGTTGATTGTCATTATATTTTGGTAGTTCCCATGCATCAAGATGTTAACTGCAATTATATTCATATTAATTTGAAATGAATTTTTGTCATTGTATTGTCAATTACATTATGTGAATATTCACATCATGTAATTGAAATAAATATTCACATCATTATATTCAAATTAATTTGAAATGAATTTTTATCATTGTATTGTCAATTACATAATGTGAATATTAATACTAAAATGTACAAATTTGAACGTTCACATCACTACATTAGATGAGAAAGAATGTTCACATCATTACATGTTGTGAATAAGAATGTGTTGTCAATTAAAAATATAATGAACGTTATTTTTAATATGTTGCCAATTAAAAATAAGAAAGTTCAATTGTTATGACCGTTCACATCACTACATTAGATGAGAGAAAATTTTTCGAAAAGGTGTTTTAAATGTTCACATCAGATGAGAGAAAATGTTCACCATTATTTTTAATATGTTGTCAATTAAAAATATATTTACATCAGATGAGAGAGAATATTCACATTATTTTTAATGTATTGTCAATTAAAATATACTCACATTATATAATAATATAAAATAATAACATCAATGCTATTTAATTTGTGTATGAAATTTCCTATGCCTTAATCATTTTCCTTCTCTCTCCACCCCTAATCAATATTAAATATAAGGGCATAAAAGTCTAAGAAAATAGTGTAAATTAAGAAAAAGGACTTTATAGAATAAAAGTATAAATACATGGGACTAAGTGGGTTAAAAAATTCCTTCATAGACTTTTTGGGTTAAAACACTTCTAAATAAGATTTATCAATAAAAATCTCAAAAAAAAAATATGTAGAAAAGTAAAGAAAATGGGTAGAAAAGTAGAGAGGAGATGTTAATTGATGTAACACAAATAAATGTATGTATGCAAAAAAAAAAATAAATAAATAAATAAAAATAAATAAAAAATACACTTTTTTAAGTACATACCAAACACCTACTAAGTAAGTTGATAATTAAGCTACCTGTAATTATCATAATGTATTTCTTTCTCACATTAATATGGAGCCTACATTTGTAGAACTCGCATCTATGTGATAAAGAAAGCTACACCATTGTAATGTAATTGTTATACAAAATATAAAATCCCTTTGTCCACTCTTATTAACTAAAAACGAAAAAGATAATGTCATTTATTCTCTCTTTTTTACCCACCAAACTTGCTCTCATTCAAGTACTTTGAACAAATATATATATATATATAGAAAAAAGCTTGAGACCCCCAGTGGGGGTACTGGGGGTCCTCTCCCATTGGCCGAAAAAACAATTTTTTTTTTTTTTTTTTTTTTTGTTTGGTCTCAGCCAGTGACAGTTTGGCACCTGTCACTGGGGGTGCTGGGGGTCGCCCCGTACTGGGGGTCCCCAGCATTGCTCTATATATATATATATTTATTAATGCACAGAAACAACCCAATATATATATATTATATATCATTTATCATCAATGCAAACGAAACCACCACCATGCCACACGAAAAAGAAAAATAATTATTCATAGATTTATATGGTTCGACATCAATTATTTATATATGAGAGAGATTTCACTATAAATAAAATAGAGAATACTTATGAGATGCCTAAAATACGCAAAACTCACATTACTACCCGAACTTGTATTGAAAGTTTATAATTAAAAAAATAAAATAAAATAATCATATAATAAATTAACAATTTTTATTAAAAAAATTTATCGATCTCCCAATATTAAATAATGCGTTTGTCTTAAATAAATAACTAAAGATAAAGCTCTAACAAAAGTGTATAGGAGTAAACAACTACATATGTGTTAATGCATTATTTTATTTTAGTTGTCGTTATTTTAAATAATGCATTATTTTATTTTGGTTGTTGTTATTTTAAATTTTAAAATTTTATTATTGAATGTCACATTTATGAGTAAAACAAATCAAAGTTTTATTTATTTGTATTGCATTTTCTATTTGAAAAATAAGTCATGTTATGCACAGGATAAAATAATATATTATTTTTTAAATAAAATATATATTATTTACATTCACTTGATATTTTTTCATTTTTCACTCATAAAAAAAAAATTAAATGTAAATTTAGGAAATTGTATATTAATTTGTTCTACCTCCACCCAAACAAATTTAGTCGTTAATCAATATATGTTTTTAAATTTTGTTTTTTGAAAATGTAATAATGAAAAATTTAGTTCAATAGTTCTCTTCGCCTATCTAAAAAATCAATCAGTGTTTGGTTTCAATTTTTTGGATACAATTTTCTGAAAATTGCATTTTTTATTTTTCATGTTTTTTTTTTATATTTTTAGTGAATATTTTTAAAATTTTAAGCATTTTTTTTTAAAAAAACTTTTTTAGATGTACATTACTTAGATGTATCTAAAAAGTAAAATATTTGTAAAAAAATATTTTAAAAAATCAATAAATACATAAGAATACGAAAAATATACTAAATTTTCGTACTTTTTTTATATTTTTAGTATTTAGTGAATTTTCTAAATTTTTTTTATAAATATTGTACTTTTTAAGTGTATTTATGTTAAGTGTATCTAAAATTTTAAAAAATTGCTTAGAATATTAAAAAAAATCAGTAAAAACAAAAAAATAAGGAAAACAAAAAATTTTAATTTTCTAAAAAGTGAATCTTAAAAATTCAAACCAAACAAGTTAAATGATTTTTCCCTTTAAAATACATAAGTGATATGTGTAATTTACTGAAATAAAATTTAAAAAAAAGTACAACCAATTTTATGAAATGTGTTCATTCTATTTAGAAATTAAAAATATTATTTAAAGGATCACAATTGAATAAAATTTGGAAATTATTATATTGATAAAGTTTAAGAAGTTTAAAAAGAACAAATAATAGTATAGGATGTTTCTTTTTTAATTTTATTGGTAAGTTTATAATCGATTTAAGGATATCTATTATGAAAATTTTAAATTTTAAATATTTAAGGTTGAATGACTTAGACAATAGATTTTTTAAAAATTGTGTAGTTTGAAACCTTCTAGGTCTAAAAACAATCTTAGTAAAATAGTCTATTTGCAATACTATATATTAAGGTGGTGTTTGTTTTGAAGGATTGGGGTATGGGATTGGACTATTACTCCAGATGGAGTAATAGTCCATTGTTTGGTAGCCAATTTTTACTCTGGACTAATAGTCCATCTGGACTTATTAGTCCTATATTTGTCGGATTGTTGTATTCCATTGGAGGGGTGTGATAAAAATCATGGGATAACTCATCCCATGTGATTAGCTTATGAAATTACATTTTTGACCCTCTTCTATTTAATATTTTTTTTAGTGTTGTTAATTTAAAATTCTATATTAAATTAAAAATATAAATTATAAATTTAATTTAATTAAAAATAATAAATTAAAAATTATGGCTTTATAAATTAAATTTTTTTAGTGTTGTTAAAAAATAAAATTTATATATTAAACAAAATTATTTTTTTAGTGTTGTTAATTTAAAATTATATATTAAATATAAATATAAATTATAAAATTAATTTAATTAAAAATAATAAATTAAAAATTATGGCCTTATAAATTAAAATTTTTAGTGCTGTTAAATTATAAATTATAGATTACAAATTTAAAATTATATATTAAATAAAAAATATATATTATAAATTATAAGGGTAAAATAGCCTTTTGAACATTTATTCTTATCTAGTCCGTCCGTCCAACCAAATATTAGATTCACTAAAAATAGTCTAATCTAGACATCTAATCTCATGACTGAACAAAAATAAGATACAAATCCAGTTCAACCAAATAGTCCAGGGACAATGTATCCCACGAGTAACAGTCGGATGGATTACAATCCCCCTTATCCAATCCGTTCAAACAAACATACCCGGGTGATGTCATTTTATTTCTTTTATTTTTAAGTTATAGCAAATTTCATTTTTTAAGTTTTAAAATAGGTCATATTGTTTGGTAACTTTATTGTTTTTTTTTAAAACTTTTTTATAACCTACATTTTTTTTAATGATCACGTATCCGGGCTAGTTTATGCGTACCTTGACTAATCTCAAAATCTACGCAAATCGCCCCTTCCACATAGATCAGACAAATCTCGGGTAAAGCCTACGGACGTAGCCTCAAGGAGTTAATAGCACCTAGTAGGAGCTGAACTTGAGACTTTGAAGGAGTATACCCCCAGGTCCCAAATTGCATCCACTAGGCCAATCCATTGGGGTTTTATAACTTACATTTAGGAAGACTTCTTTTTTTTTTTTTTTTTTGGGTGCTAATTTCCTTCTTTGTTAAACTTTAAAAAATTTGAGTAAATATTTTTTATTTTTATTTTGTGTAACTTAGATAACCCTAAATTTTTATTAAAAATAGTATAATTTTTAAAAAAAAAAAAAAAAATCCAAACTGAAAAATTAAGTCTAGATGCAAAAGGAATAAAGTATTTTTTGGGGCTAAAATGTGACATTTATTTTTAATTTTTGTTTTTTGGTTTGTTTTAGTAATATTTTTTGGGGACATTTTTGATCAACAAATAGAAAGTACTATTTTATTAATAAAAATAAAACATTACAAAAGGGTGAGAGAGAAAATTATTTAAAAAAAAAAAAATGACCCCCAACTAACACAAGGTAAAATCTGCAAAATTTCAAATAGCAAATATATATAGCTGTCTAGGAAACAACTAAATAGAAAACAAACATCCACAAAAATTATAAAATAACTTAATCCCACCCAATTAAGTTTCTAACTTCTTTAATCTAAGAAAAAAAAAAAAATTGGAACTTAAAACAAAAAAAAAGATCAGACAAAGACTAAAGATAGAAATGATGTGAAATATTATTTAAACAATGTAGACATATGCAACCTAAACAATCAAGTCTTCGTTTGGGAAAAGCTAAAATAGCCTAATTTTTTGACTTTTTAGTTATTTTAGCCTGACTTTTTTTAGCCTCATTTGGTTTTTATTTTTAGCTTTTTTGACTTTTGTGAGAGAAAAAGTGTAATAATTATGGTTTAGATGTGACATTTTGTCTTATTGACTTATGTAGCTAATTTTGTCTTTTATGTTTTTTTTAGCCAAAAAGTTAAAACCAAACATAACTTAAATATAAACCAATTTTTAACAATCTTAGAAGAAGAAATTAGCTGTAATGAGTTGCATGACTCTTTCCTTTATAAGGTGAGGAGGTTGGGAATAATGTGGAGAAGATGTATGGCGGCTGAGGTTGTTTGAGATGACCTAAATAGGTGTATTTTTTATCTTTTTATGAAAAGATGTGCAGAAAAATAGAGAAGTGATGTGATAGAAAAAAGATAAAAAAATAAAAAGATGAATTATTTTGTGTATGCCAAACTTGGCTTAGTGGAAAAGATAATAGGTTGTAGAGAGAGAAAGAAAAGGGAAATTAAAATATTTTCTATTATAAAATAATTATTATTTGCAGGAATGATGACATATAATCATAGCAATTTTTTTATTTTTAGGAAAGAAAAGTAAAATTTTAACAAAATTATAATTAATATGATGTGTTAGTCAATAACATTTCTTTTAATATTTTTAAAATAAAAAAATTAAGAATTTTATGATGAAGTTTTGGAGCTTTGTTTTCCTATTATGAAAAAAATTATTATTTGCAGGAATGATGGTGTAATCATGCAATATTATTGTTTTAGGAAAAAATGGTAAACTTTTTAAAAAATTATAATTAATTTTATATAATTAATATGATGTGATAGCCAATAACATTTTTTTCAATATTTTTAAAATAACAAAAATTAAGAATTTTATGATGAAGTTTTGGAACTTTCCTACCCTTTATCATTGAAATATCACTTTAATATAGATATAGATAAATAGATAGATACTTAATATTGGGTCGACCTAAAATCTGTTTGTCTTGTTCTAATCCTATCTTGGATTTGATCAAAAAAAAATTGATCAATCAATTAATAAATAGGGCGCTCCGGCGAAAAGTCCAATTTTCAATTTTGTTTGGTCAAAAATTCAGATGTTAAAATGCTTTGTCCAAAAGAACAAACTTAGACAAAATGACCAACATGCCCCTATATATGTGTTATATGTTGTAATGCCCCAAAATTTATTACCCATTTTATAATTAAATCCATTTAATATTTTTCAACCATTAAAGAACAAAGTTTTCTATCCAAGATAATCTTTTATCATTGTACTATTTCAAGTGAAATATACATCACTGTCCATTAACATACAATCATGAATAATAACATTTCAGAGGGTATATAAGAATACAAAAATAAAGTGCCTATAACGTCCCGAAATAATAACAATAACCCACATCATAATATTCCATAGAATGAATCACTAGCATTATATTTAACATTTCCATTGATACTCATTAATCATACAAAAGATGACATGCGTGTATACATTCATAAATCCTATATCATGAATCTATAGCATATGACATGTGTATATGAATTGAAATAAAAAGAGAATCCAGTAAGTTTATATCATAATGGCTACATCTTTCTAAGTCAATATTTGGGTACAACAAAAATGAGTTCAACTCAATACAGTTAAAGCTTAAGGCTTGTACAAAATAATTACACAATGGAACAAAAGAAGCCTGTAGCTCTAAGCCTTGTCAAGCTATATTCTTGGTGAAGGCATATCATTAGCACGTAAAATTTATTTTCTACATAGGGTGAGTTAAAACCCAATAGAGATACTTTAACACAATGTATAAAACTTAACGAAGTCATAAAGTAAATGCATATGCATGCTATTTGTCAAACCTTTTACATTTTTATCTCAAAACAATGCAATGCCAGGATAATATATATATATATCAATTCATGAAAAATATCTTATATATCAGAAAATAGGGCAGTGGATACTTACACTGGGAATCTCTAGGTACGCTTCTGCCAGTAGGCTATACAAGCACTACCAAAATCATTTTACTGGTACTAACCAAAAGGATTGGCACCTAACCGCATGGGTTTCTGAACTTTCACCAAAGACACATAGGACTAACATAATAATCACAACCACACTCCCTAAACAAATTCACCAAAGTATACACCATTTTTTCTTAAAATAATATATTTTCAATGTTCAAGTATGAAATAATACTCAATGCAAGATGTATGAGTAAATAATTTCAATTCACCTAATCCTCATGCAATTTCTATAACAATCAAAGCTATCCTCTACCGATAGCCTAAAACAGATATTTTATTCAACATATAATTTTCCAACAAAAGATATAATTTCATTATTTTCAAAACGAGAGCGATACTACATATCCAACTCCATCGTCATCATTAACAGATACATTTCTCTTATCTTTTCAAAACCCACATCCTTTTCATTTTCTTGCATAAATCAAATATCTATGATTTTCAAATAAAACCTCTTTTACTTTCAAAATCACATTTGAGTAAGGAAATTCTAATAATTTAACACAACTCAACATTTTGTGCACTTCCACAACCTTTCTCAAGAATCTATTTGAAAAACCATTCTTTTACGTTTCAAAATCAAACCCTAGGTTTAACCTAAAATTCCAAAATCACTAAACCTTTTTAAAGAGAAAATAACTAGGCTAAGAATCATACCAAAGATTGAAAAAATCCCTACCTTAAGAGTAGAAGAGGAAGAAAGCAAAGGTAAAACTTTGACGGAGCCGAAAAAAAGATCTCCTCCTATTAGAATGAAGCTTTTGAAGAGCTCTACATTTTTCCCCGAAAGAGTTATGGTAGAGAAAGTTTTATAGATCTAGACTCAAGAAGGTTGGCAGGTTTGACCAACACTTTTCTTTCTTCAATCGAGATAAGGATCTAGGCTCAAGAAGGTTTTCCTTTAAGTTAAGATTAAAATTGAAACAAACATCTCGGTTACAAAAGTTTTTCAGCCGAGATAATTATCTCGACTGAAAAAGATGGGTAGGTTAAGGTATGGCCGAGCTAGCTAGGCCGGCTAGGCTTGCAGTAAAAATAGCACAATTTAAAACGAAAAAGTGCAACAACCGAACCAAAAGATGAGAAAAAGGCAAAAAGTTTCATTCATTGGAAACTAAGTACAAAATGGGGGCTTTTAGTCCGGTCACATTTTCACTAAAAAAGAAAAAAAAAATTGAAATAGAGAGGCCGAAAAGAGTCAAGTGAAAAGGTCATCCAGCTCAGTATCTAGGTCACCACAAGCTTCAACACTGGGCAGGCCGACTCCGACTTCAGCCTCCTGGGTAAGATCGGTAATGGGCACTCCATCAACCGTACTGAGTAAAGTTTGGTTGAGTTGATCCACCTGAGCAGGAAGGGAAGGCTGAAGATCGAGATCAATGTTGACAGAAGAGGCATCAACTGGATCAGGGGTCTCTTCTTCTTTTTCTCCCTCTTAGAGATACTTCTATTGGACCGCGTTGGCGTAGTCTGTCATGTAGCTCGAAATGAAGTAAGGGGGAGGGTTCAGAAAGATTTTAGAGTCATACCCCTGACCGAGCTTGGCAGCCGCAGCCTTCCAGCTGCATTTGAGGAAAATGTCATTGGCTGTTTCACACTGTTGAACATATGTCTCTTCACCCTCTTTGAAACCTCAATCTTTGGCATCCTCTGTCTTTTTCTTCCACTCTTGCACCTCGGCCTTCAGTTTCTTTTCTAGTTTGGCGAGCTCTCGTAAGTAGCGTTCTTTTTTATCGGCTAGAGCTTTTTGCTTAACAATCTCTGTCGTGTTAACAAGCTCAGCCAGTCGTTCATTTTTAGCATTCACCTTGGCAAGCTTCGTCTTTGCCTCCTTTAGCTCAATTGCTTTGGCATCAACATCAGCGACGCAGACCGAGCCATTTTTCGCAGCTCAAGGACACGTTTGTGAGCCACTTGGCTCTTTTGCAGGGCCTGCACTACATTCAGAGTGGTCACATAAAAACCAAGCATTGGGTCCATGACGGTATCAATTATTGAGTTGCAGGGATTTCAGATTTTACCAATATCATAGTGGACACCGAGCGAATAGCCTTCAGCTCGATCAAACCCTCGTGCCGCTCTATGTCAGCTGGCAGGTAGACGTTTTTTGCTAAATTGAAAGCTAGAAGGTGATCCTTTTCAGCATTGACAGAGTCTTGGGCAGTTACGGCATGACCCTTGAAGAACACGGTTGGTGCTTACACTGGAGGAGATGGAGGATTGGAAGGGCCTGGCCGGTTGCGACTTTGGGGCAGATTGACTTCTGGCAGCTCGATTTCCAATGATTTGGTGTCATCTTCGTCCGTCAGGTGTTGTGGCTCAACAGAGCTGGTGTGGGGCCGTTTGTTTGGTCGAAATGAGGCAGCTCGGGTAGTTGGAAGGGCCACCATAGCGTCACGTGATTGACCGGCCAGAGGTATCTCGGCTTGAACCTCAGCAGTGGAAGTTGAGGTTTGCTTGGTGATAAGGGCACAAACGGCTCATCACTTGGCCATTTCCTGTTCTTCAGTAAGAGGAATAAGGTTGATATGGGGGAGATTTGGGTCTGGTTCAGGTGATGGTTCCAGGAGAAAATCAGTAACTTTGGTTTTTCTTTTTCCACTGTACAGGTAGGTCGGCTTAAAATTTAAGAGCTCGGTCCAGTCTCGGTTAAGGTAGTGGAGCGCGGTGCGAAGGGCCTCTTGGTTCACGTAAACGTAGGTAGACTTAAGGTGGTTCAAATCTGAAAAAATTAAAATAGCTAAGGGTTAGTACGGCAGTAGTACGCAAAACAATGAAGGAACCGAACTGAATTGTTCTTACTAGCGGTCCCCTTATTCTAGTTAATATTTCGGCCCGGTATGGGGGTGTTGTTGTCCTCAAAATTACCTCTGACCCAGAGAAAATCATCATCATTCAAATCCTTATCTGGTGTGCCTTTGATAATTTTTTCTCAGCCTTTTCTGATTTGTAGGTAGTAGACCCAACCATCGTCATTTTGACCAAGTACATATTGGTGGAAAAGCTTGGCCAAACCGAGGTTGAGGCCTAGACGACGGTTTAGTTCGGCCATGCCGTTGATTATTCTGTAGCTGTTGGTGAATAACTGGGTAGGGCATAATCGAGTTTGTCTTAGGAACTCGCATATTAAAGGCTGAACGAGGAACCGAAGTCCACTTTCAACAATGGATAAAGGGTGAAAGGAACAAAGTTGGGCTTGCCCCATGGTGTGGTTTCTAGCTTGGCTAGTGTGAATTGGACGTCATCAGGGATCTTGTATTCCCTCCAAAACTCTACTATCGCGCCTGGTGAGCTTACCATAAATCGGTACTTGCCCATGTGTTCAAATTTAGTGTTCTAAGAGGCTATACGGCGGCCTAGCACGGCGATGCGACGAACGGAGGTGGGCTCGGTTGAGAAATATCGCCAAGGGGCAAAGTGCAAGGGTGTGCCTGGCTAACCTAGTCAAGTCTGCAAAGTGGAAATAGAAAGGGGTTATGCCCAAGTCATTAAACCGGGCTAAATAACAAGTTAAGACTGATGAAGTCTAAGCTCGGCAGAACGTGGGCATCTATTGGGTTTGTGTTCGGCTAGGGAACAGTTGGAAAATAGAAATATTTCGGTTCTAGAAGCAAGTTCAGAGAATCGGGGTATAATCAATTTGGTTAAGGAACTTGGGCAACATTTTAGCTTGGTTTATGCGGCAAGTGTTTTTTAGTCCACTCAAAACCGAGCCTAAAGCCGCAAAATGGGATTTTATTCCGGTCGCAGCGTGGTTTTGGATCAAAAACAAGGTTCTAAGACTGAGTTTAGTCCCAGTTAAATGTGTCTCCAAGGTTACACATAGAGTTTCAAGGTTCTTAATACTGGTTCAGTCCTTAAATGCATATGTGGTGCAGAAATGCAATTCTTAAAGAAATAAACAGACGTGTAACAGTAGAAAAGAGAAAATGGCATGAGGAATTTACGATTTTAAGGTGTAAATTAGAGTCCAGTCGTCAGAAGGAGCACTTGCAATTGAGATAAGCAGTTTTTGGATCGAAGCTCAAGAAGACGGGGGTATGCAAGCTAGAAGATGAACAGTGAGGGTTATTATTCGAAAAAATGGGTTTTGTATGACATAGAAGCACAAACAATAGGACTTTTCGAAATTTTTTGGTTAGTGTGAGACGGCTGTCATTGTACGGAGGGGCAATGGACGCATGCCACGTGTCCCAGTAAGGACACGATGTCAGTTACATGAAAGAACGGGCTGTACGACCGGCGTAATCCTTGAAAACAACTTCTTAATAACAGAAGCGTCTTTAGTTCGGTGGAATGGATTGTTTTTAGCTCGGTTGGGTTGATTATTTTGGTTCAGTTGGTTTGAATTGAGAAGTCTAATCCCACTTATGTTTTGTAGAGGGAATTAAGAGGCAATTGAGAGGGTAATTTATATAGGTGAATTGGGTCGTGTTAAGGACCGAGTTATGGGCTGTAGTAGGGCCTTCGGTAGCTCGATTTTGGGTGGATTGACGTTAACCCGGTTGGCTGTATTGCCCAGGCTTCGAGTTAACTACCTAAAAGGAAGCCTTGTAGCCAACTGAGGTACGCATCAGTGGTAAGGACCGAACTAAGTTTAGCTCAGCCAAACGCCATCTACCTCATTGCTTTGTTGAAAGCACGGCGGAGTCAGGCTAGCTCAGTTAAACCGCACCAACTAAGCTGAGCTAAAAACCGTCTCATTTGGTCAGCATTGAGTAGGGTGTTGTCAGGATAGGCATTATCATTGGGAGTGTGATTCCTAGGAGGACTCGTATATGAAGAGTTGGAATCCTACTAGGATTGTGCCAGGCGGAATCTACAAAAGCTCATGACAAACCTATGTACAGATATCACAATTTCTACTCTCGAATACACAGTACTTTTGTCTATTGTCTATTTGTTGACTTAGGCACCGGAGAGGTTTCCGACACACACTTACCGGCTAGTTCATATTTGTGTTTTCGGGTGACAAAGCGACGACGTTTGGAGGAGTGTAAACTTGATCAACAAGATTATACAAGAAGATTATTTTGTGCTTGTACAGATATCATATCTCATCAATGTAAATGGAATCACTATCATGTTATCAGGACGGAATTAGAATTTCATTATCGAAAAAGCTAAAAAAAAAAAAAAAATTCACCATATACACAAAACACACATGTATGTATAATATGATATATAGAAATTATATATACATTAAAAAAAAATTTAAATACCATAAAAGCAATTTTTAATAAGATCAAGAAGTTTTTTTGGTGTAAAATAGAAAGAAAATTCAAGATGGAAGAAGAATAACATATATATTTTTATACGGGGGGGGTCATTTTATGCATAAAATGATATATATATATATATATATTTTAAAATTCTATGGGAAACAATAATTTTCACAGAAACAGGGGGACAATGGCCATCCATAGTCTTCGCCTAGTTCCGTCCTTGCATGTTACATTAAAGGAAAAAAAAACCACAAACAAATTTACGTAGTTCAATATCAATTACTTATATTTACGGGAAAGAGATTTTACTACGAATAAAATAGAGAATACATGTAAAATGATCAAAATACTCAAAACTCACACCATTATTCGAACCTCACGCTCAAGGATAGTTGAGCCTTTGTTCAACCGGTGCACTCACGGTATTTTTTCTTCTTTCCTTTACATCTCAATTTTTTTTTTTTTTTTTTTCTTTCTTTCTCAATCTCTTAAGAAAATCATATAATTCACATCAATATTATAATAGTCTACCAATAAAGATAAAATAAACTAAAATACTCAATAAGATAAAATGTCACATCCAAACTATAATCATTTCATTTTTTCTTTCACAACTTTCAAATCAACTTTATAAAATAAAATAAAAAAAGAAGGAAAAACTACATTGCAATGGATTTCAAAAAAAATTTACAAAAAAATGGTAAATATTAATTATTAAAATCATAAACATTTTTAATGATTTGTAAATATTTTTTGATACTACACTGGCATGTAATATCTCCTAAAAAAAAAGCGATGTAACGCCTCGAAATAAATGCCATAAATCCATTCAAGACCATATGTAAATAACAATATGGATCAGAGTATAATGTTCTTTCATTTCATGAGAGTTAATAGTACAAAAGAATTTAACTAAATAAATACGCTATAGACTTACATCTTTTCAAGATCATGCTTGGTTAAAACAAAAGCGAATACATGTAAAGCCCTTGGCTTGAATCAAAACAATAACATAATACAAAAAGAGAAGTCTTTGCTCCAAATCCCTCCAAGCTACTGTCTTAGCAGAGGCATATCACCAACACCTGAAAATGATTTTTCCTAAATATGGTGAGCCAAAGCCTAGTAGAAACAATCTAAGACAATATATGAATCTTAACAAAGATATGAGTATGAGATGCATATCCAATGCTAATGATAAAACCATTTACAATGCTTTTAACAAACCGTGCCATCCAAGCTTTATATCACAATTCACATTATCTCAATTCATCTTATTTCAATTCATTTTATCTCAATTCATGAGTCATTCACCCTTTTATTCAAACAACCGAACTGAGAGTACAACTCAGTGGGTCTCCAACCAACACAACCATTACACAGACACTTCCATTTACTATTTTACGGATATTTCGTCCGTGGGAATCGACACCCATGTATACGCGCAGTTTTCGGGACTTTTACCCTGGACACACAGGCCAACTTAATTCAATGGAGTCCATCCCCTTTCTTCTTCTAAGCATGGAGTACATCCCATTTCTTCTTCCAAACATCATACATTTATAATGTATAAAGACATAGCCATATTCAATGACAACGAATAAGTGATTAGTTTCAATTTACCTAATCCTCATGCAATTTCTACAACAATCATAGTTATCTTCCATCGATAGCTCAAAACAAATATTTCTAAATAGATATACAACCTCTAAGATAGATAAATTATCTGAATTTCCATAAATGAGAGGTAATACATATCCAACGCCACCATTTATATAAATATCCATCCAATTTCATATGTCCCATATCAATTTCATTTATTTATACAAAATAACAATTTGAGACATTTTGGGTAAAACTCTCTTTGCCTCCAAAATCTATCCAAGGCATCAAAATCAACAAATTTATCACAACACATCCTCATATCTACTCCCACAACCATTTTTAATGCATACATTCGAAAACCTCTCTTTTGAATTTAAACAAAAACCCTAGATTTGTACAAAATCACCTGAAGTTCCAATATTTCATACACATCAATAAATAACTAAGTTAAAACTCATAGAAGAGTGTCGAAAGTCCCTACCTTGAAGCTAGAGATCAAGGAGAGAGCGGAGAAACCTCAAATGAACTGAAACCCACTTTTGTTTGGATGAGAAGAGAGCCCACGACATGCTCTACCTTTTTAACAAAGGACACAGATGGAGAAACCACTAGATCTAGATGAAAATGTAGAGAGAATGCAAGTTTTAGAGAGAGAGGGCCTCAATATTAGGGTTTTGAGAGAAAAGATATAAGAAAGTGATGTAAAAAGTCACTTTTACGAACTGATATACGCATAGTCTGCTCGAGCGCAAGAAGCGACGCTCGAGTGTAAGGCACAATAAGTTGTTCCGCTTGAGCGCAGAATGCACACTCCCAGTTATTTTGTAGACAATAGACCAACGCTCGAGCGTAAGAAAGGCCGTTCGAGCTGAACCCACTGAAGTGCAGAAAGAATCGCTTGAGCGCAGAAAAAACTGCTCAAGCGTAGAATACACTCTCCTAGTAGTTTTGCAAACCTGCAAAAGTACAGAAGGTTCACAAAACTCGCTCGAGCGCAAGAAGTACCACTCGAGTGGAGAAGTAAAATTCTAGGTAACAAAGGTTTGAAAACCAAGCAATCAACCTGTTTCAAACACAACCACTACAATCCAATAACCAAATTTAAAAGTGTACAAGGGAAGTAAGACATGAACAACAATATGAAACTATGAAACCTGAGTTCGGAATACAAAATGGGTCGGGTTTAAACCAGAATTGCTATAAGCGAACTATCTTCCAAAATACAATTTTTTTAGCCATGCTAAAATAACTAAAAAGTCAAAAAATAAACTAAAATAGCATATTCTCAAACGAGACCAATTAGTCAACCAAAAACTTAATATTGTTCTAACCTAAATACATAGTTAAATTAACCTAATAACTGTATGAGACTCAAATTTATCATTCAACGAAATCCCAGTGTGCTTGAAATACTACTATCATCATTCAATCAATTTTGTATAATTCATCCACAAATAAACAATAAACAAAAATTACTGGTTTTTTCTCAAGTTTAAATCTCAACTTTATTAGAAAACTTGAGGGGTGTGAGAGGCTTACCACAGGTCGTGTTAACATTATCCAAATTACTTATTTTATAGGGCTCTCAATGTAAATCATTAATAAATTTTTTTTAAAAAAAAGTTTGATTTGATAATCGTAACATTTTCATTTTATTACATTTATCTCCAAAAAATAGACGACAAATATAATTTAAAAAATAAACTACCATTTTTTAGAGACAAATACGAAGAAATGAAAATGTTACAATTATTAGGTTGACCTAATTTTCTTTATGAATAATATATATTGAGAATCTTATATAATAAATGATTTGAATAATTGTAATGGTGTCGTAATAAGTTTTCACGGACCACTCATATTGAAATGTAAATATAAAAGAACTCAAACCAAACAAAAAAAAAAATCAAATCAAATCAAGCCAAACCAATTACCAAAGTTTTCATAGCTTTTATTATTTATTTATTAAACCACTGGAGTTAATGCTTTAAATATTGGGAGCAGAATTTGTCTAATTTGTTTTTAACAGGGTTACTATTAAAAATTACTTTTTTAAATTACTGCAAGATATTTAGATTCATATCTAGGTTGGGGTTTGCTTTACGTTGTCGTGGTTCCAAAAAGTCTTCCTGCTCCTTCAATGGAGATTTCCATTCCAAGTCATCCAATGGTACGAGGAAATTCTATTTTTACACATTAATTTTTTTTAGTGTATATATTTAATGAATGTTGTTTTAATAAATCAAATCAAATTAAATCAATTCTTAAGTCTCATCAAAATAGGATTGGTAATGAATGTTGTTTTAATATATATATTAAAAAAAAATTAATACATATCTTTTTTTTATTTTAATAATACTTTCATCTTTAATTTGGGAATCCTATTCTTTGGTTCTAATTTTCTAAATTTAATTTTTTGAAAATTGATTTTTTTTTGTTTTTCGTAATTTTTTTTAGTGAAGTTTTTTTTAACATTTTAAGTATTTTTTTTTTTATTTTTGGATGCAGATGTACTTAAAAAGTAAAATATTTGTAAAAAAATATTTTTAAAAAATCAATAAATACACAAGAATATGAAAATATACTAAATTTTAGTTTTTTTTTGTTTTTTTTTTGTTTTGTATTTTTTTGTATTTAGTGATTTTTTTAAAAAAAATTCACAAATATTATACCTTTTAATTGTATTTATATTAAGTGTATCTAAAAAGTATTTAAAAAAAAAATGATCAAAATGTTAAAAAAATTCACTAAAAATTAAAAAAAAAATACAAAAAAATAAAAAATTCAATTTTCTGAAAATTGAATTCATAAAATTGGAATCAAACAAATTTAGACACCCTTCTTTCACTACTGTTGCCGCCACTTTCAACCATCTATCGCCACTACTACTACCATTCCCAACTCATTTCCTTCCATCTTGAACTTCTATAGTCAACCTTGAAAGTGGATGGTTTATAGCAGGCGGTTAGTAAAAGTGTATGGTTTATGGCGGAATGTGATCACAAATGGAGGGAAAAATAGGTAACGAGAGGGGATTGCAGAGACGAGAAGTGGTGCTGGTGATAGAGGATGGTTGTGATATTTTAGAATTAGGATTTTGGTAAAAGAAGATAAGATTATTATAGTATTTTTATTCTCGAATAAAATTGTACTAATAATTTTTTTTTATTAAGTATGTGAACTGAGGAGAGTTAGTATGTGGAAATAGAATTACCCAATGATTTGGAATCAAGATTGTACTTTCTTATACTACAACAAATTAAGGTTTTGAAGAAAAAAATTAGGGGACTTACGTATAGTTCTCAATAGGTGGACTTATTGTCCAATAGGTCCTGTGATAATTAGCAGTGTTTTTACACAAAAAAAAGAAGAAAAAGAGGAGGTGTTACTAATTGTTAGTTTTTAGTAGTATTTTAAAAAATTCATTACAGAAAAATGTCACTAATTCTCAATTTTTAGTGACATATATAGAAAATCGTCATAGAAAATGTTATTAACTGTAAGTTTTAGCGACCGGTTCAAACAATCGTCACAAAAAAGAGTCTTTTCTAGCGAAGATTCTAATAGAACTAACTTTCAAAGATAAAATTATAGGACTTAATGTGAATTAAATCTAACTGTTAGGACCTACTGGTAATTTATTCAAAAAAAAAAAAAAAATTAGAGACAATGACTTTTTAGTGACAGGTTTTTTTTACTTTTTATTTTCAAAAGTAACATTATATTTTGAGTAGTGCTACTCTAATCTAAAAGTTGAACCTACTTTTCAAACCCAATAATGTGATAGTCTACCAAAATATTTAAAGTAACTCTCTTTTTTATGTGTTCTCTAATCATTAGTTAATCATTTTTTATACATCATTGACAATGGTAGAGTCAAGAAATTAAGTTAGAGGGAACACTTATTAATTACAATTTTTTTATTTAAAAAAAAAATCATGATCAACATTAAGATAATAATAATTTTACGAGCTAATTTAAGTATAAAAAAAAATCAAATATTCATTATGAATAGTAATAAATCAAAATTTTATAATAGTGTGAGATAGCTCGGTGTAAAATGGTGATGTAAGTTTGCAATTTTAGCCAAAAATTTATAGATCAAAATTTATAATTTTAGAACATAAAAACACATCATTTATAATACAAATTATTATAAAATCTATTTAATTTTTATTTGATAGAAAAATATTGGAGAGATAATATTGCTTATAAATAATATGTTTTGAATGAAAATTATTAAACAATCTTATAGTACCATATGGCGTTGCCTACAATGCTCGAAGTATGGAGAATCACAAATCACACTAATGCTGTGTTTGGTTGGGGGATTTGAGGAGGGATTTGGAAAGGAAAATGGAAAAAAGTAAGTGAAATGAGAATAAAATACGCCTAAATTTCACATAGTTTTACACACCTTTTCCCTTTTCTTTTCCAAATCCCTTCCCAAATCCTCCAACCAAACATAGCATAAGTGGTCTATTATTGTCTCTTAATTACCTAAAAATATGAATTCATTATATTCAATCCATAAAATTTTCCGCTACACTATATGTTTAGATTATTACATAAATAATGCCATATAGTACTCCCAAAATATTAAATAATTAGTGGTTGTGAACAATACGATAAATCTTTAGCTAAAGAAGATGCTAAGAAAAAAGAAAATACATTTTACATATAACTATAAAAAGTTCAAGAATGTGGGGGGTGCACATGACCCCCCTCCACCCTTGATCACTGGGGCTAAACATGTGATATGGCCAAAAGAAAACTATGCTAACTGAGTGTTAACTTTATATAATAGTATGGTATGTATAATATGGATGTCAACAAGTCTAGGGAGCCTTCCAAATTTACCAACTGCATTCATAATCTAATTAATTGGAATGTTATTGTTTTTTCCTTAAAAACCTTCACTTTGAGGTGGGCTATCATGTGAACTAAATATTCGGTAAATTAGAGACACTCTCTAGTCTTATTGTATAGATTTACATATATGACTTTGATTTATTGTACAATCATGCTAGAGATCACTAATTTGGTGACTCTAAACCCACTATTAATGAGTGGAAAAAAAAAAAAAAAAAAAAAAAAACACACACACACACACACACACAACATATACTGTGTGGGACCCACTGCCACATCATTAGTGGTAGCTCTAATTAGAGCTCCCACTCATTTTCCTTTATTGTATGCCCACAACTTGTTTAAATTCATTTATACTCAAATTATGTTCATGCTTTAGTCTAATCTATTTTTTACACACCGGCAAGGGTAGTGTATTGAAAGATTTCTTATATACTTTTATGGTTCAAAAATCCTAAAAAGTATGGCTTTTTTCAAGTTGGTTATCTTAATTTGAGAGAGTGTTTTGGTAGCTCTATTTTGAGATTGATTTTGATGATTTAAACTATTCACTTTTTAAGACTTGTTGAGTAGAATATTTATACAAAAAATTAAGATGATCGGACATTGATAGCTATATATTTGAATTAAATTTGTATTATAAAAAAAATAGATGACTATTTTTAAAATTATATTTATCCTCTATTTAAAAAAAATAAATAAATATGATTAAAACATATAACTACTGATGTCTAATTATTTTATTTTTTACATAAATATTTTACTCAACAAGTCCTAAAAAATGAACTGTTCAAATCACTAAAATCAATCCCAAAATGGATTTACCAAACCCAAATACTCTTTCAAGTTAAGATGATAACATGAAAAAAACCAAACCCAATGCTAAATACCTCAAAAAAAAAAAAAAAAAAAAAATCAAAAATATCAGTGGCAGAGGGTTTGGGAGAGAGGGACTTTGTGATGGTGGTGGTTTCATAGTGGTAATGATGGTGATGGTTGTCCAATGATGGTGGCCGCTAGTGGTAGCTGTCTTAACTGGTTAGGGTTTTTGAATGGGGTGGTGGAATATTATAATTTAAAAATATCAATAATAATGTGAACTGAGAAAATGTGAGGGTCTCTATTTTTATTTTATTTTATTTTTTTGTCATTTCTTTAGGATACTACTTAAACTTCTTAAATATAGCAATCATTTCAATAATATGAGAAAAATGACTAATCTTCAAATTACTATTCTCTATATTTTATTTTGTGAGTCCTTCTCGAGTCCACAATAATAATTCAAACTATATATCTTTTAAATTTTATAAGGATAAATTACACTGACACTCCTTGAGATTTTTATTTAATACAGATCCCCTCTTACATTTGAAAAATTATATTCCCCTCCCCAAGGTTTATAATCTCATTACAAATTATCCTCTGGATTGCTAATACCATGCCATAAAATTTTCTAAATGACCATTTTGTCCTTTTTTCTACCATTTCTTCTTCGTATCATTATGACTCTATTTTATAACTTTTAACATATTCTTATTGAGTGATGATATACGAATATAAATTTTATATAGAATTTTCAAACACAATGATATAACTTAATGGTGACGTTTCACTTTAAAATAAAACACCCATAAACATGATTTATATTTACAACAATATCTCTGTCACAACATTTTTATGATATTTTTTGTATAAATTTTTATATATGAATATAATTTTTCATTTTTATTTCCTCAATTATATCTAGATTAGATTAATTTAATTTGGATATATTTTAAAACTATAAAATTTGTACAAAAATTTAAAAAAATCCATTAAATACAACAAAATAAGATAATGTATTAAATTTTTGTATTTATATATATATATATTTGTATCTGGTGAATTTTAAAAAAAAATCACAAAATATTATACTTCTTAAGTATATTTAGATTAGGTGTATCTACAAAAATAACAAATAAAAAATGCTTAAAATATGAAAAAAAAAATCAGTAAAAAAAAAAAAAAAACACAAAAAAATTAAAAAAAACTCAATTTTTTGTGTGAGTTAAACTAAAGAAGATGATTCAGCTTGTTTGGTTCCAATTTTCAGAAAATAATTTTCAAAAAATTCTACTTTTTTATTTTTCATATTTTAATATTTTCAATGAATTTTTTTTAATATTTTAAGCAATTTTTTTTTAAATTTTTGGACACACCTAACATAAACACACTTAAAAAGTATAATATTTGTGAATTTTTTTAAAAAAAAATACACTATATACCAACAAATACGAAAATTTAGTACATTTTTCTATTTATTAATTTTTTAAAATATTTTTTCACAAATATTTTACTATTTAGATATATCTAAGTAAAGTGCATCTAAAAAAGTAAAAAAATTAATTAAAATTTAAAAAATATTCACTAAAAACAAAAAAAATATGAAAAATAAAAAACTCAATTTTAAAAAAACTGAATTCAGAAAATTGAAACAAAACATATCGATTGTTATTTCTTTTGAAATGATATGAACTAAATCTCTGCATTATTTTATTATTTTATATGTATAAAGGCTAAGAGACAAATTGTTGGCTACATATTTTGTAAAAGCCAGTTACAATTCGACACGTGGCAGAATAAGGGTATTGTGGGAAGATGGTTCAGGTCTTCAATCCTAATCGTACACGTGGCGACGAATATTGGTTCTCACGTGATCTGAGTAGCACTAGATCAGTAAAGAGATACAAGGTGACGTGGCTTCAGCGGTTACCCATATTCAAATTCAAATACGGGAGGGAAGCTTGACTGCAAGTGATGGCGTAGTGGAACTACTTCTAAGGCAGCATGATCAGCGATCATGGAGGAGCAGTTCGACGGTTCGAAGTGCAATTCGAAGGTCATCCTTGACGAGTATAAATAGCAGGGAAGCCCCCAGAAAAAAACCCCCAGACTCAGATCATACAAACCAGTCGTTTACTTCATATTTTTCTTTACCAGTTTTTACATTTCCAGTCTTTACCTTTCCTGTACTTTAAATACCTGTTCTTTACATTCCAGCACTTTAAATACCTGCACTGTACTTCATTCATAGGAGTAGTTTCAAGTAGATTCAAGTAGATTGCTGTTGTAAACCTCTCTGAGGCTGAGTTTGGACTATTGTAAGTGTTCATTTTTAATGAAATACTTCCATTATTCTTTATATTAACTGTTATTTCTCTTACTTTCTCCTAAGTCAAGCCACCAGTAAAAGTCCTCTTCATTGAGGCTGAAAGAACTAAAACACAATCGTCTGATAAATTGGTTGGCAATTATAATTTCTGTAAGGACTGATTGATCCTTGCTGGCACGCTCGCATTTACAAAAATACCCTTCGAAAGCCAAAAAGCCAACATATATTTTTGGCACGCCCAGTGGGACTAATTTAAAATGGCTAGACGAAGACGACAAGGAGAAAATGAACGCTTCGAGGAAGGCGTAGAAGGAGAGGTAGAAATACCTAATCCAGAGGATAATGTGGTAACACATCCTATGGAAACTCCCATGTTATCAGAACCTATGGTCGAACAGACCAGCACTTCTGGACAAGAACCATATGTTCATAATGTTGGACGAAACCAAGGAATTGGACCATCCACTGTTCCATCTACCCAGCCAACAAATCCATGGGATGGCCTGGTAGAAGCCATGGGACAACAATTAATGAACACAATGGAAAGGTGGGCCACATCCTTTTTGGATCGAATGAATAACTACCAACCAACAAACACAAGACACACAGAGGAAATTTTAAATCTCCCTCAGCAAAGATTGGTTAGAGATAAACAGCCTATGCAAGTTAATGGGCATTCTAATGGTCAGACTGGTAATCAAAATTATGAAAGACCATCACCTCAGTCTTGGTATGAATCCATTTCGAGGCCTATAGCAGGCCAAAATGCCTCAGTACTTAACAATGAAGCCACACAAGTTGGTGGATCTGGTCAAGTACAAGAAACTGGCGTAAGAATGGTTACGAATCCTATGTTCGAAGCCATACCTGGCACCAGGGGGTATAATAATCCTTTATTCGAATTTATACCCGGGGGGTTGGAAGGTTTTTCCACAAATGGAAGGGATACAACACCGGTTCCAGCACCTTTCGCAGGTCCTTTCGCAGGACAGGCTCAAAGGGGTTACCCATACCCCCAACAGCAACCTGCACTACAGGGGCAACCAGTCCCAAATGTACCACCTTATGGACCAAGAGGACCACAAGCACAAGTTTGTCCACCAAATCCTGTGTTTGTCCCTCCAGTAGTGGTTCAGCAGGCACAAAATATGGTTCCTAGAGACCAAATTGCTGACATTGTCAGGGAGATGTGTGGACCGATGGCTCGGGGGGTCCAGACTCCTGTATATAGAAAACCATACCCAGAATGGGTAGATAGGGTACATGAATACCCAAGGGGATTCAGAATACCAGATTTCACCCTTTTCTATGGAACTGGAAATCAATCAACAGTGGAGCATATTGCTAGATTTGCTGCTCAATGCGGTGAATTTACTAACCATGACTATATGAAATTGAGATTATTTCCAAATTCTCTAACTGGAGGAGCATTTGTATAGTACATCAACCTTACACCTGGCTCCATTCAAACTTGGCAACAAATGGAAGAGGCATTTCATGCCCAATTCTTCCAATCGGAGCCAGAGGTGTCTATAGCAGACTTGGCAAGATTGAGTCAGAGGCCTGAAGAAAAGGCTACTCAGTTTATTGCCAGATTTAAAAGGGCTCGAAATAAATGTAGAGTCATTTTACCAGAGCCAGAATTCGTAAGATTGGCTCAAAACGGTTTAGAGTTCAGGCTTCGAAAGAAGTTTGACTCAACTGAATTCAGGGATTTGGTCGAATTGACCTGTAAGGTGTCTCGATATGAAGCATTATTAGAAGAGGAACAAGATCGAAATAATGCCTCGTACAAGACATATTATAGAGATCCAAATTATGAAATCAATGCAGCAGAGATTGTTGTGGGCAAAGAACCTGTAATCTGTGAAACATTAATTCATAAGGATACAACAATTGACCAACAGTTTAAAAAGAAAGACTTTCACAGAAAGTACTCTTTCGATTTAACAAAAGCAGATGACATTTTTGATCATTTGCTTGCAGCTGCCATCTCCAGATGAACTTAAAGGAAAAGTATATTGCAAATGGCATAACTCTTGGTCTCACTCGACTAAAAACTGCATTGTTTTTCGAGACAGGATCCAAGAACAAATTCGGAAAGGAAGTTTGAAGTTCCCAACCAAAGCGGAAAAGGTCATGGGGATTGACAGCAACCCATTTCCAGAAGTTGGAGAAAGTGCAGCTAATGTGGTTGTACCAAATTTCCAGAATTTATCTCTGCAGGAATTGGAAGAGGTCAATGTACAGATGCACATTGCCAACCAGACAACCACCAAGAAAGACACCAGAAACCCACCAGTTATTGGACAAGGTTTCTCACACCAGAGGGAACACCCTGATGAGGAAGCACTAGATGATGATTCCTTAGAAGCAGCTGTAATACAGAGGATGTGTCCCAGGTGCAGGCTGAGTTATAAATGGTTGAAAGGCCTTCCAGTTGATGGGAAACAATACTACAGGGATGTACAGAGACGTCCTAAATCAACCAATGCTTACAACAAAAGGCCGTATCCGGCTGGTGACAGGCAGCGGCCATTAGTGGTTGAACCTGCAGTGGGCAGAATGCATGCTAACGGCAAGAGACCCTTGTATGAGTCCAGGCCACCTAATTACTACAGAATGGAGAGCAGTCACTCTGAAAGAAGACTGGAGAGGGGTTCAGGTTATGGGAGTAAAGCCAGAGATTGGCCCCCTAGACCAACTTCACGCAGGACAGAAAGTGGCTCCTTCCATCGAAGGTCTGAATTAGGCTCGAAACATGAGGTCAGAGCCAAGCACTTACCTTCACAGCCAGTTTCGAAGGTGGCTTCGAAGGTAGAAGGAAACAGTTCGACATCTAGATCAGTAAGCTTGTGGGTACCTGGGGTCCCAGATTGGTTTGTAATACAGAACAAACCTAGGGAGGCACCTACTCAAAGGGATGTTGGAAACCAAGGCAGGATGGTCAAGCCTCCTTTGGTGGCCCCGAACAATTGGGTGTTACTTAAACACCCAAAGACAAAGGAACCAGATATGGTCCTAGTCATTTCCAGATCACAAAGAAGGAAAATTCAGCGCAGGTACACCCAGTACCAGCAAGGTCTGAAGGAAAGTGGAGAGAGTTCTTCACTGGCCCAGACAGAAGAAAAGAAGACTCCGAAGTCAGACCATACTCCAAAACTGACTCTGCAAGGCAAAGTGGTGTGTAGCAGAGAATAGTTGGCCAAGGTTCATTCTGAGCTAAAAGCCAGAGAGAAGTCTAGCTTAGCAGGATTAGAGAAAGCTCTGATGGAGAGTGATAGTGAGACAGAAGAAGAGCTTGGCATGAGCCAAAAGAAGGAAATGGCAGAAGAAGAAATGTTCGAAGCCTTTATGGCTGAGCAAACATTTTTGACTGAAGAACCAGTTGAAAAAGATCCTTCGAAGGGATCAGTTAGCAATGAAGTGCCAGAGTGCAGTATGGAAGATGCTGCTGAAGTTACTGGGCAAGGTAGCCAAGGAGGAGAGGAGGTACAGCCAGCCATCCAATTTGGCTCATTCCCTCCAGTATCAGTCAATATGGTACACATACTACCTCACGAGTTCCAAGCTGGAGATGAGGACCAAAATGACCAAGACATGGATCCTATTCCTGTCTCTAGTGAAGAGTCACAAGTGAGTATGGTACAGGATGACCCTGGAATGGCTACTCCGATGGAAACTGAATACGAAAGCGAGGAAGAGGTGAGCATCAACCTCTCATATCCTTTTGAATATCCCTCGAATTCTATGACACAGCATGTCAAGCCTTTGTACATCAAGGCTTTCTTCGATGGGATACAACTGAACCGAGTCTTGATAGACAATGGAGCAGCAGTGAACTTGTTACCGAAGTCTTCTTTGAAGAAACTAGGGAAAAAGAATCCCAGGTTGTCACTGGCTTTGCTGGAGACAAACAGATGGCTCAGGGGATTCTACCTATTAACTTGAGTGTAGGAACCAGGGACTGCATGACAGCATTCTTCGTAATTGACAGTAATGCAAAGTACAATGCTTTACTTGGGAGAGATTGGATCCACACCAACAAATGTGTGCCTTCCTCTTTACATCAGAAAATAATGATGGCTTTGGGCAATGGAGAGACAGAGGAAATTGATACAGATCCTCAACCCTTCATAGCCTGTGCAGACTTTGCAGAGGCCAAGTTGTATATTGAGGGGGTGACACCACTTAGTATACTGAGGAAAGCTGATGGCTCCGCCGAAGTAACGGCTGATGAGGAAGTGACACACCTAAAGCACTTAGTCCAGGAGAGTGCTGATGAGGAGATTGTCGTTAAAGATGACAATGATGCCTGGTTGTAGGCAAAGAGATGAAGAACAAGAAGCCAAGTCCTTGGCTCTGATTAAATTCTCAACATTGGATGTAAAAGCTATAGTCCAGAAAGTACAGGAGCAAGAAAGAGAAGCCATGATAATTGGTTGCGAACAGAAGCAGCCACATGTCAGAATTTTGACCCTTGGTAAATACTGTGCATTGGACATTGAAACAAAAGTCCAGGAGATACAGGAAGAGGATGCCTTATGGACAGATTTTGTCTATGAGGAGGAGGGCAAAGATGTTGAACTAAAGAACTTGGGAACAGAACAAAACAAGAAGGCTGCTTCGAAGGTAGCAGAAACCAAAGAAGAAGCTTCAATAAGTTCTCAGACACAAGACCCCTTAGAGGAAGTAAATTTAGGGGGAGGTTCTTTACAACAGCCCACCTATATAAGTGCTTGTTTGAACGTTCTGGACAGAGACCAGTTGTTGGTTGTTCTAAAGAAATACAAAGATTGCTTTGCATGGTCCTATAATGAACTACCAAGATTGGATAGGTCATTAGCGGAACATAGGCTCCCTATGAAGCCTAATTTCAAGCCATACAAGCAGAAACCGAGAAGGATGAGTCCAGAAGTAATTCAGAAGGTCAAGGAAGAGATTCTTAGACTACTCAAAGCAGGTTTTATTAGGACAGCCAGGTATGTTGAGTGGTTATCTAATATTGTGCCTGTAGTCAAGAAGAATGGTAAAATGAGGGTATGCATTGAGTTCAGAAATTTAAATCTAGCAACTCCAAAAGATGAGTACCCTATGCCTATAGTGGATCTGTTGGTTGACAGTTCAGCAGGGCATCAAGTTTTATCAATGATGGATGGACATTCTGGTTACAACCAAATCTGCATTGCAGAGGAGGATATCCACAAGACAGCATTCAGATGTCCTGGGAATATTGGCACCTTCGAATGGGTTAAAATGCCATTTGGTCTGAAGAATGCTGGGGCTACATATCAGAGGGCTATGAACACTATCTTTCATGATCTCATTGGAGGGTATCTAGAGTGTTATATTGATGACATTGTAGTGAAATCCCAGTCCATGGAGGAACATCTGTTTCAGTTAGAAACAGCTTTTGAAAGAATGAGGAAGTTCAAGCTGAAACTCAATCCTCTCAAATGTGCTTTTGGTGTATCATCTGGAAATTTCTTGGGTTATGTAGTGCACAAGCAAGGAATACAGATTGATCAGAATAAAGCCAAAGCCATCATCGAAGCTGGGCCTCCATCAAGTAAGAAAGAATTACAAAGGTTCCTTGGGCAGGTTAACTTTCTTAGAAGGTTTATTTCTAACACTGCAGGGAAAACTAAAGCATTTTCTTCCTTGTTAAGGCTGAAAGATGAAGAGGAATTTGTGTGGACAGCAGAGCATCAAACTGCTTTCGAAGGTATCAAAGCCTACTTGGCCAACCCTCCAGTGCTGATGCCACCAAAGGGGAACAAGCCCTTGAAGTTGTACATAGCTGCAGCAGAAGATTCATTGGGAGCTTTCTTGGCCCAAGACAATGAGGAAGGCAAGGAACAAGCTGTTTATTACCTTAGTAGGTTTTTAAATTCTTGTGAATGTAAATATTCAGCTGTTGAAAAGATGTGCCTTGCTTTGTATTTTGCTGCAATGAAATTAAGATATTATCTTTTACCTACTACTGTCTTGGTGATTGCAACCACAGATTTGGTTAAATACATGTTATCTAGACCTATGTTGAGGGGAAGAATTGGCAAGTGGATACTAGCCTAATCAGAATTTCATTTAGAATATGTCTCTCAAAGGGCAGTAAAAGGGCAAGTCTTGGCCAATTTTCTGGCAGACCATCCATCTCAAACAGAGAGCCAAGAGGTGATGGAACTTGGCATGGCCAGTGTTGAGCCATGGCAGATGTGGTTCGATGGATCGAAAGCCAATGGCTTAATTGGAATTGATATTGTGATTAAATCTCCACAAGGAGTAGAGACCACGCATGGTTTCAGAGTGGATGAAGCCACCTGTTCCAATAACCAGGCTGAATACGAAGCCTTAATAGTGGGACTAGAGATCCTTATTGGATTGCAAGTACATGCAGTTGACATATTTAGGGACTCTCAATTGGTGGCTAACCAAGTGAAAGGGATTTTCAAGTGTCAAAGCATAAGTATTTTGCCGTATTATGTTGTTGCATTACATCTACTTTCTCAGTTTCAAGTAACAAATGTAACCCATGTTCCAAGATTCTTGAATAATAGAGCTAATGATGTGGCTCAGAAAGCTTCGAACTTCAAGAGAAGGGATAATACCCAAAGGGACATAAGCCAAACAACATATCAAAGATTAATACAACCTTTGAATAAAAGGAATATAGTTTTGAAAGTCAATCATAATGACTTACAAGAACAGGATTGGAGGCATCCAATAATGCAGTACTTGGCTGGTCCATCTTCGAAGGCCAGCAGAAAAGTTAAATTGCAGTCTATGCAATACATGATGTATGGTAATGCTCTCTACAAGAGGGGAGGAGATGGCTTATTGCTAGAATGTTTAGGCCTAAAAGAAGCATTAACAGCCATGGCTGAGGTTCATGAAGGCATCTGTGGTGCTCATCAACCTGGTGTAAAGATGAGATGGTTGCTTCGAAGGCATTCCTACTATTGGCCAACTATCCTTAAAGACTGCATAGAATATGCAAAGGGTTGCCAGGCATGTCAAAAGCATGGCACAATAAGGCATGTGCCTATAACTGACCTACATACCGTAGTGAAGCCTTGGTCATTCAGAGGATGGGCCATGGATATGATGGGAAAAATACACCCACCTTCTTCGAAGCATCATTGTTTCATTCTGGTGGCCACTGACTACTTCACTAAGTGGGTCGAAGCTAAGCCATACAAGGCTGTAGACCAAACAGAAGTCATTGGGTTCATTAAAGACTTGATCCATAGATTTGGCATCCCACAAACCATAACAGTGGATAATGGGACTGTGTTCGATGGAAAAATGGTGAAGTCTTTTGTGGCAGAATTTGGAATTAGTCTTGTTAATTCCACCCCATATTATGCACAAGCCAATGGTCAAGCTGAGTCATCCAAACAAGTCTTTGAAAAAAGGACATACAAAAGGTTGTGGAGGATAATCCTAGGGATTGGCATAACTTATTGTTGGATGTTTTGTGGGCCTACAGAACCTCCCCAAGGTCAAGCACAAGAGTTACTCCTTATGCCTTAGTATATGGGCATGATGTGGTTTTACCTGTGGAAATTAATGTTAAATCTTTGAGGGTAAGATGCCAAGATCAGTTAAATCCTGAGCAATATCATCAAAGTATGTGCTTGGAATTAGAGGGCATAGATGAAGCCAGAATTTTGGCATTAAATAGCGTTCTTTTCCAAAAGAAGAAAGCAGCCAAGAATTACAATAAGAAGGTCAAACACATTGGCTTTGATGAAGGTGATTTGGTATGGAAAACAATACTCCCAATAGGAATCAAAAGCCACAAGTTTGGCAAATGGTCACCTAACTGGGAAGGACCATATCAAATTCATAGAGTTCTGCCTTTTGGAGCATACCATTTAAGAAATTTGAATGGTTATGTACATCCTAAAAAGATTAATGGCAGATATTTGAAGCCTTATTTTCCAACTATTTGGGAAACACAAGGAATAAAATAAACATTAAGTACAAAGACACAAGATTACTCAGATAATAGATAAGAATTTGATTTTTCATAAAGAATCAAGTACATTGTGCCACAAATTGGCCCAAAAATCATTACAATGTTTCAATTGTTTTTGTACAACAGATTTTCTATTGGTAAGTGTTGGAAATAGGTGAATAGCTGCAACCATGTCTTTTTTTTGATAATCCAGTTCTTGGTTGGTGATTTGTAGTTTGGTATCAGTTCGAACCAAGGCCTGATTTATTGCAGCTAGCTCCTCTTCAAGTCGAGCTTTCTTCTCCAGCAGCTGAATTCGAAACTGGGAGGCAGAAGAGTGTTGTTCCTTGAGATCTGATACTTCGGTATGTACTTGAGAAACAAAACTCTGATCCTTACCCAATTTCTCATTCGCAGCATTAGCAGCATGACAAATGCTAATGTAAAAGTCAATAGTAGCTGCAGCCTGGGATAGATGACTTGAGACATTCATGCCAGACTGCTCAGCAATGTTACAACATTGAAGGAACCCATTTCTGATAGTAGGCCTTTGTAGAGCCTCGAAGGGAATCCTCGAAAAGGAGATCAGCAGTTCCAAGCAAGTGTCCAAGTCTATTGAAGGTGCAGAAGGTTTGCTACTGGAAGAAGAAGAACTCTCGAAAATTTCCAGCAAGGAGTCAGCCAAGACTAATGGCTCAGCTTCAGCAGTGGATGTTGGAGAGGTAGAGGGTATGTCGAAGAGACTAGCTAGTCTTCCTTCGAAGATGTCTACCTCATCCCTAGACATGAAGGACATGGAGAGTGTTGTGGTGGAAGACACAGAGGGATGCATGGGGATGGGAGAAATGGATGGAGCATCTTTGGCAGCCTCTATGGCCTTAGCCACCAATGAATCAAGTGAAGAGGGGCTGGAAGTAAGCATAGGTGATGAACCATGAGTTGGGGAATTACTAGCACCCTCTGTAGGAGAATCAACTGCCATTGGGGATGGAGTAGCAATTGAGATTTTTGTGAAAGAAGGAGAAGCAAGGCTCGAAGGAGATGTGGACTGAGGTAGGTCAAGGGTCAAGAAAGGGAGGTATGGCTCTAAACCAAGAAGAAGAGATGCAGGAATGCTAGGGCTCAAGGAAGGTACAGAAAGTGTAGGCTTGGGAAGTGGGAGTAGTATGTGGATAGTCTTCACATTCTGCATCTGATCAACTTCAACTGAAACTGGAGAAGGCTTCATGGGAAAGATAAACGCAGTAGTTGTTGCTGCAAAAAGAAAAAATGTGGAGCAATGTCAAACTTCAATACTAAAAGCTGACAAAGGAAAAACAGCAAAAGTATGAAAGAAATTACTTATTTCAGAGGTGTTGGCACTGATGGGAGAGCTGCGAAGGGAATAATGCTCGATAGTTTGTTGCCTTCGTGCAGCTTCTCTTTGTAACGCATCAGCAGCAGCAGCTTCATCTCTCAGAAACTGTTGCTGCCGTCTCTTCTCAGCCCTCTCAAAAACAATCATTGCCTTGGAATGTTCCTGTTCTACTGCCTTGGCAGCTGCTTCATGAATCGGGTCTTCAACCAAGTCAGCAGCAGAAACAGTCACCTTCTTTCTCTTCCTCTTTAGCGGTGATACTACTGGTTCCTTTTCAACCTCTCATTCTTCAACTTGGGGTTCAGAAGTAAGATCTTTACCCATTGTTGTGGTAGTTGCATCAGATGAGGAGACAGCCATCTTTTGTCTCTTTGTTCTTTGCAAAGGCACTTCTGGCTCTTGCTCCAACTCTTCTTCTTCTGCCAAAGATTCAGATTCCTCAGGAGGGAGGATCAGCCTCCTTTTTTTGTTTTTGTTGTTGTTTCTTTTTAAGAGTAGCTAAAGTTTCAGCTCTCTTAGGGGATTCTTCTTGCGGGGACCCTGCACCAAAGAACATAAGTGTAAAGGAAACAAACAAAAGATTGAAAAGGAAAAAAAAGGAGAGAAACTGAAAGTATTTACCCTTCTTCGAAGTAGCTCTGGTAACTCTAGCTGGAGGGGGTGAAGACGCAGGGGTAGTTGTGGCAGCTTCAGGAAGAGGGGGAATGTTCTCAGCTGTTGCTGACTTAGCCTTTGAAGGCACTCCCAACCCTATTAGCAAGTCATGAGGGTGCATAGACAGGCGCACCTCCATATTGGCTGTCCACCAGTTCTGGAATCTTTTCAAAACCGAGCCAGATGGAAGAAAGGGAAATAAATTGGAACTCATTCAATTCCTTCAACAGTTTGAGTATGGCCGTCTCTAGCTTGGATTTGGATATTCTCAAATCTCTAGCAGTAAGATGGACATTCGAGAGACTGCAAAGTGGAACAAGTATCCCTTGAGTGAGTCCAAATTGTCTGGCAAACTGGGAGGGGCAATACACCTCAGATATGCATTTATAGGCTCGAGGGTTCAAAGTGCCAATGAACAATTCCCTTGGTAGCAGTATAGAGGCCCACATATCTTTGTGAGGTGAAATGGAGCACTCTTTATCAGCTAGAAAAGTCTGCAGCCAGGCTGGTCCTTTATTGGCTTCAAAGGGACAAAAGAAGGAGGCAGATGGAGAAATAGGGAGTTGGTAAAAGAAGGTAAAATAATGTACAAAGGAAGCAGGATAAAGGGCAACCCTAGCATACTTCTCCCCATAAGTGCTGGGATCTTGGACAAGAAATTTTAAGCATTTAGAGTGCAGATCAGTAAAGTAGGCGAAGAGCCAAAGCTGGAGCACCCAGAGGGGACCTCCTTGGTTAATATCAAGTGGTCTTTCACAAAATTGGGAGCAAGCTCTGTACACATGGCCTAAAAGGTAAGGAGCAAAAGCAACATATTTTTTCAAGACAAGCGCCTTCGCGAGGGGAGCAAACTCAGGCATAATCCTCTGAGACGATGTGCAAAAAAGAAATTTGCATAACCAGTATAAAATAAAGGAAAAGAGTTCTCTGTCTTTCACAGGGCCTTCCTTTTTGTTTTCGGCCTTTATAAAGTCGCTATAAGAAGAATTTAAGGCTGGAAGGGAAAATTTGACAGGGAGATCCGGATAGTTGGGAGTAAAACGAGAGCCATGGGGGGAAAGTCCTAAAAGATGACAAATATCGAGAACAGTGGGAGCCATCATGCCACACCGAAATTGGAAGAAATTAAAGGCCATATTTCAAAAACATAAAGCAGCTGGAATTAAAAAAGGGTCCTCAGGGATGATGAACCTAGAAAGACGAAGGGCATCAAAGATGTAGAGCTCCTGTAAGTCATCTTCTCTCGCAGGCACAACTCTGTCATACCATTCTTCCCATTCAGTCCTCAATGTCGGCCAGCAGCGATGAGGCCGGGTCATTCTCCAGTTGCTCCAGTCAAGCCCTCCTTCATATAGAAGAAAATGATCCTCCAAACGAGGGTATAAAGCTGGAAGTTGGTCAGGGGCTTCCCGAAAGATGGGGCCTAGGGCATACTCTCGTTGGTTGCTGTGGCGAGGAACGAAGAGACGCCCATCTATAGCGCTTGGCCTACCAGTCGTTAGCTTGGTGATTTCTTCATCAATACATTTCTTCAAAGCCATGGTGGGGCTGATACGGTCGCCAGCGAGTACTTTCAGTGAAGAAGGATCCATTGATAGCGAGTAATAAGGAAGAGAGGGTTAACAGGAGACCGGTAGGGTTTGTGTGTCAAAAGAGCAAATGATTTCAGAGCACAAAACAAAGGGGCTTTTTAAAGGTTTCGTGTCTGAAAAATATATTGCGTAAATCGTTAAGTACTAAAAAGTACGAATACGAAGAGTTTCCTTCAATATTGATACTTTTGGAGGGAAAAAACACAACCCAGATGCTGAGACTAGCTTCGAAGTAAGGTATTTGGCTTCGAAGCCAAATTTTGGCGCCAAAAATCAAACAACAACAGCTTCGAAATACAGAAGCCGGCTTCGAAGCATACTACATGCTTAAAGATGCTAAAATGCTCGAGTATTGGTCTGCTTCAAAGGGTTTAAAGACCTGTTTGAGGGGTATTATTGAAAGTAACGACCTTCGAAGTAAAATTTAGGATTCTTTAAAGGATGAGAATTACTGTTCGAAGCATCAAAACCAATCATTGGTTTCTATATATACAAAAGGGGGATTGTCTTTTGAACTAAACAGCAGGGACTGTTCTTCAGAGCAAAAGGGGTCAATTTAAAATTGATCAACTATATTAACCATGACCATATATTGGTTATAGTTAGTTTTGAAGGGTAACGTTGTTAAATTCGAAGCACTAATTCTAGATGATATCAGCTAAAATTGTCAATTTTACTCCATAAATTGGAAAAAGACATGTTGGTTCCTTTTAGTGTTTCATTAAAACGATTGAATCCAGATTTGAAGAATGAGATTGTTCAGTTCGAAGCTCTGAATTGGCTTTAAAAGGCAAATGGAAACAGAATCAAACAACAACAAGTGAGGAATTCTGTTTATATTAAAGCCAAAGCAAATTACATCAAGTAACCCTATCTGGGCACAAACTCAAGCTCATAAAAATAAGGAATAGAATAAATAACAAGATCATGAAATTTTGTCCAACAATGGTCAATGAATTTTTGTTCTTTCTTTATTATATCTTCTATTTCTTCTAATGTTGGCTGCATAAGTTGATGTGCTCTGACTTCGTAGTAGAGCTCTTCAACCTTTATTTCGAAAGCTTCCTCTCTCAATCTTTGTTCGACTTCGTCTATGACCAAGTCATCCCAACATGCAGAATCTTTATTTTTAAAATCATCGAATTCTTCGATGAAGTTCTCTGCTTCATACTGGGCATGAATTCGCAGAGACGAAAGTTGATCCAAAGATTGTGTAGTAACCATGGAATTTCGATGCCAATAGAGGAGCACTGGAAATTGGTCCAGGAACATATGAAGTTCTGCTTGGGCAAGGGGATTAAGGACATGGCCCCTAGTCAGAATATCACAAGCCCACTGAAAGTCCTCAAGAGGGACTTCGTCCTTAAGAATATTGAAGGGCAAGTGAGAGAAAGCTGCAAGCAGAAGTTGAGCTTCTTTCCGCTCGGTTAGAGTGGGGAAAGGTAGAGGTTTGTAAGGTGGGAAGACTTTTTCCATAGGAAGGGCAAGCCTCAGTTTCTCTGTCCATGAAAGAATTGGTGGAGGAGAAGGGGTAGATGGTTCTGCTTCAGAAGATGAAGGAGAAGGAATAGATGCTTCTGTTTCAGAGGATGGAGAAGAAGGTGTGGATGTTTCTATTATGGGAGATGGCACGAGAGCGGAAGGAACAAAGGCATTAATGTAATCAAGCCAGTCAGAAGAACAAATCTTCGCTTTCTTGGCTAAGAATGAAGGGCTGTATCCTTGTGCTTCTTCTGGGTGCTGGGTAGTGTGCGTTATCTTTGTAGGCATGGAAGATGTATACCAGGCCACAAGCAGATTCTCTTCTAAACTACGTCGAAGGTCAATGGGCACGTAAGGGTAGACCACTGAACTTCGAGCATAGGAAGGAAACTCCAAAGGGTCAGTGAACTCAACAAAATGATGGTTGATTCGTTCCCTCAAATCATAAGTCTCAGGGTTTGACCAGCTTGTCCAGCCAGAAGCCCCAGAAGATGAAGAAGTTATGGCTTCATCCCATGCAGAGGTTTGTGAAGAAGAATTTCCCAAGTCCATATTTGCAATTTGCCAAATCAAGGGTTTGAGAGCAGTTTGTTCGAGGTACAAGGGGAAGTTAAAGGAAGAACTTCTTGTATCTGTGTCTGCAACTTGATGAATCGAAGGATTAAGGACAATGTGTTCGTAGTCCAAAGGTTGGTAATTTGCAAAGGCTCCCATGACCTGAATATAGAAAGGCGGGTTAGAGTAGTTAATGAATGCGTGGAGGTTCTTTCGAGAGGAAGCAGCATTACTTAATGGCTCTTCGTATGCTTGATCAATAGAAAGGAAAGTTGGTTTAGCCATAGTCTGTTCGAATGCTAAGGCATTGGGATACTCGACAAATTGAAGGAGAGTTAATGTAAATGATCACCAAATAGGTGACGGTTGTGTTTCCAGAATTCAGACTCCATGCACGTTCTAAAAAGCGCGGGAAAGTCTTTGATCCACTAATATCACCAAGTATTGGGTATATTAGTGCGGGGGGTAATGTTGGCTACATATTTTGTAAAAGCCAGTTACAATTCGACATGTGGCAGAATAAGGGTATTGTGGGAAGATGGTTCAGGTCTTCAATCCTAATCATACACGTGGCGACGAATATTGGTTCTCACGTGATCTGAGTAGCACTAGATCAGTAAAGAGATACAAGGTGACGTGGTTTCAGCGGTTACCCATATTCAAATTCAAATACGGGAGGGAAGCTCGACTGCAAGTGATGGCGTCGTGGAACTACTTCTAAGGCAGCATGATCAGCGATCATGGAGGAGCAGTTCGACGGTTCGAAGTGCAGTTCGAAGGTCATCTTTGACGAGTATAAATAGCAGGGAAGCCCCCAGAAAAAAACCCCCAGACTCAGATCATACAAACCAATCGTTTACTTCATATTTTTCTTTACCAGTTTTTACATTTCCAGTCTTTACCTTTCCTGTACTTTAAATACCTGTTCTTTACATTCCAGCACTTTAAATACCTGCACTGTACTTCATTCATAGGAGTAGTTTCAAGTAGATTGCTGTTGTAAACCTCTCCGAGACTGAGTTTGGACTGTTGTAAGTGTTCATTTTTAATGAAATATTTCCATTGTTCTTTATATTAACTGTTATTTCTCTTACTTTCTTCTAAGTCAAGCCACCAGTAAAAGTCCTCTTCATTGAGGCTGAAAGAACTAAAATACAATCGTCTGATAAATTGGTTGGCAATTATAATTTCTGTAAGGACTGATTGATCCTTGCTGGCACGCTCGCATTTACAAAAATACCCTTCGAAAGCCAAAAAGCCAATACAAATATATCATTTTTAACTAATATGGAGTAAGTGTAATTTTTTAAATGTGAGAAAAGAACCTACATTAAATAGAAATCTTAAAGAGTGTCAGTGTAATTTATCCATTTTACAATAAAAATTATTTGTGTAAAAAACAATTTCATCGCTTAATTGTGCATAATCACGAGACACATAAAACATGGACAGTTAAGATTTTATGAAGTGAACATGTAATTAGCACTACATCTATCTATTTTTAGGTTAGATTAGTGTTCAGTTCATTTTATGCTATGTGATAGTTTTTTTTTATGTCTAGAATAAAAAATATAGACGGAGCAAGAAAATGTTTGAATCCAAGGCTTTCAATTTCACTGAGACTATTATTATTACTTAAACAATATACATATTATGATATTAATTTTTTTATTATTTATTTTTATTTAAATTATATAGATCGCATGCCACTCACTAATAAAACCGACAATTATTCTGTCATGTGATTTGGATTAAGAAAATGAGTGAGACGTTTTTTTTTTAAAATCCTCACGACTCCTAAAGTGATTCACACCATTTATGTATGTGTGAAACTCTCATTATAAGTAATGCAGATCACTTTGAGAATTGTGAAGTCTCTAAAAAAAAGTCTCTATTATTGTGGTGTGGATTAAAATAGGAACCACTTTCCATGCAATTCTTATTTTTTTCGTGTTTTTTTTTAATTTTATTTATTTATTTATTTTTTAACTTGCTTTCAATGCAATTCCATCAGTACAACGTGACGTTGTTTCAAACCCTCATGCCAGCTAAGCCACGTGCATTATGCTCCCTACATAACTCACAACAACCATGCTGGAGAATTTTAAATTTTTATTAAATTTTTTTTGCTAACTGTTACATGTCGTGGCGGAATCAGGGAATTTAATATAAGAGACATTTGGATCTATAAAAAAATCTATTAAATTGATTTTCATGCGATTTTATTTTGCAGAAGAATAATTATCATTTTCTTTTTGAGGAAAAGATGATTTCAACTTTGATTTTCTTTTGAAATATTTCTCCATGACTGTTTGAAAAAATTAAAAATTCATAATCAAAATCACAAATCCCCACAAGTCAAAATCTCTAATTTTAATACAAATCAAAAAATTTAAATTTAGCACAAATCACAACAAATCAAAATTTCTAATTTTAGTACAAATTATAACAAATCAAAATCTCTAATTTAAATATTAATCACGGCAAATTAATATTTTTAATTTTAGTACAAATCAAATTCTTAATTTTAGCACAAACAACAACAAATCAAAAATCCATAATTTTAATATAAATCAAAATCCATAATTTTAATATAAATCACCACCAATTAAGATGCATAATTTTAGCATATCAAAATCTTTTATTTTAACATAAATAATAACAAATAAAAAAAATTACAAATTAAAACTTAACAAATAACTATAAATTAATACTCATAATTTTTATTTAAAAATAAAAAAAAATAAAGTTACCTGTAAACCATGAGGAGAAGATACCAAAGTTGTAGTGTGGTCCTAAATCTGTGTTGTGTGATCCTAATTTGTTGAATCGCAAGTCAGTAAATTACAAAGCAACAAAGGGAGATAAAGAAGATAAAGAAAATACAAAAATACCTAACAAGTACTGTGAATAAATAAAATAATAAAGAATTTTATACACTTTTAAAGTTTTAGGATTTTGGCCTTGCCGTAATTAAAATTATGTGCACTCACTAAAAATAAATAAATTGTGCTTCAGTGTTTGATTGGGATTGGAATTCACCAAAAAAAATAAAAAAATAAAATAAAAAACAAAAAACGTGGGCCCCTGGTGAGGTGCTAGTGTGTTTTGGAATGAAGAGGGCTACGTAGCAGGGGCGCACTGTGTAAATAAGACCAAACCAAAAAAAAAAAAAAAAAAAAATTGAAAAGTCAAGGGGGCACGTGACCCCCTTGACCCAACGTGGCTCCACCACTGTTTATATGGATGTGAAATTTTAAGGGAGAATCCTATATTCGTAAAATATTTGATAAAAATTTTAGGCTCTGTTTGTTTGTGCTCTGAAAATAGTTTTCAACACTTGAGTTTGAGCATGATGTTTGGTAAGAGCTTTGGAATTAATTTTCCAAAACTCTGCCGGAAGCTCTGTGTATATGTCAAAACATTCTGTTTGTTGCAGAGGGCGCGTTTGAGGGAACGGGACGTCCGGCTGGTCGTCCGGCTGGTTGACCGGCCGGCTGTCCGAAACAGTGAATTTTTTTTTTTTTTTTTGCAATTGATTTATATAATCGGGAAAAATATTTTCTGAAATTTTTAAAATTTTTTATATACTTTAAAATAATTTTGAGTTATATGTTTAGTTATGAGTTATAAATTTTTGTATCACATATCAAATGTCACATCAATAATTCCCCACTCAAATCAAACCTCTTTTCCAAAACTATTTTCAAAACTCTTTACCAAACAAATTTTCTACACTCAAATCATAATTCTACAACACACAAACTCAAAATATAACTCATACTCTCAAATCACATTTACAAAATACAACCAAACGCAGGCTTAAAGTTTTTAATATTTTTCAACTTACAATTTATTTGTTTGGTAAGAAAAAATAAAAAATTATTTTACATATTTTCATATCAAAATTTTTAAATTTTTTCCCGTCAATTTAACGGTTTTATTGCATACTTTTAATTTGTGAAAGAAAAAAATTAGAAATTCTGAGATGCAAATTAATTATTTTAAAGTTTTTATTTTATATATTGAACAAATAATTTAGAACAGAGGTAGTATTTTATTTATACCATACCATTATTAGGAAAACTCTAGAGATTAGAACTTGGGTTGAGAAATATATTCAAAAAATAAATAGATGGTTGAAATTTGATTGTATATTGTGGAGTTTACTTAAAAATGGAATCTCAATTATAATTGATAATTCGGGTAATAATTATGAGTTTATAAAATTATTATTATTGTTATTAGGATAAATTATACTTTGCACACCTCTTTACACTTTAGTCTTTGAAATTTTTTTAAATTTTTTTTTGGTTATAATCTAGTTGGTCCATGAACTATTTAATTTTTTTCAATGTTGCCCGATTGCTAGTGGCCTGGAGCTAGTTGACACAAAAAAATTGCTATATATTATGATAATAGCTCATCAGCCTTCGTTTGGCATAAATGGTGTGAGTTAAAATAGTCACAAAAAAAAAAAAAAAAAAAAAAAAAGGCTAAAAATTAAAATAAATTAGGTCTTGAATGATGAATTTTTTTTGTCTCCAAATAGCTAATTTCGTCACTATATATATTTGTGAGGAAATATTTTCCTCACCGGTTTCGTCATTGAATGTTTGTCACTAAAAATGATTGGGACAAAATAATTTCGTCACCAATAACATTACTTTAATGACGAAAATTTTTGTCACCAATAAGACAATATTTTATCTCAAAAAATTCTCATTTTCGTCACTAAATAATTACTCAGTGCTGTATATAATAAATTTGTCACATATGTTGATCATTGGTAAGGAAATAATTTTGTCATAGTAAGATATAAAGTTGACGAAATTTTGTCTCCAAAAGTTAGACATGGGTAACGAAATATATTTCGTGGTAAAAAGATATATACGTGACACAATTTTTAGTCACCAAAAAGCAAAATCAACAAAACTTTTCATATAAGCTGCAATAAATTTCGCCACAAAACTTATTGTTCCATATTTTATAATTCAATTTAAATTATTATTTCACAAATATTCTACTCATATCTCAATAGCCTTCAAATATACTAACAAATCCACTAGCTATTATACACCGCTCTACAAAACAATTCAGTAACCAATTTATATTATAAATCAAAATATATCCATCAAACAAATTCAATAATAATTCATTAAGTATAACAAAAACACCATCACATCTAATCTCAAAATGAACTAAGTATCAGTCGACAGAAAAAATAACACTTGATCTTGATTTACAAGTAGAACTAAATATTAGTCTATAAAAAATATCAACACTTGATCTTGATTTGCAAGTATGCTTCCAAATTGTTGGGTATACCTCCTTATTGGAGTGTGGGACCCAATTGGTTTTGGAAAAAGAGTTTAATTTGGTTTAGTATTAATTATAATATATTTTTATATATTATATTTAATTTGTGGAGACCTAATCCAATTTGGAAACAACTAAGGTTTGATAATAAACTCTAAATTCACAATATTTTAGAGATTGTTTTTGCTCATCCCGGAGTGAGGAGAACGGCTACTACACATACTCTACTTTGGTGAAATCAATTATTTGGGTGTGTGAACAGTGAAATTAATTTGGGTGGTTCTTTACTTCGTTTTCGGTGTTGATTTGGTTCGTTATTTTGGATCTTTTTCAACTCTGATTTTGAAAATTTTGGTTCATCTATTTGGTGAGGTCTTTCCTCTTGTTTATTTGTGATTATTTGGAATTCAACTAAGGGTGGTTTTGTGAGACCATTCGTGTCTCGTTTGTAATCGTTTGGAAACTATTTGGTTGATAGTGGAATCAGATTTCGATCCCGTGGACGTACCTCGCATTGAGGGAACCACGTAAAAATTCTTGTGTTACTTTTGATTTAATTTTTCCGTATTAGTTTTTATTCCCATTGATTGATTTACTTATGGGGAATCACATATTTTCCCTAACAACTAGCTTACGGTGACCCCTGGTGGGGGGAGGAGCTTGGTGGGAAGCAGATGCCCCAGTTTGTTGTTGCAGCCTGGCAATTACCTCTGCCTGCTGGGCCATGATCTCGGCCTGTTGCTTGGCAAACTCATCTCGACGGACGGCGTCCTGCTGCATGGCTCTCATGGTTTCCTGCATTTGACGCATCATTTCCTCAACTCCTGTAATTCTTGACATACTGCCCTGATCTGTCTGAACTACTGGCAGATCTATCTCTATAGCAACAATTGGGATCTTAGCCCGACTGTTCGCTGATGGGGTAAACCACTGCTCTGGCAACCTCTCTGGTTGTCCGTCGACCAGATCCTCAGATCGATGGAGTCGGTGACCTCTTGTCCAGAGTGCTTGGGGAATATCTGCTTGGTCTGAAGCAATTGTGCTAAGCTACCCTAGCAAAAAGATAAATAAAGCAATAATAAGGAAATACGCAACCAGATAAACGGACAGCATAACAGCGTAAATAAACACAACACACAGTCGGGTATAATCAACACGCAGTTGATAAGCTGAATACACTGTTCTCAAAACTAATCTTTGTTCCCAAATTACTGCCCCCAAAACTGAATCAGATACCCGCAGATAACTGATTCCGAAAATACTGAACTGGTGCCCGCAGGCCTGATACACGAAATATTGAACCGGTGCCCGCAGGCCTGATGCCCAAACTTGTAGACTGATACATGCGTTCTTATAGAGACGCACTCTAAAAGCACATAACAAACAAGTGAGAGCCAAAAACACCCCTATGGAGGGGTAGGGTTTCCCTGTCTTATTTCGTCAGGAACTAGGGTTTCACTACGCACGCAACGGCTTCAAATAACCTATAATCGGGTAAGTAACTTGTCCTAGCTTGGAATGGTCACTATGAATTCCAAATATGCACTAGGTCACCGTCGAAATGTCCTCCCATGATTCCTGAACATGTCCTCTCACAGCCAATCCCATTATGCCACTCTTACAGTTATGCTTCCCTCATAATTTCGAATTTAAACTTTGTGAGTAACCATTAGGCCATATCACCTAATATCCCTCGATTGTTCCAGTGCTACGCAGATCCATTATTACCAATATGAATTGATACATGCTTGACTTTGGTTGGCAACTTGTATTAACTCCCCAAATTGTCCTCTTCGTACCACGTGTTGAATTGTGATTGGCTTTTACAAATTATACAGGCAACATTACCCCCACACTAATATACCCAATACTTGGTGATATTAGTGGATCAAGGAACTTTACCCACGTCCTAGGACGTGCATGAGCTTTGCATCTTCTTAGAAATGCAATCGACGTCCATCATTGCAGTATTTGTACTGCATTAAATTCTTTTCTGTGCCTTGAACATCTCCCACTATCTGAGCATTTGAAAAAGCTGATACAGTTCTCATAGCCAAGCAAACCTTTTCTTACATAGATCAAGCATATGAAAAATTGTTAGATAATGATGTTCGTCCTTGAAAGAATTTTCATGCATTTACTAGCCACACCTATCCACCTGTATTTATTCAAGTCATTGAAGCTTTTGCAAATCATCGACCTTTGAACCAAGAACCTACTGTTCACAATTCTCTAGACCAAGATTTTGTAACAATGGATATTGGAAGCTCTTCTTTTGCCACAAAACCTTCTGCATGGGATGAGGCTGCTGTTTCTTCTTCTTCTTCTTCTAAAGCTTATGGCTGGGGAACTTGGCTTATTCCTACTTAACCTCAGACAAGGGAGCGCATTCATCATTAATTTCCTAAATTTGATGACCCCCTTGCAGTCCACCCTTCCATGCGCAGCTCTGTAGTGTACCCATACGTTATCTTCAATTATCTACGCAGCCTTGAGGACAACTTGCTTTTAGCATGGTACACTTCTACTTTGCCATCTCGAATGGTGCGAAGGACTCCACACCCTAATGAAGCCTTCGGAATCAGTCTTGCACTTTTAGCCAAAAAAGCAAAACTTTGCTCCTCTGATTAGCTTGAGTGTGAGAACAAACTTGAATTCCCATCTTTATTCAAAGAGGCTCCCACTGCTCCTTTGTTGCCCTCTAATCCAAATTGGATTGAGGAATTGAGGCTCACTCTCTTCAAGAGTCAATACTTTGCTCCTTATCCAATTCCTCCAACTGCTTACTAGCACTATAAGGCTCAGACCCTACTTGCCGCTTTCTCCCATTTGTCCTTCGAAGTCTTGCGAGATGATATTCCTCACAAGAACCTATTATGGGCTTGTGACATTATTTCTCATAGCCATCTTCTCAACCCTGTAGCCCATGCAGAGCTCTATGCTTTCCTAGATCAACTTCCCTTCCTACTCAATTGGCACATTAATGCTTCTATTACCAATGAAGTACTGAATGAAACCGTTACTGCTCCAATCCAAATTCAGTACGAGGCAGAGAATCTCCTCGAAGAATATGAGAACTTCAAAAACCAAGACTTAGAGTATAGAGAAGATGCCATTATGGGCGAAGCACATGAGGAAGAGGAGATGGATGAAACAGAAAGGCTTTTAAGCAAATAGAATTTGAAATGAAAGCCCAACAACTCTTCTTCTAACTAAGGGCTCATCAATTAGATAAACCAAATTTGGATAGGATAGAAGATAGTTTAATAAGAGAATACACGTTTATTGAGTTTTGCTGGACTAAGTTTCATGATCTTGTAACTTTGTCCATTCCTTATTTTTACGAAATTGAGAATGTAGCCAAATGAGTCTTCCCAATGTAAATATTACTTATCAATAAAATTGTGCTTTTCAAATTTCATCCGTCATGATCTAATTTTATATTATAATTGTATGCTAAATTGTATGGTTGATGTGACTTAACTCATTATGTTCAAAGAAGCTTTGAATTAACCAATTTTGCTCTAAAGCCTAACTCAAATACTTCCAAAGTGTGGAATTTTCTCTTAAGAAGGGCAACCTTTGCTTTACATTCCAATTATATGGTTAACATAATCTGTTCTTTGTTCAACTAACAGCTTCGAATTAACTAACTTTTCCTTCGAAGCCTGGTTTTAACACTTCCAATGGAATACTTGAAACCAAATTTGAATATCTCCAACATATGGAGTACAATTGACAATCTTTGCCTTAGGTCTTCTCATTCCAATTCGTATAGTTAACATAATCAACAGCTTCGAATTAACTATTTTTACTTCAAAAAATAGTCTACGTACTTCGAAGTATGGACACTTCCCTTAGGAATTATACTGCTTACTCTTAAAGAGTGAGTCCTTTTGAGTTTTTTCACTGCTTGGCCAAATATTGATTTTGCAACTTCGAAGTTTAATACTTCAAAGTTTAACTCGAAGGATTTTATTCTTTACAAGAAACCTAAAAGCAAGTCTCCAATCCCTTTGAAGCAGACAAAACCTAAGCATTCTTGTATTCTTGGGCATAAAATGTGCTTCGAAGTCAACTACCTGCTTCCGAAGCCCTTGTTGGATATTGGACATTTGGCTTTAGAGCCAAATCTTCACTTCGAAGCCAAATAATTATTTTCGAAGCCAATCTGATTGTTTGAGATACGTTTCCCACCAAAGCATTCACCCTTGAGAGAAACTTTTCATGTTGTACTTTCAGGAATCCTATGAATTTTAAGACAAAGTCTTAAACTCAAACGGGTTACAAAATCAGCCATACAATCTATTTCGGGTCTTTTACTCATTTAAACAAATTCGGCATCTTTCGGACATAAAGGTTTAAAAACTCTTTCCCTTCGTGCTTTTAACTTACTTGCTTCCCCAAAACATAAACCCTTCATTTCTATCTCTCTCTCATTTTCTTTACTCTTTTCTCAGCTTCATCTTTCGAAAAACTCTTGCTAATGGCTTTTTCCTTCTTAAAAGTACCAGTTGTGGAGCTCATGAGTCCATCCATGGCTTTAAAGAGGTGTATCAACGAAGAGGTATCCAAGCTCAGAGCTGGTGAACCGAGTGCCATAGATGGTCGCCTCTTTATCCCTCTTCATAATGAACAATAGGAATACGTCTTGGGGCTTATCTTCAAAGAAGCCCGAGCTCAACTTCTTGCTTTGTATCCTCGTCTAGAGGATCATTGTCTCCTCTACGAAGGGGGTTTTGATTGGGGAAGCTGGAGGATAAACCGCCTCCACCTTTGCTGGCCCACATTGAGGGTTGAATAGGAGGAGTGGTATGGCAGGGTTGTGCCAGCCAGAGAATGGGATCTACAAGAGCTTTGTATTCTTGATGGCCTTCGCCTTTCCAGGTCCACTATCCTTGAGGATCCTTTCTTGATTCCTACAGCCCTTTGTTTCAGAAATTCGACTTTTAACTTTTTCCAACTTCAGTGTGACATGATGGCCCCCACCATTCTTGATATTTGTCATCTCTTAGGGCTCTCACCACTTGGTGCTCCCTTTAAGCCTGGTTACCCAGACCTTCCGGTCAACTTCACAATTCCTCCTTTGAACTCTTCCTTCAATGATTTTGTAAAATTTGAGAACAAGAAGGTAGGTCTTGTAGGTGACCGAGAGTTCTTTTCTTTCATTCTATATTGGTTATGCAAATTTCTCTTTTGTACTTCATCTCAGCGGATTATGCCTGAGTTTGCCCCACTTGCCAAGGCTCTTGCCTCGAAGAAGAGGATAGCCTTGGCTCCTTATGTTTTAGGCCATGTTTATAGAGCGTGTTCCCAATTTTGTGAGAAACCTCTGGATGTCAACCAAGGAGGCCCCCTCTGGGTATTACAACTCTAGCTCTTTGCATATTTCACTGGTCTACATTCCAAGTGCTTGAGATTTTTGGTGCAAAAACCCACTACTTACGGAGAGAAATTTGTCAGGATTTCCTTATACCCCTCCAGCTTTGCCTATTATTTTACTTTCTTTCATCAACTCCCAGTTTCTCCACTTCCTTCCTTTTTTTGTCCATTTGAAACCAATACAGGACTAGCCTGGCTTAGGGCATTTTTAGCTGATAGGGAATGCTCCAATTCATTACACAAAGATATGTGGGCCTCTATCTTGTTGCCAAGGGAGCTCTTTATTAGTACATTGAATTCTCGAGCTTACAAATGTATATCTGAAGTTTACTGTCCTTCTCAATTTGCCAAGCAATTTGGGCTTACTCAAGGAATTCCTGTCCCTCTTTGTAGCCTCTCTAATACCAATGTCACAGTCAGAGACTTGAAGGTACCCAAAAACAAATTAGAGGAAACAACATTTAAATGGTTACAAGAGTTGAGTGAGTTTCAATTCACCCCCTTTATTCCTCATGGCACAACTTTGAAAAGATTTCAAAGTTGGTGGACAGCCAATATGGAGGTGCCCTTGGCAATACCTCCCAAAGATCTGCTAGTGGGACTAGATGTGCCCTCTCAAGCTAAACCCAAAAAAACTAGGACTACTATTACAATCTCTATTGTGCCTGCTATCCCAACTCTTACTCCTGCTGTCACAGAGACTACTCTTGTTGCCTTTCCTCCTCCTCTTAAAGTTACCAGGGCTGCTTCGAAGAGAGGCACTCATTTCCTTTATTTCCTTCTCTTTTCTCTATGATGCTTATAATGCCTTCCTTATTTACTTGTGGCTTTCTTTTTGATGCAGGAGCTTCAGAAGTAGATTCTCCTTAAAGGGCTTAAGCCCTAAATATTCTTAAGGACAAACAACAACAGCAAAAGAAGAGAAAACTTGTGCTTGGTCCTGAGGAGGAGAAAGAACCTGAAGCAACACCACTTAAGAGGAAGAAAAACCTAATAGTCTCCCCCTCTGATTTCAATGATGGCCCTGCTCATCAGGCGGCTAGCAAGGCAGTAGAGAGGGAGCAATCCAAATAATTGGTGGTTTTCCAGAGATATGAGAAAATGAGACAACAACATGTATTAAGGAATGAGGCAGTTGCTGCTGATGCACTTCAAAGAGAAACTGCAAGAAAGCAACAAACTACTGAACACTATGCTCTTCGCAGTTCTCCAATCATTACCACCACTACCTCTGAGACTAGTAATTCCCTTTAGTTTCGTTGATGATTTCCTTTCTCAAAATTTTAGCAACAAAACTTACCATTGCTTCTTCTTTTCTGATTTGCAGCAAAAGTTATTCCTCCTCCTTTTCTTTCGACAGATGAAAGGCTAAGAAGAAAGAAGAGCCCCACAAAAGTGCTTATGAATGTAGAGCCTATCAAAACAGTGTTCCCTCTTCCTAGCTCCACACTTTCCATATCTTCTTTGAGGCCAAACATTCCTATCCCTTTATACCCAGGCCTAACTCTGTATTTGCTTCACTTAACTTTTACCTCAACCCAATTCACTCTCCCTATAGTCCTGGCTTCTCCTTCCCCACCTGAGGAGGTCCCAGTTATCACTTCATCTTCAGTGATTGTTGATACTCCCAGAGAAGACACTGGTAGCTCACCAATTCTTTGTTCACCATCACCATCCAGCTCCAATCCTTCTTCTCTTGACTTGCTGGTGGCCAGGACTATAGACAGTGCTAAGGACACTTCAACCTCCTCTCCTATCCCTATGCAGCCATCTCTTCCTTCCACTAGAGACCTTTCTGCACCTCCAATGTCAATGGAAGAGATGGACATTTTTGAAGCTAGGCTGGCTAACCGTTTTGACATACCTTCTACCATTCCTGCAACCAGTAATGAAACTGAGCCATTGGTTCTTACTAACTCTTTCTAGGAAATTTTTTAGAGCTCTTCAACCATCAGTAAGGCTTCTTTACCTCCACTGGACTTGGGCACCTGTTTGGAATTGCTGACATTATTCTCAAGGATCCCATTCGAAGCCTTACAAAGACCTATCATCAAGAATGGTTTCCTCCAGTGTTGTAAGGTCATTGAGCAATCCAACATGGTTATTTCAAGTCACTTGTCCCAAGCAGCAATTACCGTAGATTTTTATGTCAACATCTGTCACACTGCCAAAGCTGCAGAGGAGAAGCTATTGAAAGACAAGGAATTTGTTTCCCATATACATGCCGAGGTGTCTGAATTGAAAGGACAACATTCCTTTGCTTCTCAATTTCGAACCCAGGTCTTGGAGAAGAAGGCTCAATTAGGAAAAAAGTTATCAGCAATTAATCTAGCCTTGGATTGAACTGCTACAAAGCTGCAAATCACCAATTAAGGGTTGGCTGATCGGAGGTAGAACATGGCTATAGCCATTTAGTTGTTCCCATCCCTTAAGAGTAGAGAATCAATTGTAAAGGAACAACTTAAACATTGTACTGATTTTTGGGCCAATTTATGACTGCATGTACTTAACTCTATATGAAATGAAATCTTTATTCATTATTTGAGTGTCTTTATGCTTCTTTTGTTTAGCATTTTCTACACTCCTTGTGTTTCCCACACAGTTGGATAATAAGGTTTCAAGTACCTGTCGTTAATTTTCTTAGGATGCACATATCCATTCAGATTTCTCAAATGGTATGCTCCCCCAGACAAGACTCTATGAATTTGATATAGACCTTCCTAATTAGGTGACCATTTGCCAAACTTATGGCTTTTAATTCCTATTGGAAGTATTGTCTTCCATACCAAATCACCTTCATCAAAGCTAATGTGCCTGACTTTCTTATTATAGTTTTTGGCTGCCTTTTTCTTTTGGAAAAGAATGCTATTTAATGCCAAAATTCTATCTTCATCCACATTTTCTAATTCCAAGAACATGCTTTGATGGTACTACTCTGAATCTAACTGGTCCTGGCATTTCACCCTCAACGACTTAATGTTAATCTCCACAAGCAACACTGCATCATGCCCATATACTAAGGCATAAGGAGTAACTCCTGTACTTGATCTTGGAGAAATCTTATAAGCCCATAATACATCCAACAACAAGTTATGCCAATTCCTAGGATTGTCTTCCACAACTCTCTGTATTCCTTTTTTCAAGGACTTGTTAGATGATTCTGCCTGATCATTTGCTTGTGAATAATAAGGAGTGGAATTAGCAAGGCTAATTCCAAATTTTGCTGCGAAAGATTTTACCATCTTTCTATCAAAAACAGTCCTATTATCTACAGTTATGGTCTGTGGGATGCCAAACCTATGAATTAGATCTTTAATAAATCCAATAACTTCAGTTTGATCCACAGCTTTATATGGTTTAGTTTCAACCCACTTAGTGAAGTAATCTGTGGCCACTAAGATGAAACAATGGTACTTCAAAGAGGGTGGATGTATTTTTCCTATCATATTCATAGTCCAACCTCTAAATGGCCAAGGCATCACAACTGTATATAAATCAGTTATTGGTACATGTCTTATCATGCCATGTTTTTGGCATGCCTGACAACCTCTAGCATACTCTATACAATCTTTATGTATTGTTGGCCAATAGTAGGAATGCCTTTGAAGCAACCATCTTACCTTCACACCAGGCTGATGAGCACCACAAATGTCTTCATGAACTTCAGCCATGGCTGTCAATGCTATCTTTGGCCCTAGACATTCCAATAACAATCAATTTGCTCCCCTTTTGTAAAGAGCATTACCATACACTATGTATTGCATAGATTGTAATTTGATCTTTCTGATGGCCTTCGAAGATGGGCCAGTTAGGTACTGCATTATTGGTTGCCTCCAATCTTGATCCTATAAGTCATTATGATTGACTTCTAACACCACATTCCTTTTAGCTAAAGGTGGTATTAATTTTTTATATGTTGCTCGACTTATGTTCAATTGAGTGTCATCCCTTCTTCTGAAATTCGAAGCCTTCTGAGCTACATCATTGGCTTTGTTATTCATGAACCTTGGGATATAAGTCACATTTACTATCTGAAACTGAGAAAGCAAATGTAATGCAACAACATAGTATGGTAACATGCTTGCACTTTGACATTCGAAAATTCCTTTCATTTGGTTGACCACCAATTGAGAATCTCCAAATATATCAACTGCATGAGCTTGTAATCCAATAAGCATTTCCAGTCTCATTATTAAAGCTTCATATTCAGCTTGGTTATTGGAACAAATAGTTTCATCCACTCTGAAACCATGTGTAGTTTCTACCCTCTGTGGTGACTTAATTACAACACCAATTCCAATCAGACCATTGGCCTTTGACCCGTCGAACCACATTTGCCATGGCTCAACATTGATCATATAAGATTCATTATCTCTTGGCTTTCCGTTTGACATGGATGATCTGCCAAAGAGTTAGTCGAAACTTGTTCTTTTACTGCCTTTTGGGGAACATATTCTAGATGAATTCTGACAAGGCTAATATCCATTTGTCAATTCTTCCTCTCAACATTAGTCTAGATAATATATATTTAACCAAATTTGTGGTTGCAATTACCGAAACAACATTAGGTAAAAGATAATATCTTAATTTCATTGCTGCAAAGTACAATACAAGGCATAGCTTTTCTACAGCTGAGTATTTACATTCACAAGAATTTAAAAACCTACTAAGGTAATAAATTGCTTGCTCCTTACCTTCTTCATTGTCCTGGGGCTAGGAAAGCTCCCAATGAATTTTTTGCTGCAGCAATGTATAACTTCAAAGGCTTGTTGCTCTTTGATGGCATCAGCACTGAAGGCTTGGCCAAATAGGCTTTAATTCCTTCGAAAGCAGTTTGATGCTCTACTACCCACACAAACTCCTCTTCATCTTTCAACTTTAATAAAGAAGAAAATACTTTAATTTTTTCTGCAATGTTAGAAATAAATCTTCAAAGAAAATTAACCTAACCAAGTAACTTTTGTATTTCTTTCTTACTTGATGGAGATTTGGCCTCAATGATGGCTTTGGCTTTATTCTGATCAATTTGTATTCCCTTCTTGTGTACTACATAGCCCAAGAAGTTTCTAGCTGATACACCAAAAGCACATTTGAGAGGATTAAGCTTCAATTTGAACTTTCTCATTCTTTCGAAAGCTGTTTCCAAGTGAACCAAATGTTCTTCCATGGACTTGGATTTTACTATAATGTCATCGACGTAACACTATAAATACCATCCAATGAGATCATGAAAGATAGTGTTCATTGTCCTTTGATATATAGCCCTAGCATTTTTAAGACCAAATGGCATTTTAACCCATTCGAAGGTGCCAATATTCCTAGGACATTTGAATGTTGTCTTATGGACATCCTCCTCTGCAATGCAGATTTGGTTGTAACCAGAACGTCCATCCATCATAGAGAAAATCTTGTGACTTGCTGAACTGTCCACTAATAAGTCTATTATGGGCATGGAGTACTCATCTTTTGGAGTTGCTAAGTTCAGGTTTCTAAAATCGATACATACCCTCATTTTATCATTTTTTTTAGCCACAGGCACAATATTTGACAACCATGCAACATATCTGACTGTTCTAATAAAGCCTGCATTAAGGAGCTTAAGAATTTCCTCCTTGACCTTCTGAACCATTTCAGGACTCATTCTTCTTGACTTCTGCTTGTATGGCTTGAAATTAGGCTTCATAGGGAGCCTATGTGCTACTAATGATCTATCCAATCCAAGCTACTCATTATAAGACCAAGCAAAGCAATCCTTATATTGTTTTAAGACAATCAATAATTGACTTCTATCACAAGGACTTAACCAAGCACTGATGTAAATGGGTTGCTATGCAAAACCTCCCCCTAAATTGACTTCTTCCAAGGGTTCTTGTACTTGAGCACTCATTATGTTTCTCTTTTGATTTCTTCTACCCCTCGAAGCAACTTCTTTGCTTTATTCTGCTACCACTTTCTCTGGTTCAATATCTTTGCCTTTTTCCTCATAAACAAAGTCTGTCCATAAGGCTTTTTCTTCTTGTATTTCCTGACGTTTGTTTCGATGTCCAATGCACGGTATTTATCAAAGGTCAAAGGCCTGACTTGTTATTGTTCTTGCTTACAGCCAACTACCACGGCTTTCCTCTCTTGTTCCTGAACTTTTTGGATTATTGATTTTAAGTCCAATGCTGAAAACTTGACTAAAGCCAAGGGTCTAGCTTATTGGGTTTCATCTTCTTGCGTACAACCAGGCATTATTATCATCTTTGATAACAAATTCTTCATCAGCACTCTCTTGCACTAAGTGCTTCAGGTGTGTTACTTCCTCATCAGCCGTCACTTCGGCTGAACCATCAGGTTTTCTCAATATATTTAGTGGTGTCACTCCTTCAGTATACAACTTGGCCTCTACAAAGTCAGCACAAGCTATAAAAGGTTGAGGGTTTGCATTGATCTCCTCTGTCTCTCCATTACATAAGGCCATCATTATCTTCTGATGTAGAGAGGAAGGCATACATTTGTTAGTGTGGATCCAATCCCTGCCAAGTAAAATATTATACTTGGCATTACTATCTATAACAAAGAATGCTGTTATGCAATCTCTGGTTCCCACACTCAGGTTGATAGGCAAGATACCCTGAGCCATTTGCTTATCCCCTGCGAAGCCAGCAATGGTTGTGCTGGTTGGGATTAATCTGGGGTTTCTTTTTCCCAGTTTCTTCAAAGAGGATTTCGGAAGCAAGTTCACTACTGCCCCATTATCCACCAATACCCTATTCATTTGTATCCCATCGAAAAAAAGCCTTGATATACAAGGGCTTAACGTGCTGTGTCATGGATGTTGTAGAATACTCAAAAGGATATGAGAGATTAATACTCACTTCCTCACTTTCATCTTTAGTTTCCATTGGTGAGGCCACTTCAGACTCATCTTGAACCATGCTAACATGTGAATCTTCACTAGAAATTGGAATAGGGTCAATTTCATGATCTTCTTGGTTTCCATCTTCAACCTGGAACTCCTAAGGCAATATGTACACCATATTCACTAACACTGGAGGAAATGAACCAAACTGAACTGCTGGCTGCACTTGTTTCTTTTCTAGGTTAACTTGTTCAGTTATTTCAGAAGCATCTTCCATGCTGCACTTTGGTACTTCAGTACTAGTGACTTCCTTCGAATGGTCTGCTCCTGCTGGTTTTTCAACCAAAAATGTCTGTTCAGCCATGAAGGCTTCAAACATCTCATCCTTAGCCATTTCTTTCCTTTGGCCTAGTTCAACTTCTCCTTCTGTCTCACTGTCGCTTTCCATCAAGGCCTTTTCAAGACCTGCTAAGCTGAATCTTTCCCTGGCTTTCAGTTTAGTGTGAACCTTAGCCAACTACTCTTTGCTGACACTTCTTTTGTTTTGAGGGGCCAATTTTGGACTAGGATCCAATTTTGGACTTTCTCTTTCCTCTGTTTGGCCTTTTGACTGGGCCAATGAAGAACTCTCTCCACTTTCCTTCAAATCCTTTTGGTACTGAGTGTACATTTGCTAGATCTTCCTTCTTTGAGACCTAGAAATTACTGTAACCATATTTGGTTCCTTTGTTTTTGGGTGCTTTAGTAATACCCAATTATTTTGAGCCACTAAGGGAGGTTTAATCATTCTACCCTGGTCTCCAAAGACACTTCTATAGGCAGGCATTTCCTTAGGCTTGTTCTGCATGACAAACCAATCTGGAACCCCAGGTACCCATAAACTCACTAGTTCAATTGTTGATCTAGCTCTTTCTGTCTTTGAAGCTAGCTTTGAAGCTGCCTGTGGAGGCCACTGCTTGGACCTGATCCCCTATCTTGAGCTTAATTCAGGCGTCCTATCAGGGTGGTTACCTTCCATCTTGTTCGAGGCTAACCTTGGAGGCCAATCTTTGGCTCTGATTTCATAACTTGAGCCCACTTCAGGCCTCTTCTCAGGATAATTGCCTTCCATCTTGTAGTAGTTGGGTGGTCTGAACTCATACAGAGGTCTCTTACTCTTGGGATGCACTCTAGCGGCTAGTGGTCCAACCAAGAATGGATGCTGTCTGGGACCAACTAGGTATGGCCTCTTGTTGTAGGTACTGGTTAGTTTAGGCGCCTCTACACATCCTTGTAATATTGTTTCCCATAAATTGGGAGACCTTTCAACCATTTGTAACTTAACCTACATTTGGGACACATCCTTTGCATGATAGCTACCTCTAGAGAGTCTTCATCCAGCGCCTCCTCACTAGAGTCCTCTTTTTGGTCCGCAAAGCTCTGTCCATTTGCTGGTGAATTTCTAGTATCTTTCTTGAAAGCAGTTTGGCTGGCAACATGCATTTACACATTAACCTCTTCCAATTCCTTCAAGGATAAGTTTTGGAAATCTGGCACACCAACATTGGCTATAACTTCCCTAATCTCTGGGAATAGGTTAGTGTCAATCCCTATAGCTTTCTCTGCTTTGGCTGGGAAATTTAAACTTCCCTTTCGAATCTGCTCTTGGATCTTGTCCCGAAAAACAATACAAGTTTTAGTTAAATGAGACCAAGAATTGTGCCATTTACAGTACATTTTCCCTTTAAGTTCTTCTAGGGTAAGGATCTTAACTCCTTTTGGTAACTTTAGGAAATTTACTGCAAGCAAATGATCAAAAATATCATCTGCTTTTGTTAAATCAAAAGAATACTTCCTATGAAGGTCTTTCTTTTTGAACTGTTGGTTTATTGTAATGTCCTTACGAATTAATGCCTCATAGGTCATAGGCTCTTTTCCTACAATCTATGTTGCATCAATTTCATAATTAGGGTCCTTATAATAAGTCTTATATGATGCATTACTTCGATCATGTTCTTTCTCAAGTAAAGATTCATATCTAGACACTTTATAGGTTAATTCTACTAAATCTCAAAACTCAGTTGAATCAAACTTCTTTCGAAGCCTAAACTCTAAACCATTTTGAGCTAATCTCACAAATTCAGGTTCTGGTAGAATGACCCTACACTTGTTTCATGCTCTTTTGAATCTAGCAATAAATTGAGCAGCCTTCTCATCAGGCCTTTGGCTCAATCTTGCCAAATCTACCATGGAAACTTTTGGCTCTATTTGGAAGAATTGGGCATGAAATCCCTCCTCCATTTGCTGCCAAGTTTGGATAGAACCAGGTGTAAAGTTAATATACCATACAAAGGCTGCCCTAGTTAAAGAATTTGGAAAAAGTCTTAACTTTATATAATCATTATTGGTAAATTCACTACATTGGACTGCGAACCTAACAATGTGTTCTACTATGGACTAGTTTCCATTTCCATAAAAGAGAGCAAAGTTTGGTATTCTAAACCCCCTTGGGTATTCATGCACCCTATCCACCCATTCTGGGTATGGCTTCCTATACACAGAAGTTTGAACCCCCCGAGCTATAGGTCCACACATTTCTCTGGTAATATCAGCAATTTGATCCCTAGGAACCATATTTTGTGCTTGTTGGACTACCATTGAAGGAACAAACACAAGATTTGGTGGAGACCTTTGTGCTTGAAGTCCTCTTGGTCCATAGGGAGGTATATTTGGGATTGGTTGTCCCTATGGTACTAGCTGTTGTTGAGGGTATGGTTGACCTCTTTGAGCCTATCTTACGAAAGGACCTGCGAAAAGTGCTGTAGTAGAAGGAACATGTGTTGTTTCTCTCCCAGCCGTAGGAAAACCTTCCAACCCCCCAGGTGTGAATTCGAACAGAGGATTAGTGAACCCCTTTGTGCCATGTATGGCTTCGAACATGGGATTTGGAAACACTCTCATGCCATTTTCTTGTGTTGGCCCAGATCTACCAATTTGTATGGGTTTGCTGTTAGGTAATGAGGCATTTTGATTTATCACAGGCCTCGAAAGAGGCTCATACCATGATTGAGGTATAGGTGATGGTCTTTCATAATTTTGATTACTAGTTTGACCATTAGTATGTCCATTACTATGCATAGGCTGTTTATCTCTAGCCAATCTTTGTTGAGAAACATTTGAATTTTCCTCCATATGCCTTGTGCTAGTTGGTTGATGGGAATTCATTCGATCCATAAAGGATGTTGCCCATTTTTCCATTGTGTATATTAACTACTGTCCCATGGCATGTACCATGCCTCCCCATGGATTCATTGGCTGGGTAGATGGAACAGTGGATGGTCTAATTCCATGGCCTTGTCTAATATTTTGAACATGTGGTGCATGTTCTGAATTGTTGGTCTGTTCGACCATGGGTTCTGATGAGATAGGTGCTTCCATAGGATGTGTCATCATATTATCCTCTAGATCAGGTACTTCTACCTCTCCCTCCATACATTCTTCCAGGCATTCATTTTCTTCTTGTCTCTTACGTCTAGCCATTTGAATTTGTTCCACCGGGCGTGCCAAAAATATATGTTGGCCTTTTGTCTTTCAAAGGTTAATAATGTAATTTTAAGCGTGCCAGCAAGGATAATTAGTGCTTACGGAATACTAATTGCTAACCAATTATCAGACGATTGTGTTTTAGTTCTCTCAGCCTCAATGAAAAGGACTTTTACTGGTGGCTTGTTTAGGAGAATTTAGTAAATAACAACAAGTGAAGAACAATTTAGAATCTGAATTTCATTGAGTAAATGAAAACTTACAATGATCTGACCCAGCCTCGTAGAGGTTTACAACAACAACAAGCTATTTGAAACGACTCCTAAGAAATGAAGTGTAATACAGGAATTGAAGTGCAGAAATGTAAAGAACTGTAAAACTGGAAGGAAAAATGAAGTAAATAAACTGATTTTTTGATTTGAGTCTGGATCCTTCAGTCTGGGGCCTTCTCTGCTATTTATACTTTTCAATGATAACCGTCGAAGTGGGCTTCCAACCGTCGAAATGTCCTCCCATGATTGCTGAACATGTTCTCTCATAATCAATCCCACTATGCCACTCTTGCAGTTAGGCTTCCCTCCTAATTTTGAATTTAAACTTTGTGAGTAACTGTTAGGCCATATCACCTTATATCCCTCGATTGTTCAATGCTACATAGATCCATTATTACCAATATGAACTGACATGTGCCTGACTTTGGTTGACAACTTGTATTAACTCCCCAAATTACCCTCTTTTGTTCCACGTGTTGAATTGTGATTGGCTTTTATAAATTATACAACCAACAAATGTTAGCAATGAAGTGGCTTTAATGAGATTGTTCTTAGCCTCTTTAAAGGACAAGGTTGAGAGTTGATTTTATTCCTTAAGCCCAAGATTAATAGAAACATGATAAGAGATACAAAAATAATTTTTGAAATAAATTTATGCCACGAGATCGTTCTTTTGAAGCGACAAATTATAAATTTTTATCAAATAGAAGGTGAGTCTTTTTCACAATGTTGGGAGCGATTTAAATATTTAGTAATCTCTTGCCCATGTCATACTTACGAAACTTTGGCGTCTCATTCATTTATTCTTTGAGAGTTTATGTTTTGGAATACGCCATTTTGTAGAGATGTGCCATGGTGAACTTTTAGATAAAATTGCTAAAGAGGCTTAGACTTATTTTGATCACTTATCTAAAATTTCAAAATTTTGGGATAATGATGAGTTTGATAAAACCAATTCTCATGCCATGGAAGTTGAAAAATTAGAGCCACTTTTGGCTAGTGAAAGGGGGTAAGAAATTTGTGACACTTGTGAAATGATGGGGTACATAACAAACAATTGCTTAAATTGTTCCAATTTTTAATGAGATGTCTCAAAGTCAAGCAAATCTAACAAATATTCATGACTTTGGTTTGGGTAACCCCTCGTAGAGATGGCTTAATGTCACAAATATTGAAGAGTTTAATATTTTGTTTTTTGTTTGACCTTCTTGATTCCATTCATAATTTGTCTTCACCATTTATTAATCATGCACATATTTTTCCTATATGCTAATTATGTCCATGTTTTAAGTCAGAATGTTTACTTGATCGTACCAACCAAGCAAAATTTTTTTGGTGGGTCAAGTATTTTTTTGTTGGAATGATCCATATCACATTAATCATAAGAAGAAGAAAAAGTGAGAATTTTGTATCACTTGTATTTTATTTTATTATTTTGATTTTTTTTTTTTTGTACTTTTGATTTTTTTTTTCTTAATTTTAGTTTTAGATTTTATTTTTATTTTTTTCTACTTTCTAGAATGTTGGTTACTAATTTTTGGTAGGTGCACTATGCGTCTCTCTCTCTCTTTCTCCCCCTCCCTCTCCTCTATATCCATGTGTGCCTGTCAAAGCCTTAAGGTGATATCTTTCCTCTCATGTGTAGTATTGATTATTCTATTGTCTATTTTGATGTGTCTCATTGATAACAATGTGACATTTGAGTTTGGGGGAAAGGTTTTGTTCTTTAATTGGTGTATCTGGAAAAAAATCCACCTTGAGATAGATGCCCTCCTCTTACTTTTAAAGTTGAATGGTTGCCTACTCTAGGTAGTTGATGTGAAATATTGAATGGTTGAGAATTACAGTTTGAATTCATTGACTGAATTTAATTTTTGAACAGTTTCATTGGTTAAGTGATACTACATTAGTTCTTTGTCCTTGTGCTTAATAGAGAGTATTATTTACCTTGAAATCACTTGAGCACATAAGGACATTTTTGTGGCCCTAAGACTTGAGATTGATATGCATGTTGTTGATACTTTGTAATGAACTGGATGACCGACTGAATAAATAACCTTCACTTGATTGAAAAATAAATAAATAAATAAATTTGAATAGTTTGGGTTTATAGCATTTTTAACTCGAGTTACTTAGTCTTTTTAACTCGAGTTATTAAGTCCGTTGGGGTGTCTCTACACCTGGTGCCCTAAAGTCATTTGGTTTAGGAGTTATTGGCCTAACTCTTGTTACATATGTTAATTAGAAAGCTTAAGGGACCTAAACATTGCACATCCACCAAAAAAAAAAAAAAAAAGACTAGTTTAGGTTTGCAGGTTTTTTAACTCGAGTTATTATGCCCGTTGGGGTGTCTCTATACCTAGTGCCCTTAATCTATTTGGTTTGGAAGTCATTGGCCTAACACTTACTATACGAGTTAATTAGAAAGCTTAAGGGACCTAGACATTGCACACACACACACACACACAAAAAAAAAAAAAAAAAAAAAGAGGAAAAAAAAAGAAAAGAAAAGAAAAGAAATGAAAAAGTGCATCAAAGTCAAGCCATTGGTTGCATTATTTTACGAGATGTCTATTGAATTGTGACAAATTGTTGATATGTGTATTAATGATTAAGTTGGGGGTCGTATTTCTATGTGAATATTCACTTTACACAAAGGGAACATGTGTTGATTTTGTACAATATACAAGTATATTGAACTTGAGTAATATTGCTTCAAAGTGAGATGTTTGATTGGTTAAAATAGTCCATGAACGATAACTGTGGATCCTAACTATTTGATATTCTATATTGACTGCTTGACAGGGTATTTGTTTAAATTGAAAAGTTGAAGTGGGGTATTTTATCTCTAGTCTGAATTTTGTGGGTCGATTCTCTGCAAACCCTCACGAGACTCTTAAATGTAATCATGATCCCTATAAAAATGGCTTAGATAGATTTTATTTTATGTTTCTTTTGCTTTGCTTGAGGACTAGCAAAGTGTATATTTGGGGGTGTAATAGGTGCCAAAATATACACATTTAGGGCCGTTAAAATAGGATTGTTAGTCATTGAATTATTGCTACTTGATGGTTTTGATAAGTTTGTATATGTGTAGGTCATTCGGGATTGTGAGATGAAATTAACCTTAATTTGAAGTATTTGAAACCCGAGAGACAAAGACTCAACCTAAGTTTAAAGGCTTGGAAGATATAAATAATTGAATCAAGCAATAAAAGCCCAACCTATGAGATTTGAAGAAAGAAAAGTTAAAATTGTTGCAATCCTACTATAGAAGTCACTCTGCATAGCGTTCAGTATTTTGGATGTATCTCTCTCGTTTGATATCGAATTGAAGTTATTCAAGCGGCATTGGAAAGGTAACTCAAAGGAATACGATTTTTTGTGATTCAAATTCTAACTTTTAATAGGTCAAAACAAGCCAACAAGAGCCTAAAAAGTTGGGAATAATTACCTCCAAATTTTCCTTTCATTTTGGGAAATTCTAACCTCTTGGGTATTACTTAAAAGGCTCTTAATGTCTATAAATATAAAACCCTATTCATTATTAGGGTTGTTATTGATTTTAGAGGGAGAAGGCATAGGCTACGGAGACATGTGCGGCTAAGGAGATCTCCTCCTCGGCCATGTTTGTTTGGCTCTTTGGGAAGGAAGATTGGACTAATAGTCCGTGGGACTCACCTAAAGAGTATTTGGTTAGGGAGATGAGTGAGGGGATTAACTATCCCCTTGGATTAGAAATCTCCCCATGTAGTTGGACTAACAAAGCTATGGAAAGGTTGGGATTAGAAATTGAGTGGGGGGGTTTTGTGAATTTTTAATTGATTTTTAAGCAAATTTTTTTTTAAAGCAAAAAAATACTAAAAATTAAAAAATATTAATTTTATATATTAACACTATCTATAGTATTATTAATCCGGTAGTGTACAAACAAACACTCTTTATTCTATATCTACAACCTAATACCATCATACTAATAATCTCCTCACTCAATCCCACCATACTCTTAATCCCCTACATCTTATGAAGTCAAACAAACATGGTCCTAGGGTTTGGATGAAACTCTAGTCAAGCAACAATGTTTTATATTTAGTTTGGGATTTTTATTATTGATTCAACAATTATATAAGATTAAAGCTTTTCTATATTATTTTGTTTTGAATTTTTCTATCCGACACAAGTTCTTAGTTTCTGTGATTTTAATTGCATGCTTATACAATGATTTTTATTGATTTGCTTTTATTCAGTTAAGATAGTCTATGCTTGAAAAGACGAGTCATGCTGTGAAACGATTCAGGCTACTACTAGATAGTCTATGCTAATCGTTAAACTGAAATTATCCTCTAAACTATACTGTTACAAGTTGTAGTCACTAATGGATCATGGTTGAATTGAATAATAAATCCCTAAACTGGTTATGGTAGATTCAAAACTCCGAGTCACTTCTATTTGATTGATACTAATTAAATTATATTTATTTGTTTAATTTAATTAACCTCATACAAACTTCTTCTTTACCACTTTTCAATTAATTTAAGAATTAATCTGAAATTTAAGCAACTTAGTCTTTTAGTCCATGTGGATCGATACCTGAATTAAACCACTATTCTATTAAATTAAGGTCTTAGTAATGATTTATTTTTGGTATGCAAAACGACCCATCAATTATTGGTTTAAGCCTATAATATATCATATTTTAATAACTCAATATCATAAATGAATAAAAAAATCTTAATGTTTACAGTACTTTTTATCAATCAACAAAAAATATTTACAAATATTAAGAGAATTACAATTGAAAAAATTCTAACATAAAATTTTTCCTTTAAAATTTTAAGACTTACATATTTTCTTTGACTCTATCACTATTCTTTGAGATAGTAACTAAAACAAATTTCAATCATTATTAAGACGGTGTTAACCACAAGACTTGTCAATTTCTAATAATGTAACATATTGATGGGGTCGTTTTGCACACCAAAAATAAATCATTACTAAGACCTTGATTCAATAAAATAGTGGTTTAGTTCGGGTTCGATCCACAGGGATTAAAACGCTAAGTTGTTTAAATTTCAGATTAATTCTTAAATTAATTTAAAAGTAGAAAAGAACAATTTTGTATGAGTTTAATTCAATTAAACAAATAAAAATTAATTAAATTAGTATTAATCAAATAGAGACTACTTGGGTTTCGAATCCACCATAATCTTATAATCAATGAGCCATAAACACCGTCATTATTAGATACTGACCCAAACTAGAACCCCCAAACTAATTCATACCAGTCACGAACGGATAAAAACAAGTTTTAATAATGATCAAGATAATTTTTAATGATTAGATGAATGTCACATTGACATAAATATTAAATCGACTAGCTGCTGGCTCACTTATATTGTTTAGTCGAATATCACAAGTCAATTCTAATTCATTTTCACAAAAGAATTATGACATAAGACAATTTATAATTTTGAGTAGATAAATTTTTAGACTTTACAAAATAAGAAAAAACTAGTATATTAACATATGTAATTTACTACTATCATATGCTAAATTAAAATTACAAAATTTATAAAACAAAATGTATATTTTATCATAAATATAATTTTTGTAATTTTTCCTTAATTTTTACCAATTAAATTATGATATGCAATTTTTTATTAAGAACTTATAACACAATTAGGGGTTGTTTGGAGTGTCCTAAATAAGTGCACTTTTTGACTTTTTGAACTAAAAAGTTGAGAAAAAAAATATGGCTGTTTGGATTAACGTTTTGATAATCTGAACCGTTAATGTGTAAAACTCGTCGAGTACTATATTCCTGTAAAAAGTCACGTTGATCGGATATCCATAGCTATCTGATCAGATTAGTTTTGTTTCAACCGTTAACTATAACATCATCTATTTTTTTATACAAAACTGATTTAATCATATAGTTAATGATATCCGATCAATATTATTTTTTGTAGACATATAGTACTCGACGAGTTCTACACATTAACGGTTCAGATTATCAAAACAGGACCCGTGATGACCCCTCACAGGCCGAACAGCAGTGTATTAAAATTGCACCCTAACTGTGCAATTTTTCTTAAAAAAAGGCAGCCACAGATTCAGATCTGTCTTGTAGTTTGTATGTAAAATTAATTTTTTAATATTTTTTTTTAGTGAATAGCGATAACTTTTTAACTTTTTAGTGACTTTTTGCCTTTTTTTGAACATGCCAAACTAGGCCTTAATGACATCAGAATAAAAACCTTGTCTTATGTGTAACTTTGATAAAAATGAATAAAATTTAATTGATTATAAATTATTTTTACTACATATTTTAATTAAATTTTATATTATAATTTTAATTTAGAAACTAATTATTTTATTATTTGTTATATCCGTAAATAGCACAAGCAATATGCTACTTTAAATTTGATCGTAAAGTTTGTATTGACGGTGTTTACCACAAGACTTGTTTTGATAATTAAATCGTTTATTTTATAGAATCCTTTATCTATATCATTTATGAAAAAATTGTGTTCATCTAATAATCGTAGTATTTTCATTTTATTGCATTTGTTTCTGAAAAAAATGGACCATATATGTATTTTTAAAAATAGAGTATCCATTTTTTTATAGAGGCAAATGCAATAAAATAAAAATATTACGATTATTGGGTTGATTTATTTTTTCATGAATGATATATACAAAAGATCCTACAAAATAAATAGTTCAAATTATCAACCTGAGACCCAAAGTGGGCTCCATGAGCTCGAACATTATGGTCAAATTTAAATTTAATATAATCTTTTGTATTTTAAAAACAATAAGTAAATTTTGAAAGAGTATGACTAAAAATTTCCCAAAAATAACGTAATTTAAGGAAACAATTAAAAGAAAACGAATGTGATATTTTGCTGAAATAGATCAATGACATTATTCAGAAATGTCATTACACTTCACGAAATTAATTAAAAATTTTGAAAATGTTTCAGAATTATAAATTTCCAAGGGAGTGGAAGAATCAAAATGGAAAATAATTTCTCAAATTTCCAAAACGACTTTTTTTTTTTTTTTTTTTTAATTATTCATGCAAATTTTTAAGGGTTTGTGTATAATCCTTCACACTTGAATTATACATATATATATATGTATATATATAATGAATTGCATCAATCAACACTTACCAAAAAAAATTTTTTTTAAAAAATTGTATGAGTAAATTTTTGAGTAATAGGGATAAAAAAAAATAAAATAAAAATGCTAGAGATCTCAAAAATTCTATCAAAAGTTTTGCCAAATGTCTCACATCGGTGTCAGACTCATATGGGATCCGCATTGTGTGAGTCACACACCCATGTAAAACATTTAGTAAAACTTTTGGTAGAATATTTCAGATTTCTAGCATTACTCATAAAAAAAATTCAAAATAATGAATGCAAATTAAGGAAAGAATTAAAAAGAAAACCTAATTTAAGGCAAAATTATTGGATTGAGTGTTATTGACTTTAAATTGTTTTAAATGGCAGTGATTTGCTTACCACAAAACTAGGACACTGTGCATGAGTCGTAGGTTATAAAGGACAGCATGTTGCCTAAGCTTTAGGTACTGTGGAAAATGCATTTCTTATCATTAATATTGATAGTACATACAAGCTGTATTTATAGAAGGTAAACTACTGCTGATCTAAGCAGATAACTAACTGCTAACAGTGTAACTAACTCCTAACAAACTCCTAACAATTAGCTAACCAATTCCTAACTGACTATATGGAACAGCAGTTGAAGCTCTGTTCTTGAATGTTGCAGTAGCCATATCAGAAGCTGCTGCTGAAGCTGAAGCTGTGGCTGTTGCTTCTGCACTAGAATCCTTATCACCCTCGGGCAAGCTGATGGGAGAGGGAGAGACCAGAAGCTTGGCTTGAAGGTAGTGAAATCGGGAAACTGAGAGAGGCTTTGTGAAGATATCAGCAATCTGCTCAAGAGAAGGAATATATTTGAGAAGCAGTTGTTTGGTAGCAATTTTTTCACGAATGAAGTGACAATCCACTTCAATGTGTTTAGACCGAGTGTGAAACACAGGATTGGAAGCCAAGGCAATAGCAGACAGGTTGTCACACCAAAGGATAGGAGGAATAGGAGAGTGAAGTTGAAGTTCACGAAGTAACATGGTTAACCAAGTAAGCTCAGCTGTGGTGTGAGCGAGAGAGCGATATTCAGCTTCGGTTGAGGATCTTGAGACAGTTGATTGCTTTTTAGCAGACCAAGAAATACGGTTGGACCCAAGATACACACAATATCCTGAAGAACTGCGACGATCGAGAGCATCACCAGCCCAGTTCGAGTCGGAGAAGGCCTGAAGTTCAAAAGAACTAGGACTGAAAGTGAGTCCATGAGCTAAAGTCCCTTTGACAAATCTTAACAGTCGCTTGACAGCAGCAAAATGAGCATTAGTAGGAGCATGCATGTGTTGACAAGCTTGGTTAACAGAGAAAGATAAGTCAGGCCGGGTGATCGTAAGGTACTGAAGTGCACCAACAACACTGCGATAAAGCTCTGGTTGATTAAATGGAAGAGCAGAATCGGGACCAAGAGAAGGTTTAACTGACATGGGGGAATTGCAGGGCTTGCAAGTGGTCATACCAGCTTTAATGAGGATATCAGAAGCATATTTGTGTTGAGATAAGAAATAGGAATCACCATAAGCTTGTATAGATATACCCAAGAAATAGGAAATATCCCCGAGCTCCTTCATAGCAAAGGCAGTATGCATTTGAGCAAGAAGCGATTGAATATGAGAAGAGCTATTTCCAGTAACCAAAATGTCATCAACATATACAAGAAGAAGAGTAACAGTGGAAGAGGTCCTTTGAATGAATAAGGAATTGTCACACTGACTATTAATAAAACCTTGTGATAGTAAAAAGCTGGAGAAGGTAGAATACCAGGCGCGAGGAGCCTGCTTTAAACCATAGAGAGCCTTCTTTAAAAGACAAACATGAGTGGGATGAGATGGACTAGTGAAGCCTGGAGGCTGGGTCATGTAAACTTCCTCTTCCAATGTACCATGGAGAAAGGCATTACTAATGTCCAATTGTTTAAGAGGCCAGTGATAATGCAGAGCCACACACAATAAAATGCGAATAGTAGGTTGTTTGGCAACGGGACTAAAAGTTTCAGTATAATCAATCCCCTCTTGTTGGAGAAACCCTTTTGCAACCAAACGAGCTTTATAACGAGCAATAGAACCATCAGAATTGCGCTTAATACGGAATACCCATTTGCAGCCAATAGCAGACTTAGAAGGAGGCAAAGCAACCAAAGACTAAGTACCTTGAGCAAGAAGAGCATTGTATTCATCTAACATGGCAGTGTGCCAAACAGGGGAGGTGAGAGCTTGCTGATAGGTAGATGGCTCAATGTCAGAAAAGGAGGAAGAAGAAGCCATGAAGACTTGAGGATGTGCTTTAGAGCGAGTAATCATAGAATGAGAATTAGTAGAAGGAGGAGGTAGAGGTAAATCAATAAAAATAGAAGAAATAGGAGTAGAAGTGGGAGTAAAAGAAGAGAGAGGACCTGATGGCGGAGAAGAAGAAACATACTGAGGAGGTAGTGCAGACTGGACAGAGTGAGGAAATGCAGTGGACTGCAGAGGCACAGTGGACTGGACAGATTGAGGGAATGCAGAGGACTGCAGAGGTGCAGACTGGACAGATTTAGGAAAGGCAGTGGACTGCAGAGGCACAGTGGACTGCACGGGCACTGGAGCTGCTGAAGAAGGTAAAGATGAAGAAGAGGAAGGAGATATGGGAGCTGGTGGCAGTGAACTAACAGAAACAGAGGGATTATCCATAGTTGGAGAAGGAGAAGGAGACCAGAAAAAGGATTGAAGCATAGACAAGGTCTGAGAAGTAGGAGGAGAAATACTAGCAAAAGGAAAAATATTTTCATGGAAGATGACATGACGAGACAGATAAACCTTACCAGAGGAAGGATCAAGACATCTATATCCTTTGTAAGAAGGATGATAACCAAGAAAAACACACAAGGTAGATTTGGGTTGAAGTTTATGAGAAGTGTGTGGCTTAAGCCAAGGAAAACATTGATATCCAAACACACGCATAAAAGAGTAATCAGGTGCTTTGTGAAACAATAATTCATAAGGAGAAGAATGAGGAGCCTTAGACTTAGGCATGCGATTAATCAGATAAGTGGCTGCAGAAATGGCATCAAACCAATATTTAATAGGAATAGAAGAATGGTGAAGAAGTGCAATGGCAGTCTCAGTGATGTGTCTATGTTTTCTCTCAGAGACTCCATTCTGAGGAGGTGTATAGGGACAAGAAATTTGATGAAGAATACCATGAGAATTGAAAAATTTAGTCATAGAGGAATTAACAAACTCAGTACCCCCATCCGTACGAAAAATTTGCAAGTGAGTGGAAAATTGAGTACCAACATATGCTGTGAATTCGACAAATTTATCAAATACTTCACTTTTGTAACACAACGGATAAAGCCAAGTAAATTTGCTATATTCATCAACAAAGAGTACATAGTATTTGTAACCGGAAAGAGAAAGGGAAAAAGGTCCCCATACATCACTGTGAATGAGAGAAAATGGTTTTTGAACAGTAGAGTTAGACAATTTGAAAGGTAATCTATGACTCTTTGCTACACAACAATGAACGCAAGTAAAATCATCATCCTTGGTTTTATTACAAGTGGAAGAAAGAAAGTGTTTGAGCTTATTAAACTTGAGAGATGATGGATGCCCCAATCTCTTATGCCAAACAGTGGCAGACACTTTATTAGTAGTTGAACTGCAGAATGCATTATGAGACTGAAATGAAGAAGGTGGAATAGCAGCAGAAAAGAGCTTGGGCTTAGATGTATGAAAGTGATATAAACCATGTGAATTAAGGCCCTTGTGTAGGATGTCCTTGGTGTGCTTGTCCTGAACAATGAAGGAAGAATCATCAAAAGTGATTGTACAATGATTATCTTTAGTAAGTTTGTGCACAGACACAAGATTGGAAGCAATAAGAGTGTGCAAGACTTTGTTGAGTTTAAAAGTATGATGTGGAGTAGGTAAAAGACCCTTACCAGTATTAAGAATAGGGATAGAATTACCATTACCAACAGTGATGTGATCAGTGCCTTGGTATGGTTGATGAAGACTCAACTGAGACAAATCATGAGTCATATGATCAGACGCAGCAGAATCAAGATACCAAGGAGAGGAATCATACTGAGGTGGAGAGGAAGCAGATGCCACAAAAGCTCTGGTGTTTGAAAAACCAGAGGATGATTGTACTAAAGATGGCCTTGACAGATTTGGAAATTGCTGTGACTGATTTGGAAATTGCTGTGATTGATTGTGCTGTGACTGATGTTGAGCAGAATAATTTTCATTCAATCGATGCCAACACTCCAGAGCTGAGTGATTAGGTTTGCCACATATCTGACAAATTAAATTGTGATGGTGACTGCCGGATGAGTGTCGACCTCTGCCTCTAGATGAAAAATGTCCTCGGGAGCCATGTCGAGAACCACCTCTGTGACCTTTGAAATAAGATCGGCCTTGAGAAGAAAAATCATGAGAAGAACCACGAGAAGAAGCATATGCAACTGAAGGTTCATGAGTATTAAATTTCTTGATCTTGGAATGCATGTGAATTGATTCTGAGCATAGAAGAGATGAAAGTTCTTCCATAGAGATGGCTTCGGATCTAGCTCGGATTGTGGTTTTAAAAGCATCAAATTCTTCAGGTAAACCATTCAGTGTAATAAGAACAAGATCTTCTGCATCTACAGGAGAAGAGGCAAGAGCAAGTTGATCAGCTAACTCTTTAATCTGACTCAGATACTCTTCAATTGACTGAGAAGTCTTGGTCATATTAGTCAATTGATTTTTCAGTTGATGAATGTGACTGCGAGACAATGTAGTAAATCGTTTTGACAGAACTTGCCAAACCTCTGCACTATGTTGAAGATGTAAAACAGAAGAGAAAATTACAGGTGTGAGTGTAGCTGTTAGACAACTCAATAGATGTGCATCAATTTGTTTCCACTGCAGAAATTCTGGATTAACTGCTTTGGTTCCATCTGCATTTGTAATTGTTGATGGTGGAGATGAATGAGAACCATCAACAAACCCTAGCAAATCTGTAGCACGCAGTATATTGAGAAATTGACTTCTCCAAATGATGAAATTTGAAGAATCCAGTTTTACAGTTATGAAAGAACTGAGATTTGAAATGAGAAGACTAAGATTAGAAGGAAGAGCATTGGAGGTAGGAGGTGCCATTGAAGAAGATTGAAGAACTGTGAAGAATGATTGAGAAAATTTGAAGATTCTTGGAAGAACTGAGAAAAGGAAATCAAGAACCCAAGAATGCTCGTGAGAGCTTTATTGCTCTGATACCATGTGGAAAATGCATTTCTTATCATTAATATTGATAGTACATACAAGCTGTATTTATAGAAGGTAAACTACTGCTGATCTAAGCAGATAACTAACTGCTAACAGTGTAACTAACTCCTAACAAACTCCTCACAATTAGCTAACCAATTCCTAACTGACTATATGGAACAGCAGTTGAAGCTCTGTTCTTGAATGTTGCAGTAGCCATATCAGAAGCTGCTGCTGAAGCTGAAGCTGTGGCTGTTGCTTCTGCACTAGAATCCTTATCAGGTACAATAGAAAATATTGAAATTATAGATAAAAGTTTGAGTTTTTAATTTTAATCTCAATTTTGACAATGGTGAAAGTTTTCCCAATCCTTGGCATTCTCGTGATGGTGATTTTATCAGGTATATATCTTCTTAATCCAAATTACTTGTTGTAATTAACTCGGAATTTGGTTTGGTCAAATGTATGAGTATACTAATTAATATCAATTTTCTTATTGATTCAAAAAGAGTCATGTAACAATTTTTCTCAAACCTAAAATGGTCTTATTCGACTCAAATTGAAAATTTGAAAGATCAAATGTGTCTATGACCAAACTAATATATAGACATGTTAAACACCATTGGTGTAGTTTGCCTTTAATTAATTAGTTTATAATGAAAGTTCTTTATCACGAATTCAAATCTATGGTAAAGAAGAAAATAAGACATGAAAAAATAAAACAATTGCATGGTGGTTATCTTTTTTTAATTTTTCAAATTAATTGCTATTTGGGTGTTCTTTTTCTTCTTCCTTTTGTTTTTCCAATCTCTGTTGTAATGTTTTATTATTAGTAATAAAATCAAGAGAATAAAAAGGGAAAATTACAACAAAAAAAAAAAAACTAAAATTTGACTCTTATAACAAAATAAACTTTGATTTTTTTAATTTTATTAATTTAAACCTGATGTTTTGATTTATTTTTAGTCTAAATCATCAGCCAATTTTTGTTAAGTAAAATCGATGTAAACAAAATATTTTAGTTATTAAATTTAATATCGATATATATAAAATGTCTAAAATATCACTTTTTGTTAACTTTAATGACTAAAACATTTTTTTGGAGTCAATTTTACCTAATAGAAATAGGTAGATAGTTTATATTGAAAACAAATAAAAAATTTAGGTTTTAAATTGACAAAATTAAACACTCTTATTTTGTTACAAGGGTCAAACTCTGATTTTTTGTTGTAATTATTCCTAAAATATTACTTTTTTTCCTGGTAAAAAATAAAAAATATGATAACTACTGCAGTTAAGATGATTGTACCAGTAGCAAAGAGTGAAACAAGAATATGCACAGATGGATTGGGACTGTGTGGTAAAGATTGCAACCAAAGGTGTGTTGCAAAACATCCAGGTGGGCAAGGAACCTGTGATCCAACCACCAAACCTGAATTGTGTAGTTGCCAATACAACTGCGATACGCCGCCAAATCCTCCAAAGCAGAAGAGATGCAATGCTGGTTTAGGTCAATGCAGTTTTGCTTGCCAAACACATTGTTGTAATAATAAGTGTGCTAAAATGTTCAAAAATGGCCAAGGGTTTTGTGATGACAATGCTGGTGTTAACCTCTGTCAATGCCAATATGATTGCTAGAAATGTTGCTCGTTTAGCCTTTTTAATCACTTGTGGTTCTGAATATCTCTAAATAAGAGTTTCTTATTGGTTCTTGTCAGTAGCGGAGCCAGAATTTGTCAACAATGGATACAATTAATAGTCAATAGCAATACATTATATGAGTGAGTATTAACTTTGAAAAAAAAAAAATTAAATACAAAAAGCTAAAAACATTCCATTTCAATTTTGATTTTGAATTAAATTTCTAGTAAGAATAACATTTTAGAAAGAAAGAAAGAAAAAAAATCATTACTTTTGCATTTAAAACTTGCCATTCTCTTCAATGATATAACGTAGGGGTGTAATTTTGATGAAATTTTAAAATATTTATTAATATTTTTTTAATTTATTCCATGAGATTACAAATTATTAGTTAAAATATTAAATAAATCCTACTTGTTTTTAAAATGTCAGTGGGTTCATTTGAACCCAAAACTTACCCAAAAAAAGTATAATTGAATTCACTTGAACAACATGAAGTCGACTAGTAAGTTTCTAATGGACCATAACAAAGAAATAGTTGCACACACAAGGAAAAAAAAATATGAAGAAAAAAAAATTAATATGGCTTGCAATTAAAATTTTTGTCACAATTCATAACTTTCTTCCATATTTTTTAAGCAATGCTTTAAAATTCTTATTAAAAACTTGAGTTCAAAAATCATTGGATATCCAAGTATCATTTACTCTATTTGGTTTTGAGTTTTTAAAACTTATTTTTTAGCATTTGAATTTTTGTTTTTTTTGTTTTTTATCGTATATTATTTTTTGTGATTTATTTTTTATTTTTTATTTTGGTCAATTATTTATAATAATAATAAAAAAATAGATGCACATAATCTAAATGTATTTCAAAAGTAAATTTCATGTGAAAAAACCTAAAAAGAATTCAATAAATATAAAAAATACAAAAATATATTAAAATTTTATATTTATTTATTTATTTTTGTATTTAGTGAACTTTAAAATATATTTTTTTATATAAAAGTTGTACTTTTTAACTGTAGTTAGATTAAATAGATCTAAAAAGTAAAAGAAAAAAAATAATTAAAACATTAAAAAAAATTATTAAAAATAAAAAAATACAAATTGAAAACCTCAAAAATATTTTTGAAAATTCCAAAATCAAAAAGAGTAATTTTTTTTTTTCGAAGGCCAATCATATTTATTATTATTTTTTGATCGGCAAAAAAAAGATTTTATTGATGAACCACATACAAAGTATGATAAATTGCATCAATAAAGAGGAGCTTGAGGCTTTTACAAGTTCCGACCTCCTAATTGGTGAGAGACCAACAAAAGGAGCAAAAGCAAAGGCAAAGAAAAACCTAGACAACCACAAAAACTACACAGCAGCAAAACTAGAACCTATCACCAGTCCTCATGTTGCAGCCATTGCTGAGCAAGAGCCAACAACATCAGCATCACATAAAATACCAGCACATACCAGTGCAACATCAGCAAGACAGATATGATTGAGGAACCAATGGGTTAGCAAATACCAGCATAGCAGCCAAACAAACAACTCGATTCAAAATAGGCCTACAACCTTGCTGCCTAGAACTCCATTCAAATTAACCAAACATTTCAAAACAACAAGCAACCCTCCAGTCATCCTACAAAACTTAGCAAATACCAGCGCAACATCAGCAAGACAAGTACCAGCACAGTAGCAAGACAAATTAACCAGACATATGATTGAGGAACCAATGGGTTAATCTCAGCAAATACCAGAAACCAGTGCAAATACCAATGCAACATCAGCAAGACAAGTACGAGCACAACAGTAAGACAAATTAACCAAACATTTCAAAAATAAGCAACCCTTCAGTCAGTAGCCCTACTTCCAAGCCCCAGGCATCATACATTAAAGCATAGAAAGCTAATTGATAGAATACTTCAACCTCCATTTCTGATACAATACTTCACCTGTGGCAAATTAAAGACCAAATCATTTATAGAAAAGTCCACCTGAATTTGTGTTGCTTTGAGCCACATAGCAACTCTAACCTTTACTAATTCACACAGAGCTTCCAAATTTGATTGAGAACCATTAAAAACACAGTCATTTCTATGCTTCCATGTAGACCAGAGAGTGGCCAAAGGTATAACCATCCAGATTTTCTTCTCCAGCTTCTGCATTCTACATCCAGAGCACCATTGCAACAGACCATGCACTTAACCTGGTATCACCCACTGTAATCCCCACCAGTGTATAATGTCAGACCAAAGCAGCAACACAAAAGGGCAGTAAAGCAAAATATGTTCCACTGTTTCAACCTCATTATGACAGAACACACAGCCAAGATTTTCACTCCCTGCTAGGATTCCAATTCTATGGAGGAAGGTAGAGGTTTTAATCTTACCAAGCCAAGCCAACCGCCCAAAGAATTGCACTTTTGGAGGCGCAAAGTTGTTCCAAATTGAGGCAGCCACTAGTACTGCAGGTCCCAGAAATGATTCGGTCCATTTATATACTGATGAAACAGTGAAGAGCTTAGATGGATTTGCACACCATTGAAGCTCATCAGGTCTAGTACTACACAGTGTTGGTGCAGTGCTAAACAGATTGAATAATTTGTAAGCTTCTTCCTCCTCCCAGACCAGCAAAGATCTTGTAAATCCCAGGTTCCATCCACCATCCTTTGCCCTTCTTTCAAAAAACACACTAACCACACCATTTTTATCATTTGATACTAAGAAAAGCCTTGGAAATTCATCCATTAAGCATACATTACCTATCCACTTGTCCCTCCAAAAAAGAACTCTTCTCCCATCCCGCAAACAAGCTGAGAATTATTAATATAAAATTGATGCAACTCTGGATTAGATAAAACAACATGTATTACATCAAACTAGAGCTTTGATCCTCTGCCTACTAGTTTTGGGAACCATCTTCCTTCCACTGGCACATATTTTGCACAAATCACTTCCTTCCAAAGCGACTGATTCTCAACGCCAAATCTCCACCACCATTTTAATAAGAGACATTTATTCAAAGTTTTAATCCTCTTCACACCTAACCCACCTAGTTTCTTATTTTTAGTAACCACCTCCCACCGGACCATATGTACTTTTCTTCTAAGACCAGAGCCACCCCAAAGGAAAGTTGATTGCAATCTCTCAATCTCCTTAGCCACTCCAAAAGGCCAATCATATTTGATCACTTATACTGTTAGTAAGATTTTTGACATAAATATCCATATTATTATTATTATTATTATTTTATAGGTTTGCAACTTTGTTCATTATTCTTATTATCTTAATTATTTCAACAAAAATAAACTTAGAATGTGCTGAAATGGTTTGGATTCTCTTTTAGTACTAAAGTAAAACTAATTCATGGATAGGCTTTGTAAAATCCAAGTTATGTGTAGAATTATTTTTGGATAAAGTAGTAGTTAAATTAATTTGCATGGGTAATTTAGTAATTTTAAGAAATCAGGCTAATAACCCTTTTATGTTAAAAAAATCTATAAAAAAAAAAAAGGGTTTCACGTTATGTTATATCATAATTTTACAGAGGATTTGGGAGAGAGACTACAGTAACAAATTGAGGGCTCAAAACTGGTGATATTTGGACACCCATTGGTTGAGGTAAAACTTTTCTTGTACCACTGATTATTAATTTTATTTTGCGGAATCATATAGCGATTCCGATTTTGACCCAACCCATTTGATACTCCGGAGGCCGGTTTTATAGTTTCTGAATGTTGTATGTTGTCATTTCCTCCTTATTCTTATTTGAGTTTGGCTATTTGGTTGTATCAATCGTGTTTGAAACAAGTTGGTTGCTTGGTTTTCAAACTCTTGTTGCCCAGAATTTTGCTCTTCCGCTCGAGCGGTACTTCTTGCGCTTGAGCGGGCTTTGCAAACTCTCAGTACTTTTGCAAGTCTGTAAAACTACCGGGAGAGTGTATTCTACGTTCGAGCAGCGTTTCCTACGCTCGAGCGGCAATTCTTCTATTTGCAAAACTACTAGATGTGTGCATTCTGCGCTGGAGCGTCATTTCTTGCGCTTGAGTGGAACAACTTATTATGTCTGATGCTTGAGCGTCAACTCTTGTGCTCGAGCGGACTGTGCGTATATCAATTCACAAAAATGACTTTTCACATCACTTTTCAGATCTATTTCTTTCTAAATCCTAAAGTTGAGACCCTCTCTCTCTAAAACCTACATTTTCTCTACTTTTTCATCTAGATCTAGTGATTTCTCCACCCTTATGCCTTTGTAAAAAGGGTATAGCACTTAAAGAGCTACGTTTTGATCCAAATAAATCTTGGTTTCGGCATCTTTGGAGTTTCTCCACTTCTCCCTTAGTCTTCCAAGCTTGAGGTAGGGACTTCTACTCTCTCCTATGAGTTTTAACTTAGCTATTTGTGGTCGTGTAAATAAATGTAGAGATTTGGTGGAATTTAGACAAACCTAGGGTTTCGATTTAAAATCAAAAGAGGGTTTTTCAAATGAAAGCGTTGAAAATGATTATGAGTGTTGGTATGAGGTTGTGTTGTGTTGAAATTGTTGATTTTGGCACATAGGTTAGGTTTTGGACGAAAATAGGGTTTCGCCCTAAAAGGTTTCAAATAATTGTTTTGTATAAATAAATGAAATTAGTATTGAAAATATGAAATTAGGTGAATATTTGTATGAATGGTGGAGTTGGATATGTATTACCTCTCACCTATGGAAATTTGGATAAATTATCTGTTTTAGAGTGTAGACACCCCATTTTTGACGGCCCTTACGACTTGGACGTCCTCGCATGTACACCCGATGATGAGTTTATATGCTCGCCAAGTGCTCGAAGTCCTCAACGGAATGTCACAACTCTGAACCTTTCAAACCATGTACCTTTATTGTCCCAGTTTTGGACCAAGCCTAGCTTTTCCAACCTGCAGCCTCTGGTGGCCTGCTAGCCACCCCTTTTGGGCTGCCGGCCATCACTTTTCGGCTGTCGGCCACTGTTGTGGCTTGCCGACCACCAATGATGGCCGTCCAGCCACCAGTGTATTTTGCAGATATTTTATGCCAGTTGTGCCAACTGTTTGCACAGATGCATGCATCTATCCCCACGTATAGGGCTGGATCTCCTTGAGGGAATTTCATGTTTTCTATATATAGGAGGCCCCTCTCTCATTGTAGACCGCACGAACTTCCTCCGCGCGCCCCCCTTTCGGAGAGGGCACGGATTGGTTCATGTTACTACAGTTCGGACTCCTGTCACGGTTCTGACTCTAATCTCACAAAGTGCAATGTAAGACTAATAAATCACCAAAGAGTCCAAATCCGGCAAATCATTTTGGAAAATCAATTTTGAATAAAAAAAAAAGTGCCAAACATGGACTGCTTTGCCAGATTTCAGAGTAGCCACCTAAATATTTTATTTTTGGGAAATTTAGGAAACCTTGACTCGTGCCTAAGGCCACGTGTCCGTTATCACCAAAGTTGCCTCAGCTCGGGAACTTGGGTATGAGAGAGGAAGGTCCTGAAATGAGCACTCCCGCTCGCTCGATCAAAGATCGGCCTCTACTAACATGATATGTTGTTTTTGAAAACACATGTGTTCTTATTCTGGTTTATTAGCTAACCATATTATGTGATGCGCACAGCATACAAGTATAGACTCAATCACGCAGATTAGAACAAAACAACTCATGTTTGTTTTTTAAAGTGGTTTGAAAGTGCTACTCGCAAGTAGGCTAAAATGCGGATTTGCCACCCTTAAGTGGGCTTAGAAAAACATGATTTTGCCACTGCAAGTGGGCTTAAAACTCACAATCATCGAGTTGTTCCAATTCAAGCAATCAAACCTTCATCCACAGGCATTCATGGATTTAAACACATAAGCACATAGTCTCATGGTAAGCATGCTATCATGACAATCACTTACACACATGCAAGGATGTTAAAGCACAAACACTCACCGAGTACTCCGAGCCAAAACATAAGCTAGTTAGTAATCAATGCATGATCCTAGCTATGTCAACAATGCCTAATGCAACACATGCAAAATAAAGCTAAATAGGCTCGGCTATTCTATGATGGCATATGAATGCAACACTTGATAACATGCTTTGAAACACGTATTCAAGTAAGTATTGAAATTCAATGCAGTTTGAATGATGCGCCAAGCCCGGTGCATGCAATACGAATGAATGATGCACGCATGCAAAGCATAAGTATGCTAATTGAAATATGCCCTAAAACTAACCATCAAAAGCTGGTAAATAAAAGGGAGAAAGACGTGGGGTTGGAAGACATGCACACACACACGCACCCTTATTACAACATTTGCCCTCTCGACGGAGGGTCCGAAAGAATAAGCTAAGCTAGCTACACTAAGCTAAGCTATCTAACTAATCTAATTAAACTAGTTATTACACAACAAATTGAATAACTAGCTACAACTAATTATTACATCACTTTAACTAATTAGCAAATTAATTAAATTACATAAACATGCTAACTATCAAGTAAGCATTAAACTACATTACTCATCTCTGCTATGGAAAGTTGAACAATGCATGCACTTGGTTTCTAGCTCGGAAATCCATTACGGTGCCTAGACTTGTCTCTGTTTGCATTTGATCTCAGAACATTGCACAAACCTCCAGATAGCTTCCACTCCAACATGGAGACCTCCAGGAGGGCTGCCGACCAGAAAAAGGGTGGTATAGACCAGCTGTAGACCAGAAAAGTTTGCTGTAGACCAGAAAAAGTGGTCGGCCAGCTACTTTTACTGGTCTGCAGACCAGAAATTCTGCCACACTCCAGTTTTGTTGCAACAAAGAACAAGAAGGGGCACAGCAGTCTATTTGCAAGGTATGTGTGCACAACCATCCTCCCTATCATTTCTCAAGCTCAAGGGAGTGTGGTTCTCGACTCTCGGGCCACCATCCGAGCATCGCAATGTACGATGGCCAAGAAGCCAAGTTTGCACAATTCAATGTCAATGAATGCACAAATAACAAATAAGGTCCTCCATATCTATCATGCTTCATCAAGAGGGTCAGCGACCAAGAAATAAGGCACGTTTCATCACTACAAGTATGAAACGTCCCTCATTTCTTGTGTTTGGATTAACTTTCAGTCTAAACGCAATGCAATGCAATGCAACAACATTCCAAACAACATGCAAATAACATGAACATGTTAAGCTAGAGTCCTTAAGCATGAAAGCTAGTGAACGATACAACACAAAGGCTATGTAATGCAATGCTCAATGGACCAAACCAACCCCAAACTGACTTCATGCATGCCAAAACAAAGGCCAAAATGCTCTGAAATGATGGCATGAAAGGCAAGATGCTGGTGCTCATGCAATGGCTCATCAACTAAGCATAAGAGCACAACTCTCAAACATGATTAAGAAGTGACAAATGTGCCAGTGTAGCTACACTATATGCACTGAAATCACATGTGAAACGATGCCAAATCATCCAAACAACACAAGCATAGCATGCTAGAAGGCTTAAGGCATAAGGCTACTAAAGGGGACTACACAAGAGGCATGCAATACATGGCACAAATGATTGAACCAAACATAGACATAACTCAATTAGGTCAAAACAAAGACCAAAACATGCTGGGATGGGAGCTCAAAAGCCTAGACAAGCATGCATACGCATTGGCCCATAAGCAAGGCACAAAGGCACAACTCTTAAAAGCATTCAAAGAGTGAATGAAGTGAGAATATGGAAATACTATATGCTCTGAAATAACATGTTAAATGATGCCAAATCATGCACATAGCCCAAGCAATGCATGCTAGTGACTTGAAAACTCAAAGCTAGTGAGCAAGATTGCACTATGGCTATACAAAGCGAGGCATGTATGACCAAAACAACTTAAAACAGAGCTTAATCATGGCAAAACATGAGTAAAAGCTTGTTGGAGTGGAGCCAAAAACATGCTAGAATGATGGTCTAAAGCATGATGCATGTTAGGCTAGTGAGTGGAATTGCAATACAAGTGCAAGGAGCATGCAAGAGATAACCAACCAACCCAAAATAGCGTTATGCCATGCTAAAATAAGGCCTAAGACATGCTAAGATGGGGCCTCAAGGAGGTAGAAAAACATGCTAACTTGGTGAGCCATCAACACAAGCACACAAGAGAAGAGGAGGGGGGACAACCCCCTCCCATTTAGGGCCTCAAAACACACTTTCCACCACTGAAATTCCTCTGGAATTTAGTGGTGAAGAGGCCAAACAAAGGTGATCTCAAAGGCCTAAAGAGGTGGCACAAAACAAAGCAAAAATAAGGCACAAAAGGGGGTAGACTAACCCCAACACCAAAGAGGCCTCAAACCAACATCTTAAACACTTGAAAATAAAGCTTTTTGTAGTTTAAAGTTAGGCCTAAAACATCATGCAAATAGGGCCAAAGACTTAATCAAAAACAAAGCTTTAAGGGGCTAGTTTCTTACCCTTGAAGAAGAAGGACAAAGCAGTAACTCCAGCAACTTTTTTTTGGACCAAAAGCAATCCAAAAACCCCAAAACCAGCTTCAAGGTGCCTCAGCTCCAAAGCAAAGGTGTTTCCCTAGGTGTTTTTGTGCAAAAGTGTGAAGGAATGGCACTTTTAAGCACAAATATAGAGAGAAAGGAAGAAGTATAGAGATAGAGGGATATGTATAGCCCTAATGCAAAATTCTCAGCCTGAGACAAGAGGGAAGAGGCTCCTTTATATAGAATTCCAAGCTTCAAGCTTGTTGAACAAGCTAGATGCTTGGTGCAATCCGTCCATACACGTGTATGGAGGATGCTTTTTGTGCCCAACAGCTGGCACAGCTGGCAAGAAAAATATTTGCAGAAAGTGCAGGAAAGTTGCCAACCAGTTGAAGTGGTCGACTAACCACTCTCACTGGTCGAACCGACCAGAAAAAATGGTCTGCAAGGACAAAAAAATGGTCGGCAATGGGGGAAAGGTGGCCTGCACAGAGAGAGAAAGGTGGTGGCATGGCTGTCGACCACTTTAGGTGGTCCACAGACCACCCACCCTAGCTGGCCAACCAGAAAACTGGCTGGTAAAGAAGAAAAGTGGTCTACAGGGGGAGAAATTGGTCTACACCCTTGTTCCACTCTCCAGGCAAGGGATAAGAAGGTTTGGTTCAAAACGAAACCAAAAAGGAAGCAAGACAAGAGTCCGCAAGGCGAGGCACTCAGCCGGAAGCCCCGAAAACTAGTCTACAGGGACAAAAAGTAGCCTACGAGAGAGAAAAGTAGTCTACGACTACAAAAAGTGGTCTACAGGCCTCTATTTCCTTCTAGGAAAAGGCAACAAGGCACGGTCCAAAAACCAGGCCAAGAGGAGAACGTTAAGAGGTTCCGAGACAAGGCGCTCGGCCGAAGGCTCTGGAAACCGGAAACTAGCCTACAAGAGGGAAAAGTAGTCTACGACTATGAAAAGTGGCCTACAGGCCTCTCTCTCCCTCCAGGAAAGGTCAATAAGGCATGGTCCAAAACCAAGCCAAAACACAAAGAGTTCAGAGGCCCGGAGGCAAGGCACTCAGCCAAAAACTCCGGAAACTCGAAACGAGCACAAACATGCGCCATCACGAGCACTCAATCGATGACGTCTGAGTCTTAAGGTCAGTCAAAAATGGGGTGTCTACAGTTGCCCCTCTTTGATAGAACTCGGAAGTCAAGAAGTGACGGGAGTGAATGTCAAAGCCCAGAGACAACCCATTTTTGACAAGGCCGAAGACTTAGACAAACAGGCAAGATAACAAAGTGATGCGCCCGTAGGCAGGGGAAAATGCAAACGACATGCACAATGCAGAACATAACTTATGATTATGCAAAGAGGACTGTAATGGAGCATTTATGCAAAATAAATACAATATTTTAAGCGAATGTAATGTGAAGAGATGCTACGGCAAACTCGTACATAAGCAAGTAAACACGAACCAAACTACATCTCATGTAGAAAGGATGTAAGAAAATTATATAATTCTCGCTGCGTCTCACACGGAGAAGGCTAAAAGCGACTACTGAGAGTACCTAGAGTCTCAAACACAACATCTCTCAGCGTATCACACGCAGGAGAGGAAAAAGCAACAGCTCTCAACATATCACACGCAGGAGAGGGAAAGCAGCATCTCTCAGCGTATCACACGCAGGAGAGGAAAAGCAGCATCTCTCAGCGTATCACACACGGGAGAGGAAAGAGATACACCTCTCAGGGTATCACACGCGAAAGAGGGAAAGGTGCACCTCTTAGCGTATCACACGCAAGAGAGGGAAAACCGACATCTCTCAGCGTATCACACGCAGGAGAGGAAGAGGCAACAGTGCGAGCACTGAGAAGTTGTATAAACATCGGAGTGAGTCCCAATGCTTCTAACAAGGGTAAAGCGTAAACACCGAGCGCACCCGGGTGTTTCTAACCGAAACAAAATGAACTCAAAGGATAGGAAAGGTCTTACCTGGAATTCCTCTGAATGAACTGTACATACAATATCACTTGTTTGCACCAGCCTCAAATGAACCGTACATACAATATCGTGCCTGCATAAGAAAGAAACTCAACAGGTGCAATATAGTAGAAACACATGTTCAACGTTATATCAAGATACAATTCCAATACAAGATAAACGCATGCATATACAATGCAAGTGAAAAGGTGCATAGCAATGCAAGTGGAGTGTGCATAACAATGCAAGGGAACGGTGCATAACAATGCAACTAAAGTGTGCATAACAATGCAAGGGAACGGTGCATAACAATGCAAGTGGAGAAAGTTGCATGCGTATGCAAAACTGATATACGTATTCTATGCAACGAGTGCATGTTTGATGCAATGAAACAGGTATGGACAATTCCTACACAAACGTAAAAGCATGCAAAATGCAATGCAATGTGACGCTCATACTCTGTGGAGACATAAGAACTTGTGTAGTGCAATGCGACACAACACACACATTCCATGCTCAACAACAATGCATTTTCAGTGCAACATGAACAGCATGCTTGAAGCAAAATGCCGAATAAGGAAATACAAGCCATAACAAGACCAATTCAATCGCAACCTCTGATTTACCTCTCGGAGGGGTCACAATGTACTTAAAAAAAGGATACACCTTTCTCCTGATGAGTGACGATGAGCCATGCATCGAAGACGTGAATCAAAGTTCCCGTGGGGACATTTTGAGTCGAAAATAGTGAACTTTTCTTGCACTTTCTCGAGAGCCAAGGACTCCAAGCAACATAAAAACACACAGGGAGGACAATGGGACCCCGAAGACCACCCAGGAAGGCTGCCGACCACCTACACCACTTGTAGACCACCTAAGTGGTCGGTCGACCTGAAAAACTGGTCGGTCGACCAGTTTGGCAAAATTGGGGCAGTTTGGTCTTTTGAAGGTTGGCTCTTTAAGTACACAACTTCAAAACACATTTGCTCACAAACACAAAGCCGAAATCCAGTCCTCTTCCTTCCCAGACCCTTTTCCCTCTCAGATCCAGGCTTTGCACGCATTTTCTAATGCCCCACGCGAAGTTGATTCGCGAAAAACTTTCGATTCTCTTCGTTTTGAACCAATCAGAATTTGTTTTCGGAGCTTCTTTCTCCATTTTCACCACTTGAGGTATGTTTCTCTCAAAGTTTAGCACCTTTTCCCGGGCTTTGACTTTCTTTGACTTTTTCTCTTTCCGAGAGTTGACTTTTGTTGACCTTTGGCAATTTTAGCTCATTTCGCTCATGTTTGCTCATTTTGCACCTTTTTTCAGATGGTTGACCACATCCCACACGATGGGGGTTCTCCACGAGGAGAGGATGAGTCTGACATCATGCCATTATCGCCCAGGATTCGGCCTTTCGACCCGGAGAGGTACCACCCTCAGGAGCACGTACTACCACCGAGCACTTTTCATCATTTCACAGATTTTGCGCGACGAGCACCCGCAGACTTGCTACTACGGCAGCCGAAGTCTCACCTATCTCACCACCCGCGTAAGGTGCGTACTGCGCTTTTACATTTTCTGCGATGTATTTTGCATTTCTTGCATACTTCATGCTTTCGCTATGCATTTTATCTGCTCGTTCTGAACACATTTACATACACAGCACTTCTGTCCATCCTGAACACAACTCACACACAGCATTTTGTTCATTCCGCACACGGCTCACACATAGCATTCTGCTAATTCTGCACACAGCCTACACACAGTATTATGTTCATTCTGAAACTGAATACATCTATTCATTCTGCACGCAGCTCACACACAGCATTCTGTTCATTCTGAAACTGAATACATCTATTCATTCTACACACAGCTCACACACAACATTCTGTTCATTCTGAAACACAACTCACACTGTATTTTTGCTCATTCTAAACACAGGTAGCTTCCCGTTTTACCCGGGATATGGGTCGATCATAGCGAGGGAGTGGTACATGGAGCTCCCAGACGATGTTTGACATATTGTTGATGAGGCAAGGTTCGGTCCATTTTGTACGGGGTTATCACGTCTTGCGGCGAGCAGGACCCTCCTGGGTGCACTAGTAGAGAGATGGTGGGACACCACCAACTCCTTTCATTTTTCAGCTACCAGGGACATGATGATGACCCCGTACGACTTTTCTATGTTGACGGGCCTCGACGTGGGAGGTCGGCTGATCCCATATGACTCCGATATGGGTGAGTGGGAGACAGCCTGGACTTATCTACTCGGAGCCCATCCGCCGTTCTACCGATCATCAGGCATGGTCAGATACACCTGGTTTACAGAGCAGTACAGGGGGACCGTGCCTGAGACTATTGAGGCCACGGAGCAGTATGCCCGGGGATTCCTGATGTTCCTTTTTGGGACCACATTGTTCTCCGACAGGGAGAACACGATCGGGCTACATCTCTTGAGTGCTCTAATAGACCTATCATAGGTTCGGCACTTTGATTGGGGCGGCGCTGGCCTCGCTACCCTTTATTGCTACATGAGCGCGACCTCCCGCGGGTGCAGGAACATAGTAGGCGGCTATTGGAGAGCCTGGGAGGTACATTCTGCCCTTTTGATTTACATTTCTGCTTTTCATTACCTGTATACTGCACACTGCACACATTGCACACATTACATTCCATACTCCGCATTCTGCACTCAGCATTCTGTATTTTCTGTATTCTTATTGCCACCGTCTTGCCTTTCACAGCTGTAGGTATGCGCCTGCTTCCCGACGCTCGCTCCTGATCCGGAGGTTGAGGCACCGCTTGAGATACCGTACTCGCGTAGATTTAAGGATCGATACCAGCCCAGACCCCGAGAGACCTTGCTATATCTCAGGCATTATTTTGACACAGTACGGGCGACCGAGGTAATCCAGAACTCTCAGTTCTTCATGCTTTCAACTTTGGCTCATCTTGCATATTTATGACAACTGATCAATTCATGCACTTGTTATGCACAGATCACCTGGCAGCCTTGGGTCGTGATGCCAGGGTATTCTCGGTTCCAGTTTGCTGGGGCCTGGGGCGCCTCCCGATACCGGATTATGTTTAAGGGGACCAGTTGGCAGAGCCTGGTTTCTTGGGGAGCGGTTCATGCCCCAGAAACTAGGTAATCCCGCTTAGGAGATCCCTTCACCGCCTCCATCAGACATGCGGACCACAGAGAGTCTCACTCCCCGGGAGGTTAGCGACCTTATGCAGGGTGCCAACGCAGTCATTTTCCTGGAGGAAGGGGAGTACACGACATACCTCCACACATACCTGATGCCCCCGCTGACAGGCGTTCGCGCCCCCATGAGGAGAGCTGCTAACATTCCTTCATTGAGCTGCGCCCGAGCTACAGACATCCCTTCGACTAGTAGGGCCAGCGCATCGAGAGGCAGGACTAGGGGGATGCCCCCCCACTTGGCAGTGTGCTGGGTCGCCAGATCCTCCAATCGAGCTGACAGGCTAGCGGTATGGGACGCCTTACCAGATTCTGCGAGAGCCTCCATTTCCAGATCATTGATATGTCAGTGCCCCTGACTCAGCATCGGTATGTTCCACAGCTTTCATCTATCATTCAGATATTTAGACATTCATTCATTCACTGATGACTTGAACTTGCATCTACAGCCTCCCAGAGGATATGTTGAGGGGTTGCTCGAGGTGATGGCCTCACTCGAGGGTATGGTCTTGCGGAGGGAGACGATGTTGTACGCCCACGGTATTCCGGTACTTTTCAATTTCCTTGTATTTATCATACTTCTGATGACATGTCGAAACTGAACATTTCACTACACTGATTCATTGCATGTATAGATCACATCCGACACATCACATTCACATACTATACCCGCATGCACCCACTCTATGCACCATACTTGCATCTGATATACATATCTTGGCTGATGTATTCAAATTGCCTTTTCAGGTCACACCTCTACAGCCCGGGCCACCCGGGCCTTCTCGAGTAGCAGTGAGAGGGATCCCGACACGCGGCCGAGGAAGACATCGAGCGCTTGCCAAACGCGATGACGAGTCTAGCGAGGAGGAGGAGGCAGCTGATCCTCAATCAGAGACATCCGCAGGCGGAGGTGGTGACACTGGTTCAGGTTCTGAGGGCGGAGACGGCGCCGAGGAGGATTCCGAGGATGGCGGCTCTGGTTCAGACGGGGGTGCCAACAGTGGTGGTGTAGAGGCTGCTCAGCCGAAGAGGGTGAAGAGGGCCTCTCGATCTTGAGTTGGATACCACAGATTTAGACACTTATGCTTTTTGGTTTATTTCTCTTTTTGCCTTAGTATTTGCACATTGTATAACCTTAGGCAGTTTTATTTCCTTTAAAACTTTGTACTTTGTAAAGAGAAACCAAGATGGAATGAAAACAGCTTTTTGTTCAAAAAGTGTTACATTTTGTATTCTAAGCATCGCATCGCATCACTTTGCACAAAAATGAGATTGTTGGAATTTGAACATTCGTGCATTACCAAGTCAGGTAGTGAACCAACGTAACAAACAAAACAACTTAAAGAAAAATTCGATAAACGAATTATAACAACTCTATAATCAAAGAGCAACAACTCGATAAGCAAAGAGCAGCAACTCGATAAGCAAATGCATATTGGACAAACAAAAGAACAGGATGCATCCGAATCAGAAGTAAACTCAGACCTTCAGCATTCTCAGTACATTGGAAGGCTGGGGACTCTCTTTTGGAGACAAGAAGTGGCTACAGACCACTTTTTGCTCACTGCCGACCACCAAAACAGATTGTCGACCAGTTATGTAGGGGGTCTCTAGATTTTTTCCACTTGTCCTCTAAACAGTGCCTTATCCTCCATAAAGGTTCCAGCTTCGTGGTTCCCTCATTCTAACTCAGTTTTTGCACCAAATTGAGGCATTTCTTGTCCAAAATCTCACAAATTGGATTGCTAACTTGGATGGCTCGGAGAAGTTGAATTTTCGGGGCTTCGGAATAAATGCACTATTCACGCTGAGCCGCACACCGCTGCGTTTTCCATTCCTTCATGCCGCGGCAAGGTGTTGGAATTCGGTAACTCATGTTTTTAGCTTTGGCAGACAAGAGATGTATCCCACTTTCGAAGACTTCCAAGCTTTGATGGAATCTCAGCGTGATAAAGACATCTTGCCTCAATTCCGCTTCGGCCACATCCAAGCCTTAGGATGGATGTGCGGGCTCACTTTGCATGACGCCTGGTCTTTGATTCGCGACGGAGAACTGGACAGTCCGAGCCTGATTCATCGGTTTCTGATGCCGGTGACCATGGCGATCATCACTGGCAGGGTTTTCGGTGACATGCACTTTGCTTGTGCATGTTGTCTCATTTCTTGCTTGCCCCAGGCTCCGGTGGGTCTAGCATCCGTTTGATTGAGATTGCCCAGGGCTTGAAAGAGGGCAAGAGCTGCATTGCCATGACACTAGCTGAGACATTGATGGGTTTGGATGCTTTGCCCATCGCCGAAAGACGACTAGATTCACGGGGAGTCCACTACTGCTGCAAGTAATGTTTCCCACCCTATCTCACATATATTACTCACATCACTGAGCCCCTCAGGCTCAGTTTTTCTCTCAAAACCCTTTTCTCACTTTTCTCTCCATGTACACCTCCCTATTCTTTAATCTCTCATTTTTCATCCCTCCCCAGATATGGTTGATGGATAAATTGAAGGTTGTGGACTCATGCCCAGCATATTCAGCTCGCAGCTATTTCTTCCGGTGACGTCTAGTCGATGCCCCTGATGAGGGATGGTGGTGCGAATAGATGTGCAGTCTATCTGCCATCGACATTGCTTGGCGCTGCCCCTGGCTTAATCTGCCGACGATGAGTTACAGCATGTCTCGCCAGCCCGGGATTCAGTTAATCAGCTTGACACAGTGTGTCTTTTACTTCCCATTTCAAATCTGGCGCCAATTTGGGCTTGACCAGACTTGCCCTGAAGAGGGGATAGAGTACCCTGTCGCATTTCCAGTCCGAGGCGCACAGCTAGCTCGGTATGCCACAGCATGGAGGACGAGAGAGCTTCTGGCCCCCGCTCCCACCTTCAATTGCACCCTCTCTGATGAGTGCATAGCTTGGCTTGATGAAGAGGCGTAGGTTGGGCCTACTTTGGCATCAGAGGCTTCCACAAGCTCTGGGAGGGGACGCAAGAACACCTGACTTGACTATGCCCCAAGTTTATTTGCTTTAATTAGTACTTTCAAGTTTTTTTTTTTTTTTTTTTTTTTGTTTTGTTTAATGTAATAAAAAGCAACTTCAATTTGTATTCAAGAGTAAGAGAACTCTATACTGAAATCAATGTAATTGAAGGTTGTGGGTACTGAAAATTTTCCGTTTGGTCCAAAAATGGTCTGAGTCGTAAAAAGATTAATTTGAGCAAAATCAACTTTTATTAAAACTTTTCAAAACCATTTTCGATATGGATCACAACTGGACACGCCTGAGATCTATCACTGAGATGTACAACCCCGGATCCCAGCAACTGGAAATTTGCCCCTAGTCTAAATAGCACTGCATTGGAGATCACAACCGAGCTCTTGAATGCAGAATAGACAAAGATGACCAACATGATCACATGGACAAAGTTGATTTGGAAGTGTTTATGGCTGGACTTCAAAATGAAGTTGTCTACATATCCCAAAGATAGGAATCAAGCCTTACGTAGTTCGGTTCAGGTTCACTCATGTATTAACCCTCTCCTTTTGCGCCCTAACTTTTGCCAAGGCCGCCCTTTCTAGGTTTTCAACCTTGTGAGCTCAGTTTTTATTATTTCAAATTTTTCATGCTCTAACTTTTGCTAGGTCATCCTTTCAGGTTTTCAGCCTAGCGAGCCACTCAGGGATAGTATTTTTTCAACTTGTCCATGTTGATCGGCTGGGAGAACTCTAGGCCATCTAGGTCCCATCAGAACGACAGCTCCACCCGACTAGATAGACTTGATGATGTAGGGGCCAGTCCAATTGGGTCTGAACTTGCCCCTAGGGTTGTGGATGGGAGCTCGGTTGTTTTGAGCACTAGATCCCCTTCCTTTAAATTTCTGAACTTAACCTTCTTGTTGAAAGCCCTGGCAATTCTTCGTTGATAACCCTGGACGTAATACAGTGCTTTCAGCCTTCTTTCATCAAAGAGCATGAGTTCTTTGAACCTGCTTTGTTGCCAATCTACCTCAGCTATCTGACACTCAGCCAATACCCGTAATGACGGAACCTCAATTTTGATAGGCAGAACAGCCTCCATCCCATAAACCAAGGAATACGGAGTTGCCCCAGTAAAAGTTCGAATTGAAGTCCGGTAGCCCCAAAGAGCAAACGGCAGCTTATCTAGCCAGTCCCTATAGGTTTCCACCATCTTCTGCAGAATGTGCTTGATGTTCTTGTTGGCGGCCTCAACTACTCCGTTGGTTTGCGGCCGATATGTAGATGACTTATGAAAAGCCACGTTGTACTTGTCCAACAAGTCGATCACCTCCTTCTTGAAGTGGGAACCATTATCCGAAATAATCTAATTTGGGATCCCGTAGCGACAGATGATTTTGTTTCTGATGAACTTAGCAACGTGCGATGCCTTTAACACCGCATAAGATTGGGCCTCAACCCACTTCATGAAGTAATCTATCGCTACCAGAATGTACTCATGCCCATTGGACCCCTTCGGAGTGACAGCCCCAATTACATCAATCCCCCAGACTGAAAACAGCCATGGTGAAGTCATGTTGTACAGCTTCGACGGCGGAATGTTCATGCGGTTTGCATGGATCTGACATTTGTGGCATCGCCGGACAAAGCCAATACAATCCTCCTCCATGGTTAACCAGTAATAACCCTGTCTAAGGATCTTCTGGGCTAGCATCACCCCGCTCATGTGCGCTCCACACTCTCCTCCATGGATGGCTTTCATCAGGCGCTTAGACTCTGTAGCATCAACGTATAACTTATGCATCCTGAGATGACCCCTCTTGTACAGTTTACCCCCACAGACGATGAACTGAGCAGCCATTCTTCGAATTGCCCTCTTATCTTTGGCATTTGCCCCTGGTGGATACGCTTCCTTTTCCAAGAAGTTCCAGATGTCGTAATACCAGGGGTTCTGATCTTGTACCTCATCTATGGCAGCAATCAGCTCGTAGGCTGGCACAAATTTCTGTTCAATGATGATCGGACGCATCCAGACTCCGAAAGGGATGTCTATCATAGAAGACAAAGTTGCTAATGAATCAGCGAACCTGTTGTTTTCTCTTAGCAGATGAACGAAGTTCAGTTTTTCAAACCGAGGAATCAAAACGTCCAAGGTCTGGTGATAGATTCTCATCTTTTCTTCTTTAACTTTCCAATCTCCTTTAGCTTAAGATACAACAAGGTTCGAGTACCCGATGACATCCAACCGTTTTGCCCCTAGTTCCAGGGCAACTTCTAGTCCAGCAATACATGCCTCATATTCTGCCTCATTGTTCGACACTTTGAACCGGAGTTTGAATGCTAGAGGTATACGGGAATTGTCAGGTGCTATCAGCAACACCCCTATCCCATGCCCGTATTGGTTTGACACTCCGTCAAAGTACATCGTCCAAGTCTCTTCTTCAACATGCAAAATGGCCTCGTCTGGGAACAGATATTCAACTGCTTCATCCCCCTCCACTAGGTGATCAGCTAGGAACTCCACTACCACTCTCCCTTTCACTGACTTGCGCGTCATGTACTTTAGATCAAATTCGGAAAGCAGAAGCAACCAACGGGCTATCCTACCCGTAAGTGCTGGTTTCTCGAAGAGATATTTGATGGGATCTAATCTCGAAACCAGTATTACAGAGTGAGCTAACAAGTAGTGCCTCAGCTTCCTGGTAGCCCATACCAAGGCCATACAAGCCTTCTCCAGTGGAGTGTAGCGAGTCTCGTAATCCAGCATTTTCTTGCTCAGGTAGTAGATAGCCTTCTCCACTTTGTCCTCAGACTCTTGTGCAAGCATGCAGCCCATTGTCGTTTCAATCACTGATAGGTATAGAATCAACGGTTTTCCCGGCTCAGGCGGTGACAACACAGGTGGGTTCTGTAGATTGATCTGCTCAAAAGCAAATTGGCATCGGTCGTCCCATTGGAACTTATTTCCTTTCTTCAGGAGACCAAACAGTGGTTCACAAGTCAAGGTTAATTTTGCAATAAACCGTCTTATGAATTTCACTTTACCCAGAAAGCCTCGCACCTCCTTTTCAGTCCTCGGTGGTGGCATTTCTAAGATGGCCTTGATTTTAGAAGGATCGACCTCGATACCCCTTTGTGTGATCAAGAACCCCAGCATTTTCCTTGCTGTAACACCAAATGTACATTTCTAAGGATTCAGCCGCAACCGATACTCTCTGATCTGTTGGAAGAATTTCTGCAAGGCGGTATAATGGCCCTCTCTTTCCTTGGACTTGACAATCATGTCATCCACGTACACCTCAACCTCTTTATGGATCATATCGTGCAAAATCATAGTCACAGCCCGTTGATACGTTGCCCCAACGTTCTTTAACCCAAACGGCATCACCCTGTAACAATAGGTTCCCCATGGGGTAGTGAAAGCAGTCTTCTCCCTGTCTTCAGGTGCCATCAAAATCTGATTGTAGCCTGAAAACCCATCCATGAACGAGAGCGGCGCATGCCCAGCAGTGAAGTCCACTAATTCGTCGATATACGGCAGAGGAAAGTCATCCTTCGGACTGGCTTTGTTCAAATCCCTGAAGTCCACACATAACCGAATTATGCCGTCCTTCTTTGGCACCGGAACTATATTGGCCAACCAAGTAGGGTATTCACATACCAACAGGAACCCTGCGTCAATCTGCTTGGTGACCTCATCTTTGATCTTCAGAGCCCAGTCCAGGCAGATCCTTCAGAGCTTCTGCTTAACAGGTCGGGCCTCTGGGTCAAGAGGGATCTGGTGCTATACAATCTCAGGATCGATTCCAGGCATGTCTTCGTAGGACCACGCAAAAACATCTTTGAAATCTTTTAATAAAGCGACTAAGCGCTCGCGCTCCTCCGAAGACAATGTGGACCCGATCTGGACCAGCTGCGGGTCCTTCTCAGTACCAACATTAATTGTGGTGATTTCATCAACCAAAGGTTTTGCAAACCTCTCCTGCTCTTGATCAATCAAACATTGTAAAATCGGAGGAATTTTTTCCTCGTCGTTTTCATCAAAATTTTGAAAGTCTTGATTAATGCAATAAATTAAAGGCACAGAAAAATACTCGGAAGCCACAGCCGTACCATTCTCATTAATAACATCCAGTCCGCTTGATTCCTCTATTACAACAGACTCAAAGAAAAAAGAAAACGACGACCTGGACAAGACAGTGGCATCCGGGTTATCACCCCCAAGAATACCGGACTCGGACTCAGACTCAGACGAGCTGGAACCTGATTCCGACTCCACAGACTTAGTGGAATCAGATTCCAGCTCACTACCTGACCCGGAACTACTCGATAAAAAGCCCTCCTCGTATTGCCAGACGAGGGAGGGTGAGATGGATGCATCAAGAATGCCTGAAGATGGGCCCACAGCTGCTTCATCCCCGATCATGGAAACTGATGAGTTATCCCCCAAGCACTCTGGTACGATCTAAGGATCTGAGAGGAGACAAGCCAGTGTTACCCCCATCTCAATTTCTATGCTCTCGGAATCCTTCTCCTTGCACTGCTTAGCCTCAGTTGGTGGGTCTGTCTGCTCTTCGGCAACTTCATCCTCGGATAATTGCAAGTCAAAGAAAATCTCAAATCCCGGCAAGTGCCGTTTCTCTGCATTTAGTCATGGCTCCAGAAAGCCGCAGAATGGGAAGTCTTCCCCCTCCCGGACAAAGCGTCCGTTCAGGGTCCCCTGGATAGGTCGGTGCACCAACTCATAATGCTTCCTGGCCTGCTTTGCCCTGGCTCTTCCAGCCATCTCTCTTCCTTTCCTCGCCCAATCCTCTTTGGTAGGCAGATAACCTAGGCCAAAGGTATATGGGTTGTGCGGCACTTTGGCCGATGCTGCAACGCCCTTCCGGCCACTTCACCCCAATCCCATTCCGGGCATGTGCTGAAGCTTGTTCATAAGGTAGACAAATTGTGCACTGACGTATAGCCCCTCATCAACAGCTAGAATATTCTGTACAACCCGGGCCTCAACTAGGGTGAATCCTGACAAAAACACATCCTCCGCGCCATGTTCAATCTCCAGAACCGATGTTGAAACCTCTGGTGGCGGATGTATTGAAGAATTTCCAAAAACGATTGCCACCCCCTTCCTGTGGGGGTACTTCAACATTTGGTGTAAGGTGGAAGAGACGACTTTCACTTGGTGCAGCCACGGCTGCCCAAGGAGTAGATTGAAGGTTGCGGGAACATCCAAGACATGAAACTCAATGTCCTGTTGCCCCGAACCAACCTGAGTCTTGATCCGTACGGTCCCCACCACCTCTCGGCTGGTATTATCATAAGCCCGTATCACCTAAGCCGTAGGCACAAAATTCGCGGGCTTCAACCCGATAGCATATGTCATTCTTGACGAACATACATTGATTGCGGACCCCGTGTCGACCAAGACCACCGGTATCCATTTCTCTCTACACTCCACAAAGATGTAGAGTGGTTTGTTATGATCTGAGCCCTCGGGCTGTAGTTCCTTGTCGGTGAAGGTTAAGGTCGGGGAAGCTCCTCCCGGAAAAACCAACCCTACCAACTGCTCGGGTGTGGTATCGATTGAAAGTTTCACCTTGTCCATAGCAGAAAGGACATCTTGTCTGTGAACCTTCGAGGCCATAAGCAGTCCCCAGATGGAGATGTCTACTTGAATTTTCTTAAGCTATTTCAGTACAACCTCCTCCTCTAGCAGTTTTTCCTTCTGCCTCTCCGCTTCTTTGTCCTTCCCGGATGCCTCCAGCTGGTCTAAGTATAGGGGCTTGAAATACCTCCCACTTCTAGTCATATGGTCAACCTCCTCAACATACCAAGTGTCGTCCAGTTGGTTCTGCCCCCAATCTTCGTCGGTGTGGGCAAGACGCAAGTCATCGTCTTCCCACCACATACCATCGGCAACCGCCAGACAGCTGTCTAGTTCCGTTGTAAGTATTTTGGTGCTCACAGCACGTTTCGTCCCGGCAGGGGCCTTGGCCTTCCTAGCCCTCTCAAGATCCTCGATCTTTTCTTGCTCAAGACGCTTCAATACAGCCTCATGTTCAGTATCTACCGTACTCAAACTGCCCGGATCCCGAGCAAAATTCTTAGCACCGGTGCTCTCCGGCGATGCTTCCTAATTCTTGGCTATTCCGGCCATTGTAGATCTTCCTGTTTCTGAATGCCCTTGTTCTGACTGATGCTCCTCAACAACATCTGGCTCGTCACTGAGCCACCCTGTAGCCTCTGCTAATCCATCCAGGTTAAACCAGTTGATGTTCACATCACCTGGGTCCTGTTCGTCAAAGAACTACAGATTCGCGACATCCTCCTCCAGCTCTGCTAGGTCATCTAACCCCTGACTTGGTCCATCTTCCCGAACCACACTGATCTCTGCCCCAACTGGAAATTCTACCCTCGGCTTGGCCTGGCCTGTTGATACGATATAACCACTCGGGTTGTACGCTTCCTCAGCAAAACACCCAGACCCTTCAGGCTCTGAATCAACATTCTCATCTTCCTCGAGAGTCAACCCAATTCTATCTTCGATAGTCACCACCACCGGTTCAGGTTGGGTTTGGGAGGTGCTCAACATGCACAAGTTTGTGCTGTCCGGGATGAACACCTCAGGCTTGGGTAGGTGGGAGGTTATGATGTATATGCTTGGGTCATATGGAATGGCCGCGGTTTGGATCAGGTTGATGTGTTTGGGTGGTGGAGCTTGGTTATGTGGTGGGAATGGGTTGGTGGTGACATTCGGCTTTTCTGGAGGTGCAATCACCTTATTGTCAATGAGATCTTGGATCTCATGACGCAGTCTGAAGCACTGGTCGGTGTCGTGACCGTGCTATTGGTGAAAGGCACAGTATTTGGCCAGGTTATGGGTTGGTGGGAGATTACTTGGCAGTGGGCGTGGTTCGAGGGGCTTCAGATGCTTCTTTCCGATTAAAACCCCCAGGGCCTTAGACAAAGGCATATACAACGGGGTAAAAGTCCTTTGGCCCCGGGGTGGGTATTTTGCTAGTTGAGGGGTGGCACTAGATGTGCCGGTAAAGGGTGTGGCTATTGTTGATGTGGTTGTGGTAACCATGCCCACGTCAGAAGTTCCGGCAGCTGCAGCATTACTCGTGCCTACATTCGAACTGCGGTTGAATGCCCTCTTGGGCTACTTTCTCTCGTGGTCAATCAGACCCTACTTCATGGCGTCCTCAATTTGTACCCCAATCTCGTGTAAATCCACAAAGGTGGGGAGGGGTAAGACGATCATCTTTTGCATCAGTTTGGGTTGGAGGTTGCGCACAACCATCCGTATCTGATCCTTCTCAACCGGCCTGGTGGTCATCATAGAAGCTTTGGCTCTCCAACGGGTTACAAAGTCAGAGAAGCCCTCTTTTGGGTCTTGCCTCGTTGTCTCGAGATCACGAGTTGTGATCTCGATCTGTGTATTGTATGAATGCTGGGTGACGAAGGCCTCGACCATCTCCTCCCAACTTCTTTTCACTGAGTCTTCCAATTTTGCGTACCAGATGGCCGCGATACCCGACGAGGTCCGGCTGAAGAGTGAAAGCTTTTGCAGTCTGGAGAGGCCCATTGGCCTTAGGATATCTGAGAATAACCGCAGGTGTACCATGGGATCTCTAGAACCGTCAAAACGGTCTATATGCAGCATCTTGATATGTGGCATCTTGAACCGGTCCGGCAACGTCACCGCTGAGTCGGTGTACCCATCCTCTATGTCCGGAATGGAATTGAACCCCTAGGCCCGTTTAAACAGCTTTTCAAGCTTACTCATCTTCAGAGCGGTTAGGTCCATCTCAGATTCAAACGGTGTATCTGTTGAGAAGGCTGGTGTCTTTGAAATCTGTGGTAGAACTAGTGGCGGAACTGGTCCTGTTGGAGTGTCCGTATCTTCCTGGACGTTTGCAGTATCCCCGAGTGTTGGAACTCTAGGCGGGGGTGGGGTGGATGCGAAGCAGATGCTTCGGCTTGTTGTGGTTGCTGCTGTTGCTGAAGTCTGGCAATCAGCTCTGCCTGTGAGCCACAATCTCTGTCTGGCGGGCAGCATCCCGCTGCATGGCCTGCATGGTCTCTTGGAGCTGACGCATCACATCCTCCATTTCGAATGTAAAGTGTGGATCTGACTGAACCGGTGTATGTTCCCTCTCTACGGTAGAAACAGAAATCTGATCTCTACTGTGCACAGGTGGGATAGACAAAGACCTCTGAACTGACTGTCGCACTGATACTCTCTGCCTAACTGTCTTCCATCTTGTAACCGGGGGTAATGAACAGAACACTACTTGTCCGTCAACTAGATCCTCGGATTGATGAAGCCTTCTACCTCTAACCCAAAGTGCTTTGGGGGAAACTGCCTCCTCGGAAGCAATGATGCTATACTATCTTGCAAAAAGATAAATAAAGCAAAAATAAGGAAACAATAACCAAAAAAACGGACAGCATTTCGGCTTAAATAAACACAACACATAGTTGATATTGTAAGCTGAACACACTGTTCTCAACACTGATCACTGCCCCCAAATCACTGCTTCAAATTTGATACCCTCAGGTAAAACTGATTCCCCCAAATACTGATGTCCGCAGACTGATACCCGAACTTGCAAACTCATACATGCATTCCTGTAGAGACACACTTTAAAAGCACATAGCAAGCAAGTAAGAGCCAAAACACCCCATATGATGGGGTAGGGTTTCCCTATCCTATCTTGTCAGGTGCTAGGGTTTCACTACGCACGCAGTGGTTTCAAACAACCTACAATCAGGTAAGCAACCTGTCCTAGTTTGGAATGGTCACTATGGCTTCCGATATGCAACTAGGTCGAATGGTCAAAAACGGTGCCTCGATGAAAATCGAGGTTTGTGTTCCCATCGTGACAGAGCCCGTAACCGGTCAGCCTTATGGCACGCTTTTCCAAGCAATCCTCCGGCAGACAGTTCAGGAATAGCAGACGGCAAACACGGTGACTTAGGCGCACCTATGAAAATGCAATGCAAAGAAACACATAAGTGTAAACAAAATAATGTATCATGATGTTCGAGTCAAGTTCTCTAAATCCCCAGCAGAGTCGTCAGAAACGGTAGACCACCCAAACTTCCTTCGCGCGCCCCCCTTTCAGAGAGGGCGTGGATTGGTTCATGCTACTACAGTTCGGACTCCTGTCACGGTTTTGAATCTAATCTTACAAAGTGCAATGTAAGACAGATAAATCACCAAAGTGTCCAAATCCGGCAAATCGTTTTGGAAAATTGATTTTGAATAAAAAAAAGCGCCAAACATGGACTGCTTTGCCAGATTTTAGGGTCACCACCTAAATATTTTGTTTTTGGAAAATTTAAGAAACCCTGAGTCATGCCTAAGGCCACGTGTCCGCCATCACCAAAGTTTCCTTGGCTCGGGAACTTGTGTACAAGAGGGAAAGGTCCTGAAATGAGCACCCCCGCTCACCCGATCAAAGATCGGCCTATACTAACATGATATGTTGTTTTTGAAAACACATGTGTTCTTATTCCTTTTTATTAGCTAACATTACTATGTGATGCACACAGCATACAAGTATAGACTCAATCACACGGATTGGAACAAAACAACTCATGTTTGTTTTTTAAAGTGGTTTGAAAGTGCTACTCGCAAGTAGGCTAAAGTGCAGATTTGCCACCCTCAAGTGGGCTTAGAAAAACATGATTTTGCCACTTCAAGTGGGCTTAAAACTCACAATCGTCGAGTTGTTCCAATTCAGGCAATCAAACCTTCATCCACAGGCATTCATGGATTTAAACACATAAGCACATAGCCTCATGGTAAGCATGCTATCATGGCAATCACTTACACACATGCAAGGATGCTAAAGCATAAACACTCACCGAGTACTCCGAGCCAAAACAGAAGCTAGTTAGTAATCAATGCATAATCCTAGCTATGTCAACAATGCCTAATGCAACACATGCAAAATGCAGCTAAATAGGCTCGACTTTTCTACGATGGAATATGAATGCAACACTCGATAACATGCTTTGAAACACGTATTCAAGTAAGTATTGAAATTCAATGCAGTTTGAATGATGCGCCGAGCCCGGTGCATGCAATACGAATGAATGATGCACGCATGCAAAGCATAAGTATGCTAATTGAAATAAGCCCTAAAACTAACCATCAAAAGCTGGTAAATAAAAGGGAGAAAGACGTGGGGTTGGAAGACATGCACACACACACGCACCCTTATTACAACATTTGCCATCTCAACGGAGGGTCCGAAAGAATAAGCTAAGCTAGCTACACTAAGCTAAGCTATCTAACTAATCTAATTAAACTAGTTATTACACAACAAAGTAAATAACTAGCTACAACTAATTATTACATCACTTTAACTAATTAACAAATTAATTAAAATACATAAACATGTTAATTATCAAGTAAGCATTAAACTACACTACTCAGCTCTGCTATGGAAAGTTGAACAATGCATGCACTTGGTTTCTCGCTCGGAAATCCATTGCGGTGCCCAGACTTGTCTCTGTTTGCATTTGATCTCAAAACACTGCACAAACCTCCAGATAGCTTCTACTCAAACATGGAGACCTCCAGGAGGGCTGCCGACCAGAAAAGGGTGGTGTAGACTAGCTGTAGACCAGAAAAGTTTGCTGTGGACCAGAAAAAGTGGTCGGCCAACTACTTTTACTGGTCTGCCGACCAGAAATTCTGCCACACTCCAGTTTTGATGCAACAGAGAACAAGAAGGGGCACAGCAGTGTATTTGCAAGGTATGTGTGCACAACCATCCTCCCTATCATTTCTCAAGCTCAAGGGAGTGCGGTTCTCGACTCTCGGGCCACCAACCGAGCATCGCAATGCACAATGGCCAAGAAGCCAAGTTTGCACAATTCAATGTCAATGCATGCACTAATAACAAATAAGGGCCTCCACTTCTATCATGCTTGATCAAGAGGGTCAGCGACCGAGAAATGAGGCACGTTTCATCACTACAAGTATGAAACATCCCTCGTTTCTTGTGTTTGGATTAACTTTCAGTCCAAACACAATGCAATGCAACAACATTCCAAACAACATGCAAATAACATGAACATGTTAAGTTAGAGTCCTTAAGCATGAAAGCTAGTGAAGGATACAACACAAAGGCTATGTAATGCAATGCTCAATGGACCAAACCAACCCTAAACTAACTTCATGCATGCCAAAACAAATTCCAAAATGCTCTGAAATGATGGGATGAAAGGCAAGATGGTGGTGCTCATGCAATGGCTCATCAACTAAGCATAAGAGCACAACTCTCAAACATGATTAAGAAGTGACAAATGTGAGAGTGTAGCTACACTATATGCACTGAAATCACGTGTGGAACGATGCCAAATCATCCAAACAACACAAGCATGGCATGCTAGAAAACCTAAGGTATAAGGCTACTAAAGGGGACTACAAAAGAGACATGCAATACATGGCACAAATGATTGAACCAAACATAGATAGAGCTCAATTAGGTCAAAACAAAGACCAAAACATGCTGGGATGGGAGCTCAAAAGCCTAGACAAGCATGCATACGCATTGGCCCATAAGCAAGGCACAAAGGCATAACACTTAAAAGTATTCAAAGAGTGAAGGAAGTGAGAACATGGAAATACTATATGCTCTGAAATAACATGTTAAATGATGCCAAATCATGCACATAGCCCAAGCAATGCATACTAGTGACTTGAAAACTCAAAGCTAGTGAGCAGGATTGCACTATGGCTATACAAAGTGAGGCATGTATGACCAAAATAACTTAAAACAGAGCTTAACCAAGGCAAAACATGAGTAAAATCTTGTTGGAGTGGAGCCAAAAACATGCTAGAATGATGGTCCAAAGCATGATGCATATTAGGCTAGTGAGTGGAATTGCAATACAAGTGCAAGGAGCATGCAAGAGATAACCAAACCAACCCAAAATAGCGTTATGCCATGCTAAAATAAGGCCTAAGACATGCTAAGATGGGGTCTCAAGGAGGTAGAAAAACATGCTAACTTGGTGAGCCATCAACACAAGCACACAAGAAAAGAGGAGGGGGGACAACCCCCACCCATTTAGGCCTTCAAAACTCACTTTCTACCACTGAAATTCCTCTAGAATTCAATGGTGACGAGGCCAAACAAAGGTGATCTCAAAGGCCTAAAGAGGTGGCATAAAAAAAGCAAAATAAGGCACAAAAGGGGGTAGACTACCCCCAACACCAAAGAGGCCTCAAACCAACATCTTAAACACTTGAAAATAAAGCTTTTTGCAGTTTAAAGTTAGGCCTAAAACATCATGAAAATAGGGCCAAAGACTTAATCAAAAACAAAGCTTTAAGGGGCTAGTTTCTTACCCTTGAAGAACAAGGACAAAGCAGCAACTCCAGCAACTTTTTTTTGGACCAAAAGCAATCCAAAAACCCCAAAACTAGCTTCAAGATGCCTCAGCTCCAAAGCAAAGGTGTTTCACTAGGTGTTTGAGTGCAAAAGTGTGAAGAAATGGCACTTTTAAGCACAAATATAGAGAGAAAAGAAGAAGTATAGAGATAGAGGGATATGTATAGCCCTAATGCAAAATTCTCAGCCTAAGACAAGAGGGAGGAGGCTCCCTTATATAGAATTCCAAGCTTCAAGCTTGTTGAACAAGCTAGAAGCTTGGTGCAATGTATGGAGGATGCTTTCTGTGCCCAACAACTGGCACAGCTGGCAAGAAAAATATCTGCAGAAAGTGCAAGAAAGCTGCCGACCAGTTGAAGTGGTCGACTGACCACTCTCACTAGTCGACCAACCAGAAAAAGTGGTTGGCAAGGACAAAAAGTGGTTGGCAAGGGGGGAAAAGTGGTCTGCACAGAGAGAGGAAGGTAGTGGCATGGCTGCTGACCACTTTAGGTGGTCCATAGACCACACACCCTAGCTGGCCGACCAGAAAACTGGCTGGCAGGGAAGAAAAGTGGTCTACAGGGGGAGAAACTAATCTACACCCCTGTTCCACTCTCTAAGCAAGGGATAAGAAGGTTTGGTTCAAAACCAAACCAAAAAGGAAGGAAGACAAGAGTCCGCAAGGCGAGACACTCAGCCGGAAGCCCCGAAAACTAGTCTACGGGCACAAAAAGTAGCCTACGAGAGAGAAAGGTAGTCTACGACTACAAAAAGTGGTCTACAGGCCTCTGTTTCCTTCTAGGCAAAGGAAACAAGGCATGGTCCAAAAACCAAGCCAAGAGGAGAACGTTAAGAGGTTCCGAGGCAAGGTGCTCACAAACCAAGGCGAGGTCAACAAGGCATGGTTCACAAACCAAGCCAAAACACAAAGAGTTCAGAAGCCCGGAGGCAAGGCACTCAGCCGAAAACTCCGGAAACTCGAAACGAGCACAACCATTCGCGATCATCGAGCGCTCAATCGATGATGTCTGAGTCTTAAGGTCGGTCAAAAATGGGGTGTCTACACTCATGTTTTAAGGCTAGAAAATTTTGAGCTTAAAAATTTTCCTCTCTCTCTCTCTCTACAATTCTCTCTCTCTCTAGCAAATTTCTACATTTTAGCCTACAATTCCTTAACCTTTGCCTATACACCTTTAACCAAATCTCACCATCTTTGAGTTGAGGTACTTTTGAGCTTGGTTTGAGCTCTAGAGGGTGTGTTTACATGGTTTTGTTACTTGGAATTGCTCTTCTCTTCATGAGGTATAAGACTTTGCTTGTGGCTTTGTTTTATTTGCTATTTTTCCTACTATTTTTCCATTGTTTTGGGCTGTCAAAACTCTGTGTTTTTTGGGCTGAAGCTTGGGTTTCAGGCCATTAAAGGTTGAGGGGTTGATAGCCCTTCTTGGTACCTTGTTTTGGAGGCCTTTGCCATTGTGTTTCCCACCCTTTTACTATCTTTTTCCAGGCTTTTAAATATTGATTTTTAGAGCTTTTTTAGTGGCTAAAATCATGTTTTGAAGTTCGAATTTGGAGGGATTAGCCTCTCCTCCTTATGTCTTGGTTACTAGCCTAGCTTGTTCTATATGTTAGCTTATTTTTCTAGCCTTTTTTGTCTTGATTCCAGCATGTTTTAGGCTTTGTTTAGGACTATTTTAGACCTATTTTTGGTTGTTTCAGTTTTTTAAGCTTTGTATAGCATGCTTCTAGTGTAATAGTCCTCATAAGCTTGATGTTTTAGGTCTTAGACATCACTTATTTGAGTTGATAGCACTTTTTTTTGGCTTTTCATATTTCATTTCAGCACTAATAATCTCTGTAACCTCCCTCCATTCTTGGCTTTTTCTTTTGCTTTGAAAGTGGTTTTGAGTCACTTGTTTGCCCAAGCATGAAATTGAGGTTTCATACTAAATAGTTTAATCCCTTAGGGGGTTTATTACCAACGGTATGATGCTTCTTTCATATCTAAAGCAACTTGTGTTTTGAGCCCTTTTTCCATTAGAGAACTTAATCTCACCCTTTAGACTCAATTGATTAAAGGATGGAAAGGTAACTAAAATGGAGTAACTAAAATGATGCAATATAATAATTTGGTTGTATTCAATCGGACGTTAATTGAATACATAGAAGCTTGAACCATTTCATACTTGCTAGTGATGAAATGATTAAAGTCTCCAAGGTCAACTTCTTTCCTTGATCATTTATAAAAAGAGGGAGGTTTGTGTCTTGTTTTGCTTTTATTGAACTTGCACACTTGGTTTCATAAGCCATCATGCAATGAAATTCATCCATTGATGGTTTGTGAACCAAACTTGTTACTCCTTTGATTTGTTCATGAAAATGAGGGGCGAGTTGTGCAAACAAACCCTTGAAATACCCTGTATATGCTCTGTTTGTCCTCTGTTGCAGTAAGATGAACCTGTGCAGCAGTGGCCGGCAGGCCATTTTCCATGGCCGGCAACCCTCATCCTTGGCCGGCCGGCCACTGATGCAAAATTGAGCAGTATATTGGTAAGGTGGAGCAGAGTTGTTCTGGAAGTGGGCAACAGTGATGGTGTTCAACTGTGCAAACAGAGGCGTTCAAAAGCAAAACAATATCTTTTCAGGAGGAAACCGAGCATAACCATTCTTCGTATATCGAGCCTGTTTAGCTTAAATATTTAGATTAAATATTTGTTGTAATTAATTAGTTGTAGCTAATTAAGTGTTGTATTTAATTAGTTAGTTAACTAGTTAGTCAATTCAAGTGTTGTAATAATTAGTTAAGTAGTTTAGCCATTTATTTCATTTGTTTTGTAATAATTAGCTTACCTTTAATTAGTTAGCTAGTTAGCTTAGCTTATTCATTTGGACTCTCCTTCATGAGAGCACAATGTAATAATGTGTATATCTTTCAACCGCTCGTCTTTCTCCCTTTTATTTAACTGCTTACGATGGTTAGTTTAGGGACATCATGTTTTAATTAGCATTCTCCATGTTTGCATCCGTTTGCATCCATTTGCATTGCATGCACCGAGGCTCGGTTCATCATTCTAACTGCATTGTCGTTTCAATACTTCTTTGAATACGTGCTTAGATCACATGTTATCAAATTATTTTATATTCCATGTTTAGTAGCCAAGCCTATTTAAATTGCATATCGCATGTGTTGCATTAGTCATCTTGCATAAGTTAGGAATCATGCATTTTTTTTTTCTTACTCTTTTGTTCATTTTGGCTTGGAGTACTAGGTGAGCCTTTACTCGCTTTAGCATATTGTATAGCATGTTAGTGTTTCCATGTTTAGCATGCTTGCCATGAGACTAAGTGCTTAAGTGCTATAACTACTTGAATACCTATGGATGAAGGCTATTTGCTTGAATTGGAATAATTTGAGTAATGTTCATATGCGATCACTTTTTCAAGTGGTACATATTCAAAACAACTTTCAAAATAAACGTGACTCGAAGTGTTCCAATTCTTACAAGTTAGTCTATATTTGTGTGTGTGAGCATCACATAGTAATGCCTGCATAATAAACCGGAATAAGAGCTTATAATGTACATAAGATTCATATCATGATTAGTAGAGGTCGATCTTTAATCAGGCGAGCGGGGGTGCTCAAAAGTATTTATGACCTTCCCCTCTCGTACCCAAGTTCTGGAGCTGAGACAATCTTGGTAATGACGGACACGTGACCTTTGGCACGAGTCATGGGTTTCCTAAATTTCGCAAAAATATTTAGGTAGCGACTCTATATCTGGCAAAGCAATCCATTTTTTTGACAATTTGATTCAAAATCGATTTTCCAAACGATTTGTCGGATTTGGACTCTTTGATGTTTATCAATTTCACATTGCACTTGTGAGATTAGATTTAGAACCGCAGGAGTCGGAACTGTAAGGCTTATTTCAAACTTCCGAAAGGGGGGCGCGAAAAAGCTGAGCTACATAGAGATTTTGAATCTGTTTAGAAATATCTATTTGGGCTATCGGTGGAGGATAGCCACAAATGTTGTAGAAATTACATAAGGATTAGATGAATTGAAACTAATATCTTAATAGTTGTCATTGAATATGACTGTGTTTTAATATATTGTATATGTATGATGTTTGGGAGGAGAAAATGGATGGACTCCATTGAATTAAGTTAGCCTGTGCGTCTAGGGTGAAAGTCCTGAAAACATTGTGTGTACATGGGTGTCGATTCCTGCGGACAAAATTTTCATAAAATGGCACATGGAAGTGTTTGTGTGATGACTATTTTGATTTTGGGAACCCTTGAGTTGTATCCTTAGTATGGTTGTTCGTAATGAATGGAAATAACTCATGAATTGAGATGAAAAGCGGATTAAGAGAGCATGTATTATGATACAAGACTTGGTATGGCATGGGTCCTAAAAGAACTGTAAACTATTTAATGGCAGGCATTGTACATACACATCACATTTATCGCTTTGTTGAGATTTATATATTGTGTTAGATTGTTTCTACTGGGCTTTGGCTTACCCTACTGGGAAAAACCATTTTCAGGTGCTGGTGATATACTTCCGCCAAGGACTTAGCTTGGGAGGATAGTGGAGTTGAAGCTCACTTTTGCTTATTTTGTATTTATTTTCTTTTCAAGCCAAGGGCTTTATGTATATTAAGCCTTTGACTCATTTTGTTGTAACCAAGCACGGTCTTGGAAAGATGTAAGCCTTTAGGGCATTTAGATATCTGTTAGCTTTCATTTCTTATTAATGTTTGTAACACATGCTGTAGATTGAAAATGAATCATTTATGAATGTATAATGCATGTGTCACCTTTTGTATATCAACTTTGATTAATGAAAATATGTTATGTCAGCTTTATTCCCTCTTATGAGACGGGTTTATTCTGTTTAATTTGGGAGCTTTACAAATTAAACAATCAATGCATTATGGGGATTTAGGAGATCTGTGTGGATGCCTATGTTTTGAGATATTGGATGTATGTTGCAACATGTAATAGTATAAATGCGTAGGTCGTTGAAAACAGTGCAATAGTAGTTTGTGTAGGTGCAATTTAACAAAAGAGTTTGGTATATTGGGTAAGGTGTGTTTGGCTATTAAATTGAGGGAATTGATTTGGTATTTCTTGTATATTAAAACATTGCATATATACAATGGGTCCTTGTCAATGTGTGAAAGACATGAAAAGTGGTGGAACTGAGTGTTTGGAGTCAGTGTTGGAATATTATTTTAGCTGTTTGAGGTAAGTAATCTTCTATCACTGTTGGTTTATTTTTATTCCTAGCAAATCATTTGGAATTATGAATATTTAATTATCGCCTTCTTGTTTTCTTAAAATAAGATATGGGTCAAGTATAAAATGACATCGAATGTTATTCTGAAAATTATTTCAATATTTAGTGAAATTATTTTGAAAGATTGTACCAAATGTTTATTCTGAAAATATCGAATATTTTATTTAAAAGTTGTATATTGTTTCAATTCTGAATATCACTTTAGTCTGACTATGATTTGGACCCTAGCCAATGGGGGTTATTTATTGGCACATAAACTAATTTCTTTTGGGGTTTTACCATCGGCCTATGTGTGGTTTTGGGCCTTGTCACGGGCTAAGTGACTGTAGTCACCAAGACTTGAGTTTTGTGAATCGAATCATTGAATCGTTTGACTATCGAACTATCAATTTGAACAACGAAATTTCTTCGAATTATCTCATTATCTTTCCAATCCAAATGTATTGCTACACTGTTTATTTTCAACTATGAAACCATCTTACAAAATAATTGTTCATTTATTGAATTGTAGCAAAAATATATTTATCGGTTATCGACTATTTTTTTTTTTTTTTGGTTAAACTTGATCCAGCTAGTGGTGATAGTTGGTTATTTGCTAGGCTGTCTAACTTAGCCTTAATTTTTTATTTTTTTTTTCAAATTCTGAGGAGTAGAGCTGCGCGGGTTTTTACTTGTAGGAATGCCAAGAGTAGGACTATGATTTAAGTTACTTGAATTACTTTTTTGTTAGTGGATTATATTAGTAGACTTGGTGGACAATTTCATATAATAAGGATCGTTTATTATTTATGGATTTTGGCATTATGATAATTAAATATTTAATTTGAGTATTTTATATTGTTGGTTTATTTGATTGGACTCTTAGCCTTGCATGCTCACTTAGATGAGTGTACAGCGTTGTCATGGGACTTGGGGCATGACAGGCTTCTCATCCCAAATTTGTCATGCACTAATTCAAACTTTCATGGGAGAATTGCAAAAAAATTGCATTGCAATGTCATAGAAGTACAAGCGATTTATGCGTTAGATTGTACAATTAAATCTTAAACTTTCATCTTTTTACAATATTAATTATTGTTTGGTGTAAATTTTTTCTAAATTAAAAGTTTATAATCAAAAAAATAGAATTAAAAAACACATTTATCATATCGTTTAAAGTGAAAATGAGTCAAAACCAGGTAAATGTACTATATATCTATACTATATATCTATATCTATATTATGTATATATATATAAGCAAATATAGTGTGTTTTTAAAAAATTTCAAAACTCCAATACTAATATCTTAGGGGTTCTTTCTCCTATGTGGCACTTCCTGGAATCTCTCTTCCTCATTTTTCTAATTTTCAATTTCTTAATATAATAAAAACAATGAGTTAATTACCTAAAAGTCCTGTTTACATATTTGTTGGTAGCTTAGGTCCTATCAAAAAGTTTTTGAACCAATAAGTCCCATTTATTAATAAAAAGACGTTTTGCCCACAGACTCTCTCTCACTCTCAATCGTCCGTCACTCAGTTATGCAATTCGGCAATTCGCCAGAAATTTGATTTCTACTCGCATCCATGACTATAAGCTCTTGCAATTGACAAATTTCAACCGGAAGTCAGCCTGAGAAGTTGTTGCTGGAGATCAATAAATTAGTTAAACCTTGAGCATTGGAGATCGAATTCGGAATCGAACCTTCGAATTTGTTGTTTGCGAGTTGAAGAAATTGAAGTCCAGGTAAGCTCCAAAAATGATCTGGAACTTGTCCAGAGAGTTCGTTACTGTAGATACGAATGTAATACAGAGTCTTGCAATCGCCGTACGATTCAGGAATTTTGCCTGAGAATTTGTTTTTGAAAGTGATTAGAATTTCAAGTTTGTTTCTGAAACAGAGGTTCGGAGGCAATGAACCTTCCAATTCGTTGCCAGAGACATACAGAGGTTTTTTGAGTTGCAGGTTGTGGTTTGGATTTATTAATTTTGATTGATCTAAGCTGGAGATATATATATATATATATATATGTGGCCTCAAAATTTGATAAAGGCCTATTTTGAAGAGAAAAAAAAAAGTCAATTTATTTGTTTGTTGATTTATTTGAATCATCAGTGTGTTTTAGTTTTATAATTTTAAAATTGAGAATATTATTAGTTTAAAATTGAAAAAATGATAATATTCTCAGTTTTAATATTGAAAAAAATTGAAAATTTTCTCAATTTTACTAGATATTTTTGAAAATTTTCTCAATTTTTTTCATGATTAAAATTGAGAATATTATAAACTGAGAATGTTCTCAATTTCAAAACAGTGAATAATTTCAGTTTATAATTATCAAAACTAATAAATTTTTCAAAAAATTTTTTTCTGAAAATATTGTCAGTTTTAAGAAAATTTTTAATTTTTTTATTATAAAAAATAATAATATTATAACTGAGAATGTTCAAATTAAAAACAAGAGAAGATAAGAGAGAAAGTTAGAGAGAGCAAATTTTGATCAATTCAACGAGAGAGTATCTTTCTCTCAAATTTTATTATTTTTTTTAATAATTCAACAAGTTTTCCTCACCAACCAAACAACCAAGCGTCCAAAAACGAGGTGAAGAGAAAGTGGATGACTCAGGAAGAGACACATCCCAACCACTCTCTCTCTCTCTCCAAGCCACTTTATATATATCTTTATACTCTTTTGGGGGAATACTTTGTTCATTTGTGAAGCTACAGATCTTCAACGAAGTATAGATCTTCAACTACTGCTGCGGCAATATGACTACAATAATCAATTATCAGCTAATTTGAACGACAATAAAGTAGAGACCAATCGAGGAGAGATAACAGGAATGGCCGATGGATTTGGTGGAGAGGGAAAGGGGTTTGGATGGGTAAATTGGTCTATTAAAAATTAATGGGACTTGAAGGAGCAAATAATTTTATCTAGGACCTAATGGAGTATAAGTTCACAAAATGGGACTTGTATGTAAATGCCCCTAAAAACAACCATTCTAAATAAAATTAAATAAAAATAAAATATATAACCAAGAGATGAAAAGAAAAAATGAAGAAGCAAAAAATAAAATGACAAAATCACACATAATGAAAGGATAAAATCCCACATAGTTATCCGTTAATTTGTTTCTAAAACAAACTTACAAAAATAATAATAATAATCAAGAGATAGAAAGAAAAAGACAAAAAAAAAAAAAAAAGAAGAAGAAGAAGAAGAAGAAGAAGAAGCAAAAAATAATCCTTATATCTTTGCTAAAAAAAACTTTAAAAAATAATAATAATAACCAAGAGATAAAAAGAACAAAAAATAAAAGGGTAAAAATCATATATATTTATTCTTATCTCTTCTAAAAAAATCTAAAATATCTTCTCTCAAGTTCTTCTTCCATCTCTATAAATAGTTGTATTATTCTTGCTATAATGAAACTAAAAATGGTGGAGGGAAAAACTCACAACCATTGCTCTCTGTTACAACAGCATGAATATTTCTCTATATTTTGCTAAACAAACTCAAGCTCAAAGCCAATTCATCTACAATTTACTTGTAGAGACATGGTATTTCACTAAAATTCTAAAGGTTTTGTTGTCTTTTACTTTAATTTGTTTTCATTAATTAATCCATAGAAAAGTTAAAAGTTGATTTTTTTTTCTTCTCAAACATTTTTCAATTATGTGTTTTATATTTTTATTTTGTGTTAATAGTGAATCACTTTTTAAAGATCATTCAATCATTTCTCCTAGGGGTGGGCGCGAGTCAGTTGCGGCCACGGAACCTCCAATCCGCCATCCGTCCGCCAGATTGGCGGATTGGAGAAAATCAATCTGCATCGGTCCGCTAATCCAGCAGATTGGCGGATGGATGCAAATCGGTTTGACGATTTAAAATTTTACAAATTTTCAACATAATTCAACTTGTGTACTTTCTCAAAAAAAAAAAAAAAGTATTACTGTCAATGACTTAAAAAAGTATTACAATTACTGCATGCCTCATCCAAAGAAAGAAAGTTTGAAACTTTAGAATATTACAATCACTGCATGCCTCATCCAGATATTATAATCACAGTATGTCTCATCTACATAAAGTATTATAATCTGTGGTTCTTAAAATATAAAAATAATTTAAACCACCAAAATCATAAACATATTAGTAGTAGAGATTGTATGCATTTGTATTGTATGCATTTGTATTGTTACATCTATATCTATCTTTTAAAACAAAAACCAACCAGCATATATTATCTTTTTATTTATTATTTTTAGAGTTAGATTTAAAAACCAAAAAATATAAATAAATAATTCATTTATTTTTTTCAATTCAAAAAATATATTCAAGTTGAAAACTCTTTTTTAACAGAATATATTCACCATAATATTTAAACTCTTTTTCAATTGAAAATACAAATAGAATATCTAAACAAATTAAAAACACAAAATCTTACAAATTACTAAGGATGCTCGTGGTTTGGCGGTTCGGTTGCGGCCAAAGGAGCCTCAAATCCACCATCTGTCCAAAACTAGGCGGATTGGAAAAAATCAATCCGCAATCGTCTGCTCGTCATCACGCATCCATCCAAAATGCGGCGGATCGGTTCGGTTTAGTTCGGTCGATTTGAGCGGATCGGTATATCCGCTGCTCACCCCTAATCCATTTTCATAATGTTTTCTTTTTCAAAGATTTCGGACAAAAAGAAGAGCAATGGCAGTGTTGTAGTTATCATCACAAGAAGTTAACGTTGAGGGTTATGTAAAAAGGAAGAAAAGAGAAGAAGAAGAAGATGATGATGATGATGATGATGATGATGATGATGATGATGATGATGAACCAGATGGAAAAGTAGAGAAAACTATGAGAATTTGAATTAATGTGCAAAATTGATTCTTTATGTGTATGAAGTTGATTTTTTTTTTTTTATTATTTGTGTCTATCTCTAAATTTAAACATTTATTTGGTTATTACTATTTTTTTTTTTTAGTTTTGTTCAATTATGGTTGTATTTGTACATTCTTTAATTAAATAAAAACCAAAATTATAAGGTATGCCCGGAAATCTCTTGGAAGAAGAGTTCTAGAAGCTCCAAACTTCAAACTAAATTTTTTAATTTTTTAAAAAAATTTAATCAATGAGTTTTGAAAGCATCAAAATTTCAAATTAAAATTTTCAATTTTTAATTACTTAAAAAATCCATTGTTTAGTCCCTTTGCTCTTTTATCAATATGCCACAAATAATTAAATATGTTAGAATAATAGAGAGAGAAAATAATGTGTATTGTTTTTATTCAATAATCAATACAATATGAGAAGCCTATATATATAGGCCAAGAAACCTAGGTGTACAACAATACAAGAATCCTAATAGGAATAGATAACAGCTAACACCTCCCCTCAAGCTCAAGGTGGTAAGGCAGATATCAACTTGAGCTTGGCAAGGAGATCAGAGGAGCGTCCTGGAAGATGAGCTTTGGTGAAGAGGTCGGCGGTCTAATCAACAGGGGTAACAAAGAGAAGACGTACAGTGCCCCTAGTAACATGTCGGTGTATGAAGTGGCAATCTATCTCAACATGCTTGGTGCGATCACGGAAGACATCATTATGTGCAATCTGAATAGCACTTTGATTGTCATAATAAAGATTGGTAGCAACAGAATGAGAAACTCCCATATCAGAAAGAAGCCAATGAAGCCTCCCAAGCTCCTAAGTAGTGTCAACAAGAGCACGATACTTAGCCTCGATACTAGAACGAGTAACAAGAGTTTATTTCTTGCTACGCCAGGCAATGAGAGAGTTGCCCAAGAAGAAACAGAACCCAGTAGTGGAACGACGATCAACAGCATCCCCTGCCTAATTGGCATCAGAAAAAGCATGAAGCTGTAGAGAAGACTGGGCGGAGTAGTGAAGACCATGAAACAGAGTGCCTTTGAGATAGCGCAAAATGCGAATCAAAGCAACATAGTGTGAATTGATTGACAATGTAAACAACATAAGCAATATCTGGATGAGTAACCGTGAGATAGACAAGACTGCTAACTAGCTGACGATATAAAGTGGCATCAGACAATAGGGAACCTTAAAGAGGTGTAAGACGAATCTGAGGATCAATGAGAGTAATGGCAGTCTCGCAATTGGTAAGGCCATCACGAGCCAAGAGATCAAAAGTATACTGGGCTTGGGTAAGAAAGTAGCCAAATGAATTTTGAGAAATTTCGAAGGTAAAGAAGTAGCTAAGAAAACGCAAATCTTTCATCTCAAACTGGCGATGGAGAAACTATTGTAGACTAGAAATACCCACAGGGTCATCTCCAATGATAATCATATCATCCACATAGAGGAAAAAAAGAATAGTACCATGCTCTGTCTTACATATAAACAAGGTAGAATCATGGGCACTGGAGGAAAAGCCAAAATCATGAATGTTGTAGCTGAACTTGACAAACCAGGCACACAGAGCTTGTTTCAAACCATACAAAGCACGATGAAATTTGGAAACTTTGTTTGATGGAATAGAAGAACCAGGAAGAGGTTGCATATAAACTTCCTTAGTGAGATCACTATTAAGAAACGCATTCTTGACATCCATCTGATAAAGACTACAGTGGCGAACAGCAGCCATTGCAAGTAAGCTGCGAACGGAAGTAAGACGAGCAACAGGAGCAAATGTTTCTTCATAGTCAATGCCATACTCGTGAGTAAACCCTTGGGCGACAAGGAAAGCTTTGTAACGCTCAATGGAACCGTCAGAATGAGTTTTGAGCTTCTAAACCCATTTGCAACTAACAGTACTCTTACCAGGAGGAAGATCAACCACATCCCAAGTATGGGTTTTATTGAAAGCCTGCAGTTCATCAGTCATAGCTTGTTGCCAAAGAGGGTTTAGAACAAGCTTCTTGATAGGAAGTAGGTTCATGAGAGGAAAAGGTAGTGGAACCAACAATATAATCACGGAGAAGAACAGAAGGTTGCCTTATCCGTGCGGAATGACGCTCTGGTGGAGGAGGAACCTCAACGGGAGAAGGTGTAGGGCCATTAGCAGACACAAGATCCTCAGGATAGATAATAGGCGTAGGCGGCTGTGGAATCATGGAGTCAGAATTTGCATCAAAGTCGTTAGAAAATATGTTTATAGAGAGGTCAGAAAAGATCGGTGAGTGGGTGGACTGTGGTAGGTGAAACTTGGAAAGATTTGAGAACACTTTGTGTTCCCAGAAGACCACATGATGGGAAATGCAAAGTTGCTTGGAGATAGGATCCCAACAACGATACCCTTTATGTTCTATACCATACCAAAGAAAACAGCAAAGACGAGAGCAAGGTTCTAGTTTAGTGTGTTCATGAGACTGAAGTAGAACAAAACAAGCAGAACCAAAAACTTGTGGTCTAGTCAGGAAGAGAACCATACAAGCGCTCGTAAGGGGAAGTATTAGCTATGACATGTGTAGGTACACGATTTATGGTGTGGATGGTAGTGAGGGCAGCTTCCCCCCAAAACTGTTTGAGACAAAAAGATGAGATGAGAAGAGCCCAGGTAGTGTCTAGAATATGACGCTGCTTCCTTTTGGCTCATCTATTTTGTTGGGACGTGCCTGCACAAGATCGATGAGATAGTGTACCATTAACCCGAAGAAAAGAAAGAAATTCAGAATCCAAGTACTCTTTAGCATTATCAAAATGAAAGATTTTAATAGTACGAGAAAACTGAGTGCGGACCATGGCAGAGAAATCATAATAAATCTGTTTAAGTTCAGATCAGTTTTTGAGAAGAAAAAACCAAGTATAACGAGAAAAATCATCAACAAAAATCACAAAATATCTTGACCCCCCAATGGTTGATGTGAGGGAAGGTCCCTAAATATCTGAATGCACAAGATCAAAAGGAGTAGTAGACATAAAAGTACTATTATTAAAAGATAAAGCAGGTTGTTTAGCAATTTGACAAGATAAATAATCGACATATTCAAGATAGACACGACCTAACTGACCACTAGAAACTAAAGTTTTCAAACGACTAAAAAAGACATGTCCTAAGTAACAATGCCAAAGGTCAAAAGAAGACATGGCAGAATTTGATGCATCAGAGGAAGCAATGGAAGCAACAGTAGATGATGTGTGGGGAGCAATAGTAGATGATTTGTGGCGAATGTGAAGATGGGTAAGCTTGAACAGACATCCATGCTTACGGCCTATCCCAAGGATCTGTCTCGCCTGAGGGTCCTACACCAAACAACCATTAGTAGAAAAGGTAACGGTTAGACCAAGTTCACATAACTGACTAACAAAGAAGAGCAGGAATGTGATAAGCATCAAAAAGAGACACAATGGAAGTAGAAATTTGACCAATGTGACGAACAATCATATGAGAACTATCAACAGTGTGTATGATGGGGACTGAAGATGATGATGATATAGAAGAAAACATAGTGGAGTCAGAAGTCATATGATTACAGCATGCAGAATCAAAATACCATGGAGAATTACCTGAAGTCATTGAAAAAGCAGTAGAAGGAGGAGTACCAGATTTGGCAAGCACCTGTTGGATGATGGACTCAACATCATCCATAGAAAAGGAATGAGTAGTGGAATCAGTGGAGTGGTGAGTAGAAGAACCCTCAGAGGCAACAGTAGCAGAGTAAGAACCTTAGCCAGATTTGGACTGATACCCAGAACGAGAAGACCCTTTCCTGGATGAAGTATTGGAAGGGGCTCGAGGACTGTTGTGTTGGAGATGACAGGGAGCAGTCTTGTGGCAAGTAAAGCATTCACGAACCTGGCACTGAACAAAAGAATGAGTGACTAGCAAGCCACGATTGTGACAATATTGACATGAGCTAGCAGACTGTGAAGATGAGGAACTCTATGATGATGGTGTAGCAAGAACAGAATCCATATTCTGAGATTTGAGCGTCCTAAAACGAGTCTCCTCTAATAATAGTTCAGTAATGGCTTGCTCTAAAGTTGGCAAGGGCAAACGATGGAGCAATGAAGCATGCATGGGCTCAAAAGTCCTATAAAGCGCCTTAAGGAACTATAATAGTCGTTGATGATTTCGATAAGTAATAAACAGTTGTGCATCCTCAGAATATGCCCATGTAGGCTCAGAAAAAGCTAGCTGGTCCCAAATAGACGACAACTGGGATAAGAATTCATTGATTGACTGACTGGGTGCCTAGCACATGTGATGAAGAGTCTGCAATAGTTGATATTAATGAGCATGGCCAGTGGTCTAATAACGGTCCCTCAAAAAATTCCAAATTGCTTTGGCAGGGGCAGCAATTTGACCATCATCCTAGAACCAGCCAAACTGGAGATAAGTGGAGGGAACTGAGGTAGCCCAGAACCATGTGCTAATTTGATAATTCTTACTTTCTCATTCGTCAAGATGGTCATCGAATGCGGAGTCAGACTCAGTCTCGTTCTAGTTGGGTTTGGGAAGAGCACTAGTAATGATTTTCCAAAGTCATTTCCCTTTAATGAAGCTAGAAAGAGCTTGGGCCCAACTAACATAATTTGATTCATCAAGGATAACAGAAACAGAGTGAATGTGCTCAGTATGATCCATAATGCTCAAATAGGGCAAAAAAAAAGAAAAAGATGCTTTTGTAAAGGCTGATTTCCCTAAACTGAACACACCAGCGGATTCAGGAGGCTGAAAACAGGTGAGATATGGTCTGAACGAGCCAAAAACACGACCAAAAAGGCGACAAATTAGCTGGTCAAAGTTGTTTGACCAACCAGGAGAACCAAAACCAGGGTTGATGTCACAGCAAGAGGGGCTAACGTCAGAAACGCACGACGCAAGTTGGTAGAGGTGCGCGCGGCACACGATAGCAAAAAGTCAGCAGTGGCACACGGTCAACCAGGGTTGACGTTAGCATTGACGTCAGAACACGCGGCTTACGTTAGCAAATGAGGCCGCAGCGCAAGATAGCGTGAGACAAGAGCAGAGGCACGTGAAGGCACGTAGGAAACGACATAGCGCATTTCGGATCTTCTGGAGGCGCGTGGAGATGATCCTGATGGCGTTGGCTTCGTCTTGAAGAGACGAAGAAGCTGGTATAGTCCAATTGTCGAAACAAAGAAGGACGAGATACGCTAAAACCAACGTGAGAATGAATTAATCTGCCAAACGGGAAAGAAAAAAAAAAGGTGATGAAGAAGAAGAGGAGGCTAAGAGAAAACCCTAGGTTCTGATACCATGTTAGAATAATAGAGAGAGAGAGAGAGAGAGAGAGAGAGAGAGAATAATATGAATTGTATATATTCAATAATCAATACAATATGAGAAGCATGTATATATAGATCAAGAAACCTAGGTGTACAAGAATACAAGAATCCTAATAGGAATAGATAACAGCTAACAAAATATATATATTGGTTTGAAGTCAAATTACACATTAAAAATTGATATGATATCATGATTTATACTATTATTAGAAATAAGCTCTTTAAAGCAATTCAACTATTTAATTGAATTATTTGTTACAATTTAATCATAAATTTTGGCCAAAATTTAAAATAATTTTAAAACTATTGGCCTAAAAACACCTATTATTAGAAATAGCTTCCATTTGTTTAGAAATAAATGGATGATGGAAAATGAAATTGGTAGAAAGTAAAGTGAAAGAAAGGAAAAAGAAATGAAAATTTATTTTCTTGCATGCATTTAAATAGATGAAAAATTTTATAAGAAAATGATGGGAAAAAATAAAATCAATGTATAACAGGGAGTCGTATAGCCTAACTAACAAGTTAATTTGAGTTGTACAGGAAACTTTAGTTTTTATTATTTTTTAAGGACTCTCTATCTAAAAAAACACATAATTTTTTTTTTCTTTCACTTTCCTACATTAGCTATATATATAACCAAACTGAGATACGTTTAAAATTGAAAATATTCCATTAAAAGTTGAAACTACTGCACAACTTCAATATCTCCATCAAAATTTCTAATTCTTTAGAATTCAAATTACGTTCATTGATATGGATTCTGTAGAAAAATCCGTTTAACCTTTGAATTTTGAATTTGTACAAAAGCAATTATTATAAAATTTTGGATTTCTATAAAAGATAATTTAAATAGATTTGTGCATGAAATAAAAGTTCATTTTGTTCACTTTTTCAAATTTTTTTCTCTACAAATTCCAGATGCAAACACGACTTAAGAATTTTTTGAGTGATTATGTAGAGAAAAAAAAAAAAAAAACATAGATGTTAGTTGATAATAAGTTTTTTTTTTTTTTCTTCATAAGTTCTATAAAATTGACAAACATATTGTTTTAAACTATTTGTACATTTTACGCACTAAATTATTTTATCTCGTGCAGAGTAAGGGTCAATCACTGGTATATTTAAATGTGAATGTGAAGGAGTAAACTACTTGGCCCTACATGGGGATAAAATAGATTTTGTCATTAGATTTATGTTGTGTATTTGGGAGACAGTAGGGTGCATATGTATTTGTAATTGATGGAAAGTACCACTTGGCAGTGTCACGTGGTACCTTCCTAACGTATAAAAATTTCTTGACATATAGACATGTTAAACACCATTGGTATAATTTGCCTTTAATTATTTAGTTTACAATGAAAGTTCTTTATCATGAATTCACATCTAACATAAAGAACATAATAGGACATATAAAAATAAAACAATTTGTTTTGTGATGGAAATGGCTGAGATGGTTCGATTGCATGGTGGTTATTCTATTTTGTTTTTCGAGTTAATTGCTATTTGGGTGTTCTTTCTTTTTTTCTTTTTTCTTTTTTTCCTTTCCTTCCTATTATGTTTTATTATTAGTAATAAAGTTAAGAGAATAAAAAGGGAAAATTACCACAAAAAAAAAAAGCCTAAAGTTTGACCCTTCTCACAAAATAAACTTTGATTTTTTAATTTTGTCAATTCAAACTCTGATCTTTTAATTTATTTTTAGTGTAAATTATCAACTTATTTCTGTTAAGTAAAATCAACGGAAAAAATAATATTTCACTCACTAAATTTAATGTAACTATACATAAAATGTCTAAAATACCTTTTTTTAATTTTTTTTTTTTTTGAGTTTAACGACTAAAATATTTTTGCTTTCGTTAACTTTACTTAACAAAAATAAGTAGATAGTTTAGATTGGAAATAAATAAAAAATTTAGGATTTAAATTAGAAAAATTAGACACACAAGATTTATTTTGTTACAAGGGTTAAAACTCTGATTTGTTTTTTTGTAATTATTCCTAAAATATTAACTTTTTATTGGTAAAAAAATAAAAATTATGATAATTACTACAGATAAGCTGATGGTACCAGTGACGAAGAGTGAAACAATAATTTATAAAAGGTTATAAAATTCAAGTATGCATGTCTTAATGCTATTAAGGAAATATGAAATGTTAATATAGTTTATCATTTAATTCCGCCGGGGTTGTTAACAATTCTGCCGGTTCCAAACCCGAGTTAAGGAGAAGGGTTGTGTGTTAGGTAGCCAACAGGCAAAACATAAAAAAACCGCTTAGATCCTTTATGACAATGAATCCTACTTTGAATCGTTTAAATGCTAGGTCGTTCCCTTCAAGTGACGTGTTGTGCCTACCTCCGGGTGTTTCAAAAAGTGAGCAAGGGGCGCCGCAATGACGCCTGGGTGCGGTGAAAAATGGGCAAAGGTTCCCACGTTTTTCTGGATGAGCGCAGGTAAAGAAGCTAGTCCAAGACTACAGGTTTAGGGTAGCCACTTGGAATATAGGAACCTTAACTGGTAAGACGATGGAATTGGTAGATGTGATAATTAGGAGGAGAGTTAGTATAGCTTGCGTACAGGAAACTAAGTGGACGGGTGAGAAAGTTAGGGAAATTGAGAATACTAGTTTTAAACTGTATTATAGTGGTAAGGATAGACGCATGAATGGGGTAAGGATCATAATTGCCAAGGGTCTTGTGGAGAATATAGTGGCGGTCATTAGGAAATGGGATAGGATTATGCTAGTTAAACTAGTTATTGGAGGGAATATAGTAAACGTTATTAGTGCATACACCCCTCAAATAGGATTAGATGATTAGACTAAGAGGGATTTTTAGGAGCAAATGGATGAGATCTTACAAGAGATACCCGTAAGAGAGAACCTGGTTATAGGTGGAGATTTTATTGACCATGTAGGCATAAATAAACTAGGCTATGAAAAGGTGCATGGTGGATACGGTTTTGGTGACAGAAATGAGGCTAGAGAGAATATCTTAGATTTTGCGTTGGCTTCTAACCTGGTGGTGGCCAATACTATGTATAAGAAGAGGGAGGAGCATTTGATAACCTTTAAGAGTGGGTCAGTTAAGAGCCAAATAGATTACTTTTTAGTGAGAAAAGTGGACCGCCTAAAATGCAATAATTGTAAGGTGATTCCTGGAGAGAGCCTAGCCTCTCAACATAAGATTTTGGTACTAAATTTATGTTTTAGAGGGCAATACCAAGCTAGGAAGGATGGTAGGCGTTGTAGGACGAGATGGTAGGACCTAAAAAGAGATAAACTATAAATATTTAAGAATAGAATAGATAATGAAGGTACTTGGGACTTGGAAGATGATGCTAACACTATGTGGAACTCGATGGCCAATTATATGAGGAGAATCTCAAGGGAAATGCATGGAGAGTCGAAAGGGATGAGGCCTAGCTCTCGGGAAACTTGGTGGTGGAGGAAAGAGGTTCAAGCGGTAGTTAAAGCAAAATAAAAGTGCTTTAAAAAGTAGCAAAATGATAGAACTGAGAAAAACCTTAAGAGCTATAGATTGGCTAATAAGGAGGTCAAAAAAGTAGTGAAAGAGGCTAAGTTGAAAGCTTATGATCTATACACTAGACTAGATAGTAAGGATGGAGAGAAGAGGGTATACCAACTTGCTAAGATACGAGAGAGGAAAACAAGAGATTTTAATCAAGTTAAGTGTATCGAGAGTAAGGATTCTATGGTATTGGTGAAAGATGAAGAGATTAAGGAAAGATAGAAAAACTATTTTGAGAAACTATTAAATGAGGAATATGAAAGTACAGCAATATGGGAAGAAATAGCCAGTAATATGATAAACCGAGACTATAGGTTCTATCGCAGGATTAGAAACTTTGAAGTGGAGATTGCACTTAAGAAGATGAAATCTGTGGGGAAGTGGTTTGGAAATACTCTTCAAATCTTGGGAGACGCTAGTGATCCTCAGCTAGTCACCTGAAAAGATGTAAACACTCCGGTCGGGGGTGCCGGAATTAGCACTCCGATGGACAAGTTAGTTCAGACACTCAGGATAGCTTGTTTTCTAAGTTAAGTGAAGTGATTCTTACATACCTTTCTAAATTTGTGGTTCTTGTATTTATACTTGCTTTCTAGGCCTCGGGGCCTGAGCCTACTTTTATCCCATTCCCCTTTTATTCATTCGGAGCTACTGACCTCCGTATATTCGGCTTTCCTAATGTATTCGGCGTCCTAGTCACGCAATATGAAGCCAAATAGTATCTGATTTCTAGGGTACGCATCTTCCGACTCTTTTACTTATTCGGCTCCCATAATTGCCCCCCAAGCACTTCACCGACGACAGTTGGCTGGAGTGTTTGGTTTTGAATTTTGAAAAGTCAAAGCCAAAATTCGGCGGTTGGCCTCATCCTTATGCAGATATCTAAGCGCACCCCTTTCTGTTGTCGTGTCGACTTCCCGCCCCCTCGTACGTGTCTATTTATTGCGATTTAAAATTTTGACGTCCTTTCGAGTATATATTTTATGACGTTCATCGCTAGATTGCCTTTTGAATCATCCCTGCAACTCTCTTTTCCGATATCCTCTTCATCCTTTGTAAGTTCTCTCCTCCCTTACTTCGAAGACTCTTTCTGGTTTATTCCTTCCTTGGTATATTCTCATAAACTGTAGGGTATGGCAAAACATTTGAAAGACCTCCTCTCGTCGAATCGAATTGCTAGCTTTAAATGCCATTTCTCCATTCCTGATGATGTCCGTCTGTCGCTTGTGGCAGACAGCACTCTTGATATGGAGAGAGAGGATGAAACCACGATTGTCTTTCCTCTTTTGTCAATCGCAGAGGGTGGAGTCCGTTTCCCCCTTCACCCGTTCTTAGGGCCGTGCTTCGCCATTGGGGTTTAATCCTTTCCCAACCCAATGTGAATTTCTTTAGAATCATAATGGGGGTTATGGCGCTCAACCGTCGCCTAAGAATTAACCTTGGCATTCCAGCCGTCCGACATTGTTATGCCTTGGCTAAGTCTTCTGGTCGGCACAGGCGTTTCTTCCTCAGGGCCAAGGATATCGACCATCAGCTGATTACTATGCTTTCCAATTCTGGAAAACGAGTTGATGATGTTATGGTCGTTGTCCAGGGTAACTGGAAATTTGGCGAAGGGGAGGATCATGTCGACCCTATTCCTAGACGGAGGGGCGAGCCAGGTGGCCGATTGCCTTCTCGCTTTTATTATTTGTTCATTTTTGTTGCAAAGCCTCTTCTTTGAAATGTTACGGCTTGGCTTGTGCAGGGAGCAATTTGAAGAAAGTTCTGTCTTCAACTGACGACGCCGTTCTTTCAGATATCGAAGTCGTGCTCAAATATTTCGGCCGTCGAAGTCTTCAGAAACAAGGGAGGGTGGCCCACATTCTGCTTCGTTACGAGCCGACATATACGACCTTCTCGGCAGCGGAAAATATCCCGGTTCTGGTGGGCGAAGATTCTCTTATCGCTCTTATTTTGTCCGACTTCAAAAACTTGAGGCAGATTGGTTTTGAAGGGTTCGATTCGGAGTGGGATGTAGTTAATGTTACCGAATCAGATCAATCCGAAACCGAGTCTGACGAGGTATTGAATTTGGCCGATCCCCCATCAACTTCGGGCCGAGGTGATCTTTCAATTAACTGCGTTTTTTACGGCTTAGAGGATCTTCCCACCGTAGACCCCGAAGACATGGCCGAGTTAAGCCTGACAAAACTTGCCAGGAAGGCGAATGCGGAAAGGTTGGCCGCGCGGCAAAGAGCGGAGGCTCTTCCGTCTGAAGTACCACCCGCCATCGAATCTCAATTCTCCCTGCCTGTTAGCGAATCAGAGTCCGTGCGCGTCATAGAGATGGAAACGGTAGAAAATCGGAATGACGAGTCTACTTTGGTCGGGCAGGCCGGCCAAGAAGTTGAGGCAGAGAAACGCCCTGCCGAGTTTGAGGCCGGCTCAGAAGAACATGGCGGCAAACGTCCTCGGTTGGAGGGATCGAACTTGATCGTTCCTTTTGTCATTCAGCTGATGATAAAAAAACATGCCGGTTTCTTCTGATGCTTCGGCGCTTAAGGATCCAAAAGTCGCATTCAGCTTGGCTACGTCCGTGTCGTTATCGTCTGACAATGAGGCTTTCCGCGTGGAAATGGATCTGAATGCGACAGCACTGGCCGCCCAGTCGGCACTTTTGGTACATATTCGAACTTAGCTTTACCTCATCCAAATACCGTTGAAGTTATGGTTTTAAATTCTTGTTTTGCAGACCGACCGTCGAATGGATAGCCGATATGGGCCGTCGCCATCGCGACGCCGTCAAACAGATTGGTCATTTACGTGAGAAACTTGAAGGCCAGAGGAGAAGGGCCGAGGTTGAAGCTTTGAGGGCAAACAAGGAAGCGTCAAGGGCCGATACTGAGATGGAGAAAGCTCATAGCACGGATCAATTGAGATCGGATGCCGAGAAGAAGGCGGACGCGAGCGAAGATGTGCTCAAATTGGCCCAGAAGGTGATCTCCAAACTGGAGGCTGAGTTGGCTGAAATGAAGGCAGCGAAGGAAGCAGCCGACTCGCAGTCTTCCAAAGTATTCGAGGCCGAGAAAAATGTTGGACTCGCCGAGTATGTGGACTAAGTCCCCAAGTTTGAAAATCGGGAATTCAAACATGGCTGGCAAAAAGCCCTTGCTGCTGCTAAAACTTCATTGATTATGCCGATACCATATGAGCAAATGGATGTTGAGCCATTGGAGTCTGATTCCGATGGCTGATCTGGGCGACTGACAGTTTTTAGGATCTCGAATGTATTTTTACAGTTTTTAATTTGGTATTTTTCATGTATTGCTACAGTCATACTTGTTTTTTGTTAGGCATTTTCATGCGGGCTTGTAGCTTTTTGTTTAGTAATTTGGGTATATAAAATTTCATGAGTTGTGCTCAACTTGCTAAGGAAAAATGTTGTTGATGAAAAATGTTGATGAAAAATGATAGTGCTTTTGGTTATGGTTAGTTCGATTGCTTAGCTTAGGTATTCGGCCGACCAGATCAATAAATCTGCCCTTGCCTTAGCCAGGGCGCGAGCTTGGGAAGCCGAATGGGCCTAGCTCGTGGGCTGGCTGACGCACAGATTGATCGGCGCTTGCGCTTGAAAACATAGCCGACCAGATCAATAAATCTGCCCTTGCCTTAGCCAGGGCGCGAGCTTGGGAAGCTGATTGGGCCTAACTCGTGGGCTGGCTGAGGCACAGCTTGATCGGCGCTTGCGCTTGAAAACATGGCCGACCAGATCAATAAATCTGTCCTTGCCTTAGCCAGGGCGTGAGCTTGGGAAGCTGAATGGGCCTAACTCATGGGCTGGCTGAGGCACAGCTTGATCGGCGCTTGCGCTTGAAAACATGGCCGACCAGATTAATAAATCTGCCCTTGCCTTAGCCACGGCGCGAGCTTGGGAAGCCGATTGGGCCTAACTCGTGGGCTGGCTGAGGCACAGCTTGATCGGCGCTTACGCTTGAAAACATGGCCGACCAGATCAATAAATCTGTCCTTGCCTTGGCCAGGGTGCGAGCTTGGGAAGCCGAATGGGCCTAACTCGTGGGCAGGCTGAGGCACAGCTTGATCGGCGCTTGCGCTTGAAAACATGGCCGACCAGATCAATAAATCTGCCATTGCCTTAGCCAGGGCGCGAGCTTGGGAAGTCGATTGGGCCTAGCTCGTGGGCTGGCTGAGGCACAGATTAATCGGCGCTTGCGCTTGAAAACATGGCCGACCAGATCAATAAATCTGCCCTTGCCTTAGCCAGGGCGCGAGCTTGGGAAGCCGATTGGGCCTAACTCGTGGGCTGGCTGAGGCACAGCTTGATCGGCGCTTGCGCTTGAAAATATGGCCGACCAGATCAATAAATCTGCCCTTGCCTTAGCCAGGGCGTGAGCTTGGGAAGCCGATTGGACCTAACTTGTGGGGTGGCTAAGGCACAGCTTGATCGGCGCTTGCGCTTGAAAACATGGCCGACCAGATCAATAAATCTGCCCTTGCCTTAGCCAGGGCGCGAGCTTGGGAAGCCGAATGGGCCTAACTCGTGGGCTGGCTGAGGCGCAGATTGATCGGCGCTTGCGCTTGAAAACATGGCCGACCAGATCAATAAATCTACCCTTACCTTAGCCAGGGCGCGAGCTTGGGAAGCCGAATGGGCCTAGCTCGTGGGCTGGCTGAGGCACAGATTAATCGGCGCTTGCGCTTGAAAACATGGCCGACCAGATCAATAAATCTGCCATTGCCTTAGCCAGGGCGCGAGCTTGGGAAGCCGATTGGGCCTAACTAGTGGGCTGGCTGAGGCACAGCTTGATCGGCGCTTGCGCTTGAAAACATGGCCGACCAGATCAATAAATCTGCCCTTGCCTTAGTCAGGGCGCGAGCTTGGAAAGCCGAATGGGCCTAGCTCGTGGGCTGGCTGAGGCACAGATTGATCGGCGCTTGCACTTGAAAACATGGCCGACCAGATCAATAAATCTGCCCTTGCCTTAGCCAGGGCGCGAGCTTGGGAAGCCGATTGGGCCTAACTCGTGGGCTGGACAATTTTCATTCGACCGTTGACGTTTGGGAGTACTGACGTTGCCTCGGGAGAGCTGCATATATTGAAGGATAAATGGGGCGGGTGCACGCCAGAGGCCCTTCTTATTTTCATTCAAGCAACTTTGGAGGGACGAAGATTGACTGAATAAGACGCCGCAATGAGTCGTAGTAGCGAGCCTACGCATACGGGAAGAAGAACGTCCAAGGATCGGGAAACACAGCAGCCCCTTAGTCATCGAAGCAGATCGCCCCAAAAAGACAAGCAACAACGGGGAAATTCTCTGCGCTTGCGACTGAAAATTGAGCCTGATGCGACGCCACGACCGTTGAGTTTTGCGGTGTTTGTGAGGGATAGACCAATGACGGAGGCGGATTCGATCATTAAAGACCCAGATGTGGCAGTCGAGTTCGCTCGACAGATATTCCCGCCAGAAGTCCAACAATCGATGGTCGGATGTCGAGATTTCGAAGTATCTCGAGACGGCATACATGGGGCCGTGAAAGGACTATATACTGCTTACGAAGTCGGCATGCGTCTGCGGGAAGTGCGATGTGAGAGCAAGAAAAAGGACGAAAGGAATCGCAGTCTGGAGATTCGCACGGAAAAGGCTGAGCGTGAGCTTCGGCAGCTGAAGAATGTTCAAACGAGCGCGTCGGTGGCGGCCGGTCAATCTAAATTGGTTGTTGCGGAGAGAGTGACCCAACGGACCTCGGGTTATGAAAAGGGGTTTCAGGACGGCCTTAGGGTCGCGATAGAGAAGACCAAACAGGACCTTGCCGAGGAGGTCTACCGATGTGAAAATCGTGGATTCAAGCACGGTTGGATCAAGGCCCTTCAAACCGAGAAAGCTCTCAAAGCCGTGGGCATTGATTTGGCCTCACCCCTGTACCATCGCCACTACTTACCTTATTCCGATTTCGAAATTGAGAAGAGCGACGATGAGGGTGCCGAATGAATAGACTTTGGAACGCGAAAAGACTTCGCGCCGAATAAATAGAATTTCTTTTATTTTCAACGTTTGTATTTGGTCTTCAAATGTTATGTGCTTAATTAATCGTATTATTTCAACTTACTGGCAAGTTTTATATTGCGCGGCGTAAATGTTTAAACATGTATTGACCGGCTTACATTAAGAACGATTCTCAGTGAATATTTATTCGGCCAATGAAGCGGTTCGAATGCATCTCTCAAAAAGGCCAATCGTGATACCCACGAAGGGCGCTCTGAATTCGAAGTCTTAATCGGCCCTAAGGTGTCATGCACCAAAGAGAGCTCTGAATCCGGAGGCTTTGGCCAATCGTGATATCCACGAAGGGCGCTTCGAATCCGGAGTCTTTGTTTTGGCCAATCATGATATTCACGAAGGGCGCTCCGAATCCGAAGTCTTTGTTTTGGCCAATCGTGATATCCACGAAGGGCGCTCCGAATCCGGAGTCTTTGTTGGCCCTAAGGTGTCATGTACCAAGAAGGGCTCCGAATCCGGAGGCTTTGGCCAATCGTGATATTCACGAAGGGCGCTCCGAATCCGAAGTCTTTGTTTTGGCCAATCGTGATATCTACGATGGGCGCTCCGAATTCGGAGTCTTTGTTTTGGCCAATCGTGATATCCACAAAGGGCGCTCCGAATCCGGAGTCTTTGTTGGCCCTAAGGTGTCATGTACCAAGAGGGGCTCCGAATCCGGAGGCTTTGGCCAATCGTGATATCCACGAAGGGCGCTCCGAATCCGGAGTCTTTGTTTTGGCCCTGGAAGGCTTAATCGGCCCTTATCAATCAAGGCTTGGGAGCGAGCTTGAGAAAACGAGAAACTTTGTATTGCAAAGGTGGAACATGTACAAGTATCAAGCCCACAAGTCGGGTCAATGATAGAATTTTCGTAAATGTGTTAAATTCCAAGGCCGTGGCAGGCTTCTTCCTGACATGTCTGAGAGCCGATATGCCCCTGTTCCTGCGATGGATTCTATCTGATAGGGGTCGTCCTAGTTTGGACCCAATTTTCCATCGGCCGGTCTCCGGTCGGCTGGAAGTACCTTCTTTAGGACAAACTCTCCTGGCGTGTATCGGCGCAACTGAACTCGCTGATTATACAACTTGGCGAGCTGCTGCTGATACCGTGCCATGGATGCCAGGGCGCGGTCTCTTCGTTCTTCGATTAGAATCAGATCCAGGGCAAGCATCATGTCGTTTCGGCCCATATCAAAAACTTGTGATTTCAGAGTTGGGAGACCGATTTCTAGGGGTAAGATTGCCTGGGTTCCAAAGCATAGAGCAAACGGTGTTTCTCCAGTGGATCTTCTCGGCGTAGTACGATGAGCCCACAACACACTCGGCAATTCTTCGACCCATTTGCCTTTAGCTTTTTCCAGCCTCTTTTTGATGCCGTCCAAAATGGATTTGTTAGAGGCTTCGGCTTGACCATTGCTTTGGGGGTAGGCCGATGTCGAGAAGTAAGGTCGAATACCATATTTGCTGCATAACTCTCGATATACGCCACAATCGAACTGGGTGCCATTGTCTGAGATGAGAGCTCTCAGAATGCCGAATCGTGTTATGATGTTTCTCCATACAAAGCGTTTAATGTCGGCATCTCGTATATGTGTTAAAGCCTCCGCTTCGACCCATTTTGTGAAGTAGTCTGTCGCGCCGATTAAGAATCGCTTGTTCCCTGGGGCCCTGGGCAATGGTCCTACGATATCAAGTCCCCACTGTGCAAACGGCCAGGGGCTGGTGATAGAGTTCAACCATTCGGCAGGCAGATTGGTCAATGGGGAGAACTTTTGACACTGTTCGCATTTTTTTACATAACTCTTCGTGTCAGCTCTCATTGTCGGCCAATAGTATCCCTGTGTTATAGCTCGATGGGCCAGGGAGCGTCCGCCGGAATGGGCACCACAACTGCCCTCATGTATCTCTGTCAGAAGTTCCTCCACTTTGTCGGGGTGCACGCATTCTAAATATGGACCAGAGAGGGACTTTTTGTAAAGCCCTCATTGCGGATCCAGGTAGTATCTCAGGGCTTTATTTCGCAGCTTGTGTGCTTTTTTTTTGTCCTCTGGGAGTTGTTCAGAAGAGAGGAATGCAGCAATGGGGTCCATCCAGCTTGGTGCGGATTCTATAATGTTGACATGGATTTCCTCTGAAGGGCCAATACTCGGCTCTGGGACGAAACCTACTTCGATGGTCCGTTTGATCTCGGAATTGATGGCGGAGGCTAGGCACGCCAAGGCATCCGCGTGTGTGTTCTGGTCACGTGTTATTTGGTTTAGTTCGTGATGGTCAAATTTTGCCAGCAAGGAATTGGTCGTTTTCATGTAGGCCGCCATACGGTCGTTTCTTGCCGCGTACTCCTCCTTTAGCTAATTGATTACCAATTTTGAATCACAAAACACAAGCAGACGCCGAGCGCCGAGAAAGTGCGCATTCCGCAGACCGGCTAGAAGGGCTTCGTATTCAGCTTCGTTATTTGATGCTTCGAAGCCAAGTTTGATGGCCTGCTCAATTACTGCGCCGTCTAGAGACATGATTACAACTCCGGCACCACTGCCCCTTTGGTTAGATGATCCATCACAGTATAATTGCCAAATATCCCCGACATAAATTCTCCAGTTCGGCTTTGGTAGAACTTCAGCCTTTGGTCGAACTTCATCAGGTTTGAGGTTGGCAAGCTCGCCGGTGAATTCGGCAACAAAGTCGGCCAACACCTGCCCCTTGATTGCGGTTTTAGGTAAAAACTGAATGTCGTATTGGCCGAGTTCAAGAGCCATTTTGAAACACGTCCCGATGCTTCTGCACTCCGTAGTACTGATCGGAGGGGATAATCTGTTAGCACCCCGATGCTATGTCCCTAGAAGTAATGCATCAGTTTTCTTGCCGCCATGACTAGGGCTAAGATGAGTTTTTCCAGCGGAAGGTAGCGTGTTTCGGCGTCAACCATTGCCTTGCTTACATAATACACTGGCCGTTGCTCCCCCTCCTCCTCTTTTAATAGTACGGCGCTGATAGCCCTATCAAAAGCTGCAAGATATGGGATGAGCGGGTCACCAGCGGCGGGTGTTGTCAAGAGAGGTACTGAGCGGAGGTAGGTCTTGAGTCCGTTGAAGGCTAATTCGCATTCGGCAGACCATTCAAAAGCCTTACCTTGCCGTAGTGTCTGGAAGAATTGTTGACAGCGATCTGTAGACCGGCTGATGAACCTGTTGAGTGCAGCGGCCATCCCCATCAACTTTTGGACTTCTTTTACTGAACGGGGGGAGCCGAGTTCCAAGATTGCTGTGACTTGCCTCGGGTTGGCTTCGATTCCTCGGTGATTGACGATGTAACCTAGGAATTTGCCAGAGCCGATTCCGAACGCACACTTGGAAGCGTTCAGTTTCATTCTGTATTTGCGTAAGATGCTGAATGTCTTCTCTAGATCGGCTATGTGATTCTGTTCTTCTTTTGACTTGACCACCATATCGTCGACGTATACTTCCATAGTGTGGCCGAGTTGCTCTTTGAATATGGCGGTGACCAGTCTTTGGTACGTTGCCCCTACATTCTTCAGCACAAAGGGCATAACTTTGTAGCAATAGGTTCCTCTTGGGGTGAGGAAAGTAGTTTTGTCCTGGTCATCTGGATGCATGGCGATTTGATGGTAGCCTCTGTAAGCATCGAGGAAGCTCATGCGTTGATAACGTGCCGTCGTATCGACAAGCTGGTCGATTTTGGGTAGAGGAAAACAGTCTTTGGGGCAAGCTTTGTTCAGATCCGTGAAGTCGACGCACACTTGCCAAGTCCCATTTTTCTTCTTCACCACCACTGTATTGGAGAGCCACGTAGGGCAAGTGACCTCTCTAATTGCCCCGACGTCAAGCAGTCTGTCTACCTTCTCAACAACAGCGGCAGTATGCTCCGCAGCTGACCGTCGGCCTTTCTGAATGATCGGCTTACATTTCGGATCGACATTCAGATGGTGCTGTGAAACTGACGGGTCTATTCACGGCATTTCGCACGGAGTCCACGCAAAGACGTCAAGGTTGTTGAGCAAGAAAGAGATCAGCTGCTGCCTGTCGGCCTGATTCAGAGAGGCGCTGATCATGAAGAACTTTTCTGGGCTTCCATCAATGTCAATTCGGTCTAAATCTTCCGTGGCCTTCTCATTTGGATACCGCCCAACGTCATCCAGGATCTCCCGATTCGGCACCTCAATGGAGTTTACTTGCAGTTCCTTTGGCGTTCTGGCGGCAAGGAGATAACATGCTTGCGCCGATTTCTGGGATCCGCGGATTTGCTCAATACCATGTTCTGTTGGGAAACGTAGCAGTTGATGATAGGTGCTTAGGACGGCCTGCAAGGTATGCAACCACGATCGCCTCATGATGAGATTGTACGGCGATGGCAGCCTGACGACCAAGAATTCCACGTCTACCGTTCTGGAACCTGCCCGAACGGGTAAGCTGATCTTTCCCAATGGGTACTCTGGAGTGGCATTGAAGCCGAATAGTGGATAAGGAGCCGGAGTTAGGTCTGACTCGTTGAATTCGAGTTTGGTGAAGGTTTTATAATACATAACTTCCGAGGTACTGCCCTGGTCGATAAGAACGCGTTCGATGATGAACCGGTTTACGCGTAGCTCAACAACCAACGGATCGATGTGAGGGAGTGTTACACCGATCAAATCAGAATCGTCAAAGGTGATACCTGGCGTTTCTCGGGGCCGCTTTGCTGGCGTGAGTTGCTGTTGGGGGCCTGGATGTGATTGGATCGCATGCACGGCCGGGGCTACTGGCAGGCTGTATATCATGTGGACGGTGTCAAGCAGAAATGCATCCTTCGGAAGGGGAGGTGTTTCGACCACACTCCTCCGGACGCATCGATGGAGGCGCTCGTCCTTTGCCGACTCCTCAAGATGATCTGTTGAGGCATAGCGACCGTCAGTTTCTTACTGTCAGGCCTGAGATTGTCGATCATCTGCCCTCGGGGGTCACTCAGAAGCCTGGCGCACCGTTTATTTGGATTTTGCTATTTCCGAGGCCAGATCGCGACGAAGGCGTTCATTCTCAGCGATGATGTTGTCCAACCTCTCTTTGGTTTGCCTAGCTTGTGCCATGGTCGCTTGTATTGTCTTTTGCATTGGGTTTGAAGAGAAGCAGAGGTCCAAGGCAAGTCTTGCTGCGATGGTTTTTGGTCCAAGCGAGTTTGCTGGAATGAGGTCATCTCTTTGTGCGGTCTCGTCAGTGGCTATCGGAGGATCTTCAGTCACGCTTGCCATGGATGTATTTGAGTATTCCCACAGACGGCGCCAATTGTGGGGAAGTGGTTTGGAAATACTCTTCAGATCCTGGGAGATGCTAGTGATCCTCAGCTAGTCACCTGAAAAGATGTAAACACTCCGGTCCGGGGTGCCGGAATTAGCACTCCGACGGACAAGTTAGTTCAGACACTCAAGATAGCTTGTTTTATAAGTTAAGTGAAGTGATTCTTACATACCTTTCTAAATCTGTGGTTCTTGTATTTATACTTGCTTTCTGGGCCTTGGAGCCTGAGCCTACTTTTACCCCATTCCCCTTTTATTCATTCGGAGCTACTGACTTCTGTATATTCGGCTTTCCTAATGTATTCGGTGTCCTAGTCACGCAATATGAAGTCGAATAGTATCTGATTTCTGGGGTACGCATCTTCCGACTCTTCTACTTATTCGGCTCCCACAAAATCAAATAAGGCTTTAGGACCCGATGATATCCCTATTGAAGCTTGCAAGTGTTTGAGTAAAAAGGGGGTTGCTTGGTTGACTAGGTTGTTTAGCAAAATTTTGTTGACTAGGAACATTCCTGATGAGTGGAGGAAGAGTATTTTAGTGTCAATCTATAAGAATAAAGGAGATGTCCAGAATTGCAACAACTATAGAGGAATCAAGTTAATGTGTCATATAATGAAAGTGTGGGAAAGGGTGATAGAACACTGATTGCGAGATATAATAAAGGTGTCAGAGAATCAATTTGGGTTTATGCCTAGCAGGTCAACAATGGAGGCGATTTATCTTTTGAGGAGAGTAATAGAAAAGTATAGAGAAGAGAAAAGAAAAGAGACATTCATGTAGTGTTTATCGACCTTGAGAAAGCATATGATAGAGTGTCCCGGGATATAATATAGTGGGTCTTAGAGAAGAAAGGGGTGACAAAAGGTTATATTGATGTGATTAGGGACATGTATGAAGGGGTGGTGACCACTATTAGATCGCCTGCTAGAGAGACAAATGAATTTCCTATCACTGTAGGGTTACACCAAGGATTTACCTTATGTCCTTATCTTTTTGCTTTAGTTATGGATGAGTTGACTAGAAAGATGAGTTGACGAGAAAAATTCAGGATGACGTGCCATGGTGTATGCTTTTTGCAAACAATATTGTGCCAGTGGATGAGACTAGAGAAGGAGTTAACACAAAGTTAGAGATTTGGAGAAAACCTCTTGAATCTAAAGGATTCCGGATAAGAGAAACTAAGACAGAGTACATGGAGTGTAAATTTAGTAACAGTAACAATAAGAGCAGAGGAGAAGTGAAGATTGAGAATTAAGAACTGCATAAAAGTGAACATTTTCGTTATTTAGAGTCAATTATCACAATAGTGGGGGAGATTGATACGGATGTGGCCCATAAGATTAAGGCGGGATGGTGTAAGTGAAGAAGTATGTCTAGGGTACTGTGCGATAAACAAATATCCACTAGACTAAAAGGTAAGTTCTATAGAACGATTGTTAGACCAGCGATGTTGTATGGGACAGAGTGTTGGGCAACCAAGAAACAACATGTAGATAAGATGAGTGTAGCTGAGATAAGAATGTTAAGGTAGATGTGTGGCAAGATTAAACAAGACAGTATTAAGAATGAGTGCATTCGGGAATGGGTATGAGTAGCACCGATAGAAGATAAGTTGAGAGAGAATCGATTGAGATGGTTTGGTCACATTCAACGGAAACCAACAAAGACAATAATGAAGAGATGCGATACTGTAATGGTAGATGAGAGTGTTAGGGGACGGGGTAGGCCTAGATTAACGTTGGCTAGTGTTGTAAATAGAGATATAGATCTACTTAATTTGACTAACGAAATGGCCTTTGATAGGGCCACGTGGAGAGGAAGGATTTATATAGCCGACCCCGTTTGAGGGGACTTAAGGTTTGATTTGGTTTGGTTTGGTTTGGTTTGGTTTGATTTGGTTTAATATAGTTTATCATTTGTCAAAGAAAATATGAAATGGAAACTTGAAAAAAAAAGAAATATAAACTTAAATCAATAATTAATAAATAATTTTAGAAATTGATACATCACTGCTTTTGACCTAATTTTGAGCTGACAATATGGCACATAGATCTGGGATAATATTTTTAAACGAATACCTTAATATTGATATAATTTTTTTTTATTGATATAATGTTAATAAATATGAAAAATGATATACATATTTGTTATTTTGATTTTAAAAGTATTCAAACATATATATATATATATATTTATCAATTTAAAATGAATAAAAAAAATAAGTGGACAAGTAACTCTTGAGCTGACCACCAAGCAAAATAATTATCCAACAACTAGATTTGGACTTAGAAATATTGGAATAAAAGTTTATTTGAACTCTACCTTTAGATTATATTTAGGGGACTTTACGTGCATATAGGTATTAATAGGTGGATTTATTATTTAATAAGTTCTATGATAATTAATGATATTTTTTATTAAAAATTATTTAAAAAAATTACTAATTGTTAATTTTCATCAACAGTTTAAAAATTGTCATAAAAAATGTCACTAATTATAAAGTTTTAGTGGCAGTTTTAAAAAATCATCACAAAAAATATTATTAATTTTCAACTTTCAGCACAATTTGAAAAATTCGTCACAAAAAAATATCAACAATTTTAAGTTTTAGTGACAATTTAAAAAATCGTGACAAAAGAAGTTACTAATTATCAACTTTTAGTGACAACAAAAAATCATCACAAAAAATTATTTTTAGTAACGATTTTACTAAGACTTATTTTCAATAAGACTTTATGATAATTAAATCCAACTATTAAGACCTATTAGTAATTTAACAACAATGCTAGGTAGCTCAAAATTTTATGGCTCAAATGGCTCAAATCACTCAAAACGACGTCGTTTTGAGTGTAAATGAGTGTAAAACGACGTCATTTTGACAGATTTGAGCCATTTGAGCCACAAAATTTTGAACTACCAAACATTTTCCCTTAATCTATACAAATTTAAACTAGTTATTACCCAATGTTTCCACTTAGTTACGTCCAGGCCTATATTTTTGTGTTTAATCCAATGATATATATTACTTTTCTTAGTTACGTCCAGGCCTATAACATGACTTATGGTTTAACCCAAATTGGTTTTGATTTTTTTTTTTTTCATACATAAATATATATATATATATATTAATATTAATGTCATTTTTTTTTTTCATACATAAATAAAATTTATGGTGTTAGAAAAAAAATATTTGGCTTGTGGCATAAACCACCTAGTGTCCTGGGATATCGAATAATTTTAGTGCAAGAGATTTAGCCTTCGTTTGACATAAGTTAAAATGAGACTTTTTAGATAAAATAGTTATAAAAGACAAAATAGGTGTTTAGTCTAATAAGACAAAATGTCACATCCAAACCATAATCATTTCATTTTTTCTCTCACAAAAGTCAAAAAAGTCAAAAAGTCTATCACAAACGAAACTTTTTAGCCTCAGGCTAAAATAACTAAAAAATCAAAAAGCCAACTCACATCCCAAACGAACCCCTAGTCTAATAATAAGAAAAGACGTGATTCCACACCTTAGTTTGAGTGCTATGTTTGGTTAGAATTTTCAAAAATTGATTCCACACCACTATTGAAAACACGTCTACCAGGTCATCCTCCCGGACGTTCCACCAGATGTCTGACCGGTTGACCAAAACAGTGTTTGTTTGTTTTTTTTTTTTTGGCAATTGGCACCTGTTATTTTTATATTTTAAATAAAAAAATATTTCCAAAATTTTTTAAAAAAATTATAAGCTTTGAATAGAATTTTGAGTTATGTATTTAGTTATGAGTTATAAGTTTTTAAATCAAACAACTTTTTTAATTTCATATGTCACATCAAAAATTCAAAACTCAATTCAAAATTCTTTTCAAAACTCATAACCAAACAAATTTTCTCTTTTCAAATCATAATTCCAAAACTCAAAAACTCAAAACACAACTCTATTCTCATCCATGAATTGTATCTATTGATCTCCTCAACTATAAAAATGAATTACTTTTACTCCCTCCAAACGACCTCTAAAAGGAATACATTTGTACAACAGTTCCAAAAGAGTATCTATGTACACTTTTCATAGTTGAGAGTTTCAATATACACGAGTGCATAGATGAATTGGTCAAAATGGTATTCACTAATAATTAAAGAGTAATGCTATATGCACCAATTAGTATACTAATTAGTGTACCAACACTAGTTATAACATTATTATTAACCCCACTCATTATACAAATTACAAATACTAAAAATATTTTAAATTATGTCACATCATCAATTGATATGCTAATTAGTGCGCTAATTAGTACATATAGTATTACTCATTATAAATTACAAAATATTTTTTTTTTTTTTATTTTGTGTGTAATTTTGTGTGTAGATGGGATACAAAACATCGTTGGGCCTTAAAATTTGAAACTCCACATTCATTTTTCTTTTTTCTTTTTTCTTTTCAAATTTTATATCATTAAAAATGAAGTATCATAATACTATTAGTCTTAAATATAAAAAATTGTACAACTTTACATTGATTTTTTTGAATTTTTAATTGAATTGAGATACCTTATAAAGAAATAAACTTATACTAATATAAATTACTGATCATTGTCAAGCCTTCGAGCTTGAAAATCCTCATTCATCTATACTAGTATAGATTGCAATACATTGTTAGGTACTTGAGACTTAAACTCCCCATTTATGTTTCTTATTTATTTATTTATTTTTTTTTTTTGAAATTGTATATCATTAAAAATGATGGGTAATAATGTTATTGGACTAAAGATTATTTGACATTTTAAATTAAATTGAATTTAATTACCACATAAAGAAATGAATCTATCAATATTTGCAATGTCTGGCCTTTGAGGCTCAAATTCCCTATCCCTTTTTCTTTTTTTTTTAATTTATATCATGGAAAATGATGCATCATAATGTCATCGGTCTTAAGTTAATTTGAGCTTACATTAAGTTGAATTTAGTTACTATATAAAAAATACAAATTAGGAAAATTTTCATTAATTAACTATTAGATTTTTTTTTTTCTAAGTCCTTCCAATCCCCTTTGAAGTTCTCTAATACAAAATTATCAAATTAGTTTTATAATATGTGTGAAGGTAGAGTCTCACATTGGATAAAGAGAAAAAAAAAATGGGCCTTAATATACAATAGATGAATCCTCTACATATAAACTTAAATTTTAATTTAAATAATATATGTTGGGTCTTCATATGACATTTATAGACTCTAAAATTTTTCCTTAACTTCCTAATCTACCTTCACACAACCATTAAGAAAACTGTGTAGTCCTACTCACTGTGCATGTGTTCCTACTTGCATTGGTTATAAAAAGCCAACATATGTCTTCAAGGACAAGATGCAAACACAGTAATGGTGAAGGTTTTCCCAATCCTTGGCACTCTCATGATGGCGCTCTTATTAGGTATATTTTCTTCGTAATCTATATTACTTGTCGTAATTAGCTAAAAAATTTTGGTTCGGTTTTCACTTTTCAAAAATAATTTTTTGAGTTTTCAATCCATTTTTTTAAGTAATTTTTTTAATATTTTAATCTTCTTTTCTTTTTTTCTTTTTTTAACCTTTTACATCCATTGAAAAGTAAAATATTTGAGAAAAAAAAAACTGAAAACAATTCAATAACTACAACCAAAAAAAAAAATGGAACTGAATTTATATATATATATATATATTTGTATTTTTTTATGAATTTTTTAAAGATTTTTTCATAAATTATATATTTTTTAAGTGTATCTAAATTAATTGAATCTAAATAATCTATATAATTTTGATTAAAATATTTAAAAAAAAACTTATTAATAAAAAAATACGAATTGAAAACTCAAAAAAAAAAAAAACTATTTTTAAAAACTCTAAATTAAACAGAGTGAATGGTATTACTAAGATCATATTATTATTGATTGAAAGACAACGTGCAACTTACACCTTACACCTTTTTGTGTTCACTTACACCTTACACTTACACCTTTTTTACCTTGCACTTACACCTTTTGTGTAAGTGGCACATGGTGTGCAACTTATACGTTTCATTTATACCTTCCACTTACACTTACACCTTACACTTACACCTTTTGTGTGAGTGGCACATGGTGTGCAACCCACTTACACCTTTTGTGGGTTGCACACTTAAGAAGAAGCCGTTAAATATTAATTTTACTACCCAGTACTGATCATGTGACAAATATATATATATATATATATTTTTTCTTTCTGGATATAACTTAAGTTGTTGATTATCTTATTAGACAAATTGAAAAATTAAAGATCAAATGTATCAAATGACACATAACAAGATATACACAAAAATTAAACCAGGTATTTTGTGATGAAAATGGCTGTGGTCATGTGATACATCTCTATAACATATAAAAGGTTATGAAAAATACTTGGGATCCTTTTTTGAGACCCCACAACTCTCTTTGGATCTCAATCATTAATATATGTATAGGATCTACTCATATATGTGTGGGGCTCACACCATCAATGGTTGAGATCCAAAAGAATTGTAAGGGTTCTAAAAAAAAGAGGCTTCAATCATTATTGTAAAAGTTATAAGGGCTGAATATTTTATCTTAAAAAATGAATATTTTGTTACAAAAAAATATTTTGACATTAATTCATGTTGTTGTGAGGATGGTCACTAACAAAATCATCACAAAAACAAAAACAAAACAAAACAAAAGAAGAGGATTTTAGTGACAATTTTAAAAGTGTCGCTAATAAATGCATTTTAGGGAGACAATAATTTGATCCTAAAAAGGTTTACTTTGTTAAAAAAAAATTATAATAATTCATCATTAATATCCGATTTTGACACTAAAAATTTAATTACAACACTTTTGACAATAAAAATATTTTATCTGTAAAAAGTCCTAATTTTTTTCTCTAAAATCTTAATTCGTTATTTGTTATGAGATAAGCTCCCCTCTCCTCAATAATTCGGACTCACATCGATGATCTGAATTCGTCTACTTTGTAAGTCTCACATAAAGTTTATCTATGCAAAAAATTAGTTTTATCGGATAGCTATAAACACGAAAATAAATCGCATTTTATTTCATAAAATGAATAATTTAAGTTTACAATCCTATTTGTCGTTCATTTTATGAAATAAAATGTAATTGGTTCCTGTATTTATAGATATGTCCGATGAAATTGATTTTTTGAATGAATGACCTATTGTGAGGCGTACAAAATAGACAGTTCAAAATACCTATATGAGTCCAAATTGAGACTCACAAGATTAATATGGATAAATATAGAGACATGAAAGTATGGAGGGGAACACATCATAAAAAAAAAAAAAAAAAAAAAAAAACCTCCCTCTTTCTAAAAAACCTCTTTCTCTTTCTAAAAAACCTCCCCCCCGAGCCTCTCTTTGGGCCGGCTCGGGCTAGCTTCTCCCGTGTTTGTTCGTTGCTTTTGCGTCAACAAACTTGAGTCCCCAATTATTTTCCCACCTAGGGAGTGTTTGGTGTGCTGCAGTGAGTGTGTTCTTGTTGGTGTTTTCGGGTCGTGCTGATTCTTCACTCGTGCGCTCGTGTAAGAATAGGAGCTTGAGGGGTGATCTCTGTTCAGTCTTTTGGAGAAGTTTCGATGCTTGGGTGTCGGAGTAGATTCAGGTCTGACTGGTTTTCATTCGAGTGTTCCTCTTCATGTGTGAGTTTGAGGGGTGTAAGAATCGGCTGTGGCTGTGGGTTCGGGAGTGGGTGTTTCCGGTGGTGGCTGTGGAGGTGTTGATCTGCAGTGGCTGTTTTCCGGTGGGGCTGTGGAGGTGATGCTCTGCAGTGGGTGCTTTCGGGTGTTGATTTGCAGTGGAGGTGAGTGATCTGCAGTGGTTGTTTTTCCAGTGTGGCTGCAGCATAAGGTGGCTGCAGGTGTTGTAGCTGCAAATTTGATTGTTGTTGCAGGTGTTGTAGCTTCAGAGGCGTGGGGGAGTAGATTTGGTTGTGTTGGTTCAGTGTTTTTAGTTTATTTTGGGGGTTGGTTTAGTTTCTTTTAGTTTGTTTAGGGTGTTTTGGTGGGTTGTTTTGTGGGGATTCTTGTATTTTAATTTTCAGTTAAGTTCTTCTTAACTTTTTCTGTTAAAAAAAAATCGAGAGGCTTAGGGGTTGGTTGTATGGATGCGAGTAGCAGTAGTAGGGGTATTTTTATACTTCCGAATCTCTCTCAATGCATGACATCTTCCTGTACTCTTAATTTCATGCTGTTAAATGAAATTTTTCTTTGCTAATCAAAAAAAAAAAAATGGAGGGGAACACATCAATGCTTGTGATTTTTGTTGTGTGTAACGATGGTTTGTTCTACTTTGTTTTTAGGTTTGTTTGCTTTTTCTCTTGTGGGTTTGATTGCTATTTGGATTTTTTTTCTCTCTTTGTTATAACGTTCTATTATTAATAATAATACATTTATTTTTTTGTTGATCAGAAACATAAAAATAAAATAAAAACTATGATAACGATTGCAGTTACGATGGTGATGCCAGTAGCGACGAGCGAAATAGAAATATGCAATGATGGATTGGGACTGTGTGGAAGCGATTGCAACGAAAGGTGTGTTGCAAAACATGCAGGAGGGCAGGGAAGTTGTGATTACATCATAAAACCTCCATTGTGTAGCTGCCAATACTACTGCGGTACGCCTTCTCCTACTCCGGTGAAGAGATGCACTATCGATTTAGGTATATGCTCTGCCGCTTGCAATACCCGGTGTTGTAACGATAAGTGTGCTAAACAATTCAAGAATGGTCAAGGATTTTGCGACGACAGCGTCGGTATTAGCCTCTGTCAATGCCAGTATGATTGCTAGAATTACTTCTACTACTCTAAGCAACTGCTACAACTTTGAATGTATATAGCCAAGTGCAGGTTGTCGCGAAATAATAAAGTCTTAGAGAGTTCGAAGTTGAATCCACAGAAATTGATATATTTGTATAAAGAATCAAGTGATTGAGAATAATATAAAATAAAGGAGAATTGAATGAAAATGATTTGAATGATTTGATAAAGTAATTGATTAAAAATAAGGATAATCCTTGGTAGCTCAAAAGCTCTCTGCTCCGAATGGCTCGACTGTAACGAGTTGAATCAAATTGAATTTATATTTTAATCTCAGTTGGGGATTTATTTTAAATTATTAAACCCCATTCATTTTAGACCCAATTGATTGAATCGTGACTCGTTAGTAACCATGTAATATTGTTGTGGTTTTATTATTATTATTTCATTACCATAAAAGAGTTGTGAATATTTATGGTGTGTTCCATTAAACGAAATATATTTTGTAGTGAGAAAATATTATATTTATTTTTGTCATTAAAGATGTTGAAATGTATTTTTAATTGATATATATATATATAGGTGTATATATATATAGTTAGATATTTGTTTAGGAAATATCTATAAAAATGACCAAATGGAATATTTTGTCCAACTTTTGAGAATTCTTGGAGTTCTTGCCGTGAAGAAAGAAGAGAAAAGGGTTCTAATGTTAGTTTTTCTTGGGTTTGATCTAGTATAAGTCATTTTTGACCCCTAATGCTTTGGATCAAAACGTAGAAGGCGGAAAATGCGTCGTTTAGCTCCAAAAAAATTTAATTTCTGTTGCTGAAAAATTTGAAAGCTTCTTGGCTTTCCTACACTTCTTTATGTACTTTTACTTGATTATATAAAGCTTAGAATTGTATATAATTTAATTAGAATTTTTAAAAATTTTATGATTTATTTGTTTAAAAGGGAAATTTTGAGAAAAATAAAGAATTGATACCCAAATTGTGAAAGTGTAAACTTGGAATATGTTTGTAAGGTTATGAAAGGCTATGTTTTAAATTTGAACAAAAACGGACTTCAACTTGATCGGTTTTGAAATTTTTACCGGTTTGTGACCAAAAGAGCATTTTTAAAGAAAACAAAGGAATTACGTTTAACTTTTGGGGCTTTTGATCAAAATAGGATGTCATAGTTGAATAACGCTTGGAGAATGAGTTTGGAAAGAAAATGATGTTTTCTTGGGCATTAACGGTATTATTTTGCTTAATGTTTCTGTTGGAACAAAACCAACACGGTTAGAAATAGACCTTGAGAGGTTACCGGACATGATTGTGATATGAAAACTAGTGTAGTTGTTCATATTTGATGAGATGTGGAATAGCTTGTATTTATCGAAATTTTTAGAATTTAATTGTTTAAATATCTGTTTAGAAATATCTGTTTTGGGCTATCGGTGGAGGATAGCCATGATTGTTATAGAAAGGCATGAGACCTAAGTAAATCGAACCACATTTCTTATTTGTTGCATTGGACATTGCATTACATTTATTTCATTGGAAATGTATCTTTTTTTTTAGAAATGTTTGTAAATGTATCTGTTTGCGAAAAGATAAATACTTGGTGAATCTGGGTAGGGGGTGTGGAACCGCGCGGTTAGGTGTTGAGCCTTCTAGTCTACTGGTAAAAATGACAGTGGTAGTGCATTAGGGCCTACTTGCAGACACTCACCTAGAGATTCACAGAGCTTGTATTCATGTAATAGATGTGGTTTAAAATAGAAATAACTTTATATCTGTTGTTGCATCTCAACATTGCATGCTTTATAAAAAGAGAGATAAACTGTTTTATCATAAGCATACTCCTCTTTAGTCTTGTCATGGTCTATATGTTGTGTAGTATATCTCTACTGGGCTGTGGCTTACCCTATAAAGGAAACTATTTCAGGTACAAGTGCTATACCTTCACCAAGGCATTGACTTGGGAGGACTCGAAGCTGAGGCTTCATTTTTGTTTTATGATTATTTGTTGAATGTATGCCCAGGACTGTATTTGCGTTGAGTTGAAACTCCATTTTATGTAACTAAGAATGTTCTTGGATATATTTGTAAGCCTGTAGAGCACTTATTATCTGTTTGGCTTCCATTTCATACTTGTTGTAAAATGCATGCTTGGGATTGAAACTAGGGCATTGAGATGTGAACAACATGTATTTGGCATTTGGGATTTAATGGAAATGGATGTATGGAATAGTTAGCTATATATATGTATTTCTCTATCAGGTGGGTTTTGTTGCATAAATAGATACACCCTGCCCAATTTTCGAGGTGTTACATCGACTGCCCAAAACAACGTCGTTTTGGGCATTTTTTTTTTCCCCTCTTTTATATCTGAAACAGATAAGGAAGGAAGATAGAGAGTGAGAGAAAGAGAGAGAAGAAAGAAGAAAGAGATGAGGGGCGAACAGAGAGAGAGAGAGAGAGAGAGGTAGTGATGGTGATGGTGATAGGCGACGATACGAGACGGTGATGGGCGACGGTGTGACGATGGGCGACGGTGTAGATTTGTGTTTTTTTTTTTGATTATTTTGAAAATCTGTGTTTGATGATGATGATGACGTTGTGTGTTGTTGTGGTAGATCTGTGTTTGGTTTTTTTTTTTTGAAATCTGTGTTTGATGATGATGATGTTGTGTGTTGTTGTGGTTATTGTTGATGATGATTTGAACAGTCTGATTGGTTTTGGTTGTTGATGATGATGTCTGATTGGGTGGGTTTGATTTTTGGTTGACGATGAATGATTCTCTCTCTCTCTCTCTCTCTCTGATCCTCTCATCTTCTCTTATTTTTTCTTCTTCTTCTCCTTCTTCTTCTTTCTTCTGCCAATTATGGGGGAAAAAAAATTCAAAACGACAACGTTTTGAATTTGGGCCAATTTCGAGCTCAGAATACAAAGGCATTAAGGATTCACCATCAATATTTTATTTGTAAAATATTTCTGATTCAATTTGTAGAACTCAACTGAAAATCACACAAAGGGTGTTTCCAATTGAAAATAAAACAGTTATTTTGAATAAAAAAATATCCCAAAATGATTGATTATTTTGATTGATTGATTATAAACTAAAAATCTAATTATTTAATTTGTAGGAAATTCTAAACTTCTATCGTGCCTAGAGTCTACTATAGAACAAACAATTATACAGAACAAAAACTTTACCCAAAAATATTTAAACCAATCAATTAATATAATCTTAACAATAAAAACTATGATTGAATCATAAAATACTTATAAACAATCCATTAGGGTTTCACCCCTAGCCTTAGCAAAGAAAGCTAGAACTCCACAAAAGAAAAGAAAATTATGTATTAAAAAAAGACTAAATGAATGATTCCACAATAGAATTTACATATATTTATAATAAAAGAAAGAGATAATTGTTAAAAAGTCCAACGGGCATAAAACCTTAGTTGCAGTGGATATTTTTTATTGGTGAAAGGTCCACTCTTTATAAAATGCTTTGGTGAGAAATCTTTTTGTTTGTTTTGAATGACATTTTGTCTCTAATTTTACCTCTTAATTTTTCTACTGACTTTTTTTTTATTTGTTTGACTTTTTTTGACTATATGTTCAAATTCTTTTCTTTATATGTTCAATTTTTTCCATATCTGTTCGAATTTGTCCCTATTTGTTCAATTTTTTTTTCCCTTATCTATTTATTTTCTTCCCTTATCTGTTCAAATTTTTTGAATCTTCAACATATTTTTGTCCTATTAGGACATTTGGATGGCTCAAATTTGTTCAAATTATAAAATAATGGTTGAGATATATTTTTCAAAAAATATTCTACATATACATTTTCTACTTTCCTGCTTCTCTCTCTCTCTCTTACTTTTTCATTTTCTCACACCCCTCCTTCCATAATCTCATGATCCCGCATTCCTTGCTATTTTCTTTTTATTTTTTTATTTTCTCATGTTTTTATTTTTCTCTCTATTTGTTTATTTTTTTATTTTCTCCTTTTTGTTCAATATATTTTACACATATTTCCATACAATGTATGTATGCCCGTAATACACTAGGACATTACAGGCATACATACAATTTCATATAATTATATAAGCAAATGCATTATTGTATGTATGCGCGTGGAAATTGTATGTATGGTAGACACATCTATCTATCTAGCTATATATTATATAAGTAAAAATGAGTTTCCGTGATGAGTTTTGTGAGAATTTCAAAATTTTATAATAAATTTGTGATTTTATCAAATTAAAAAATAAATGTAAATAGTGTTGGGATTACAATTATATTATAATCCTAATATTGTTTACACCGTGCCTTCAGGCACGGGCATACGCTAGTATATATATATATATATATATAGAGAGAGAGAGAGAGAGAGAGAGAGAGACAGAGACAGAGACAGAGAGAGAAAGCTCCTACAATTTTATCTGTTTAAATTTTCAACAATGGCTATCTGTTCAACAAGCCACTTTCAACAGATCTATAACAGATCATATCAAATTTTTCAAAAAAAAATTATCCACTATTTGTTCAACAATAACAACAATCAACAACTTAAAAAAAAAAAAACTCTACAACAATAATCAATACAGATCTGTTCAGTCACTCACAGATCTTATATGTGTTATATCTGTCCATCAACAAGTACCAAAAAAAAAAAAAAAAAAAGAGGAATCCATTCTGTTCAATTTTTTGAATAGATCTAGACCTTTAGGTATCTGCTCCCTCAACAGATCTGAGCCTTTTGACAGTCAACCACCAAACAACGTAGAGTGATAGTCAAAAAAGTTTAATTTGGATTCATAGACTGAAAGCCCTAACTAAAAGAAACACTAAAAATCTAATATAATAAAAATAGGAAACTATAAATATAAGTCTCGGGTTTGGAGAATTACGGCATAGCTTAGGCCCACCTTTCAATGTTAAAAACTTTATTTATTCTCATTCTTGGCCCATTCTTCCTTTTAATTGCATGATTTTCCTACAAAACAAAATTAATTTATTAAATCATAATTATAATACAAATTAAAAGATTTACTATAATAAAGTTTATTAATATTCTAAAATAATAGAATAATTATACACTTTTAAGCATTTATCACACCCCCCAACCAACTTATTGCTAAACCCTAGTAGTCAAGGTGATTAAAAATAAATAAAAACTACTCTAAATCACTTTCGTAGAAAATTGCAATTGCAATTGCATTTATCCTATGCAACAAACCTTTAAACTCCTAAGTTATGTGGATGAGTTATAGTCTCATGAGAGTTTCCATAAATGATATTCACAAACATCTTAAAAAAAATTTACTCAAAGGATTTATTTCATTCTTGCGCACAAAGTTAAAGAATAAGTCATGAGTTTCACAACCTTAACAAGTAATCAATCAAAGTTCAAGACACTAGTATCAAGTAAAGATATCTCATGGCATTCAAAATTCGGAGTTTGTGAAAAAGTTCAGCCAACACAAACCCAACCTTAACCTTAAAGTGAAATATAACCCAAATCTTTTCCTGAAACATGCTTTGACTCAAATCTCATAAGATATTGCACTCAACAAATAAATCACTAAGAATATAATGCAAAAAATTACTCTCAATATATGCTAGTGGAATAATATAAATCAAAAGCAAAATATTTCCACATACTAAACTTTATTTTGAAAAACGCTAATATGAAAAAATTGTTGGATTCATTTTCTAGTGTAGCCCAATAGCCTACATATTTTCTACATGTTTTAATTTATTTAGACTCTACAATTAGATAAAGCTAACATTTGATATAAAGTTCAGTAATTAGAATTTTAATATAATCACTCTTCTAAGATAAGAAAGAAACCTTGATGGATAGGAATTCTTCTGATAGAGTTTATCTGACCCTCTTCTCTCCTCTATATAAGGATGGATGACTCCTCTTTCATATCATGAATATTTTTCCATCACTCTAAGTTTTATAGTCATCCTAATTAAGAGAGACAGAGAGAAGAAGGTGAGCCAAGAATTAAAGGTTCAACTATTAGGGGTATTTTCTCAATTTCTCTAATTTAATGGCTAACAAAGGTATGTTCGTTTTATTCTTAAGATGTATTGAATTCAAGATCCTGTAAAGTTTAATTCCGCATTATTATTACGGCTACATGTATTATTAAATCTTACATGTGGTATTAGAGCTTTCGTTTTGTGAATCAATGCACCTTAGAATAATAATATATTTATTATACTATTTTTAATAAATGGTACCTTCGTTTTATTATCGGAATTGACTTTAAAATATTATCTCAATTTGTTTGAATTGATCAAACGTGTAATACACCTTTGATTTTGTTACGCTATTAACATGTTGTTCATATCCCTTTACAATAAGTAATACGCATGCTTCGGTTTATTACATGCTTCGGTTTATTATTTTATAATCATTATAATATTAGTAAAGAATATTACTTCCTCCTGTATGCCATAAAATTGAATGATTATAAAATTATTATTCAAATAATCGGTTGGGGCATAGATTAAAAGCAATTTGTTGAATCATTCGGTCTGTTAAAGAATTATGATTTTATCTCATCTGATTATATACACTTATTGTCTATTATTGTTGATATTATATATTTTCATGATTTAAATTTGATATCATGATATACTTTTATGACATTGAATATTAAATATTGGAGTGGTTAATTCATATTTGGTGTAATTCTTATTGACCATTATATGAGATATTCATGATTGTTATATTACATAATTTGAAATATAAATATTCTTATTCGTCCAGAGTTATTATTATTATTATATTGATAATTGCAATCACATAAAAGAAATTCTAGAAATCATAAATAGTGATTTCATTAAAATAGTGATTGAATTAATGATAATTAAATAACTCAAATTAATGAATAGAGAATATTGTTGGTTAGTTCTGTATTCATAAGGTTTACTACTTTAGTAGCTGCCAAAGTGGCCTAGATTTGTAAAACTTATGAATATAGAACTATATAAAAGAATTGTTAAAGGGGTAACATTAAGGTCGATAATATTCTCAATTACAGTTATAATTAGGAGATTGAGACTAGCCCAAAGGAGAGTCACTTTCAAATAATTATGAACTGGGTAGGGTAACTTATGTAATTTGACAGATTAGAATTAAATACCCAAAGGTAACATGACTAACTGAAAAGTTGCATAAATTACTTTAGACCTACATAAGTGATTCTTGACGAGTGAACAATAGATATACCTAAGTTTTGCCCAAAGGAAAGACTTCTGTAATATCAATAGTTCATCATTATAATTCTCAAAGCTTTAATATGTATATTGTTTATGCCTTTTTCCGTGTTACTTATGAGATCTTGTGTTAATACCTCTTAAGATCTATCAAAAAGATAGCTTACTATCTAAGGTGATTGGACTTAGAAGGAAGGCTATATTGACTTCTCCGACCTTCCTGGGATTTTACTTGATTATTGACCAAAGGACTCTTTAGTGACGTTACCCTAACGCTTAAAGTAAAATTTGGGCCGTCACATGTTCTATCTTATTGCATTGGAATACTTAAAGGCTGTTAAAGATCGACAAGCCACTTGTTGGCACTATTATGGCTGAATTGACAACAATGAAATATAATGGCCACCGAGGAGTTTAGGATCACATCCTCAATATAGCAACAAAGTTGCAAAGCTTAAAACTTTAAGGATGCAAATTGATGAAACTTTCTTCATGCATTTCATTCTCACCTAACTTCCATCACAGTTCAGCGCATTCATAATTCACTATAACACCAATAAAGATAAGTGGAGTTTGAATAAGTTGACTAATATGTGTGTTCAAGAGGAATTGAGGTTGAGGGAGGAAGGACGTCAAACTGCATTGACTGTAACTCATGGAGCTATAAAGGAAAAGAAGGGTAATTTTGTAAAATCAAAGAAAAATCCACCCAAGAAAAAGAATGGGCCTGGGGAAGAAAATCAGGCTCAAAATGGTTTCACTATCAAGTGCCATTTTTGTGGCAAGAAGGGACATGTGAAGAAAGACTGCAGCAAGTGAAAGGCTTGGTTCGAAAAGAAAGGTAAGAAATTTTCTTTTGTTTGTTATGAATCAAATCTTGCTGAAGTACCTTCTAATACTTGGTGGATTGACTCTGGGGCCACGACCCACATTACAAATGGCATGTAGGGATACCTCTCAAGCAGGAAACAGAAGGAAAGTGAAAGATTTGTCTATATGGGGAACCGTCTCAAAGCTAAAGTCGTAGCTGTAGGAACTTACCGACTGATCTTAGAGACGGGTCATCAGATGGATCTAGAAGACACTTTTTATGTTCCTTCAATTTCTAGGAATTTAGTTTCGTTATCCAAATTAGATCGTGTTGGATATTCAGTTTTATTTAGTTGTGGAAAACTCAATTTAATGTTTAATTCAATAATGATTGGTTCTGGTAATTTATGTGATGGTTTATATAAGATTACCTTAAATCATGAGTTTGCACAATCATTAGTAACTCTGTATTCAAATATTGGTTTAAAACGTGGTCTGATTAATGAAAAATCCTCAATCTTATGGCATAGACGGTTGTGGCATATCTCTAGAAATAGAATTGAAAAAATTGGTGAAGAATGAGATTTTGGAAAACCTAGACTTCACTGATTTTGAGATATGTGTGGATTGCATTAAAGGAAAGCAAACCAAACACACCAAGAAAGATGCCACAAGAAGTAATGAGCTTCTTCAGATAATTCATATAGATATTTGCAGGCCACTCAATATCCCATGTCTTAGCGGTGAAAAATATTTTATCACATTTATAGATGACTTCTCACGTTATGGATATGTGTATCTAATTCATGAAAAGTCTCGGGCTATTGACATTCTTGAGGTGTACATAACTGAAGTCAAGAGGCAATCAGATAAAAAGGTTAAAATAATGAGATCAGACAGGGGTGGTGAGTATTATGGTAAATATGATGAGTCAGGCAAAAATCCTAGCCTATTTGCCAAATTCTTAGAAAAGAAAGGCATTCGTGCTCAATATACAATGCATGGTACGCCACAGCAAAATAAAGTTGCTGAAAGGCGTAATCGTACATGAGAGGGAGATTTATAATCTGGCTTTAGGCCATGGTAGAGGCCAGACAGAAAGAGGGCCGAGCATGTTTGGGCCGAGCTAACTTGGGCCTGTCCAAAGTTGGTTTTGCTCGGTCGAGGCCTATGTCCCATGTTTAAGTTGAGCTAACTGGGGCTTCCCCAGAGTTGGTCTTGCTCGGCCGGGGCCCAGGTCCCATGTTTGGGCAGAGCTAGTTTGGCCGAGATGATCGTCTGCTAACCCGGGTTTCGTAGGATCATGTTTAGCTCGGTGGGAAAGGTCTTCTGAGTACCGGCTTAACTTGTCTGGAACCGGGTCTTGCCAGAATGCTATTGAGCTCGGTTGTGGTGGATCTAGGCGGGCAGTGCCCTCGGACTCGTTCCATAGCACGGTCGTATGAGGCCAAGGTGCTGCCCCAGGCTGTCCTGTGCCCGCTAATGTTGTCTGACAGTTTGATTAGGTGGTGTTAGCTGGATTTGTGCTGACAGATGGGAGAGCAGCTCCACGTGTTAATAGGCTAATGGGTGCAGAGTTGGGCGCAGAAAGTATATAAGCATGACTGCGCCCCCCATGCTAGGGATGGAACATGATTTGGTGAGATAAACTTACATTCATTCAACTTCTCTCTCCTTCTCTCTAAGTGTGTGTGCTAACTTGACCGTCGGAGGGGTTTTCCGACAACACACCGCCGGGTAGCTCACCGCCATTGTGTTCTCAGGTTGATCGGATAGATTCGGAGCTTGGACGAAAGGAGTACGAACAACGAGGAATATCTCTTCCCCGTACAACTGGCGCCGTCTGTAGGAAAGGATTTTTGCAGAAACAACCTTGTCCTCCAAGCTCACCTGATCACCTTCTATGGCGAACAACGACGAAATACCGTTGTCTGCCATTGACGATGTTACCCAGGAGTCAGCCAGACAGAGAGACGGACTCCCCGCCGTTCCAAACATGGCGGACCTGGAGACTTCCCCAGAAGGAGTTCCGAGAGATGCACGAGATAAGCGCGCCAGAAGTTTTGGTCGCCCTCGGAGCCTAGACAGACACCGGCGGCGAAGAGAAGCGCAGGCTCGACGTCTGGAGCACAAGTTAAGGGACCAAGACACCGTCATCCAGAGAATGGCGGCAGAGATGGAAGCTCTCAAACGACAGGTCAAAGGAAAGGGTGTTGCTGGGGTGGGAGACCACAGTGAGCGCACCCAACTCCGCCGCTCAGGCAGCCAGAGCCAGCGGCACACTCCCTCCCTTTCTATTACCAAAAGCTACCGAGTTAGGGACCTAGACGCGCCTGCAGAGAAGTCTAGCACCCAAGATAGTACCTACCATCCCTCGTGGCCGTCGACCACGTCAAGATATTCTTACTCCGTCCGTTCAGAGGACTTGAGGGATGTCTTGAAAGAGCGAGCTCGCCGACGGGAGGCTGAAAGGGTGCCGGCATTCCAACGGTTATCTTACGGAGGTCACCATAGTGAGGAGGTTATGATGCCGTCGCCCCGTTTGGTCGTACCAGTTCCTTTGGACACCGACTTGGCAAGGCTGAACGCCTTCCCCTTCTCCCTTGAAATAGAGACTACGCCGCTCCCAGCGGGCTTTCACTAGCCCAAGTTTACACTTTATGACGGAAAAAGCGATCCGTACATGCATGTAAGCCACTTCCGGCAGGTCATGGCTGGACACAGGCGTAATGATGCTCTTATGTGCCTTATTTTCCCATCCAGCTTGGGCGAACTGGTCTTGAAATGGTTTGAGAGACTTCCAGAAGAGAGCATTGAGAGGTGGCAACAATTGGCGGAAGCATTTGTGACTCGCTTCAAAACCAACACCAAAACGCCAAAGAAAGTGGACCACCTTCTAAGTGTCAAGATAGAGTCAAGTGACACCCTCAAGGCATACAACTCCAGGTACTGGAAAACCTTCAACGAGATCCTAGATTGCCCGATCAACCTGGCAATCACTCGGTATAAGCGCGGTCTCCCAGTCGGACATAGGCTGAGGGACTCGCTTACAATGAACCAACCGACGTCCATAGGGCAACTAATGCAACGCATCAATGAGCACCTCCGAGTAGAGAATGATGCGGCGCCATCCACCGCAAAGACAACTCCGGTGGCAACGGACAAAAGGGCAGCTGGCAAGGTACATGCGGTCGGACAGGAGGCTAACCGTCCAAATGATCGCACCGGGGAATCTGGCCGTGCACCAAATCAGCGCAACCGGGGTAGAGGTCGCCGCAACGACTGAGCAGAATATCCTCGCGATGATGCAGCTGATGTTAACAGAAGTTTAAACGCTCGGACGGGCATCACCACGGTATTTAAGATTCCAATCTATCGTATACTTAGTGAAATCCGTGACGAGGATTACGTCCGATTTCTTGCTAAGTTAGGCGATACACAAAAGGGATTCAATCTGCGGTACCACTGCACATATCATAGGGAGCGAGGACACCGAACAGAGGACTGTTTACCTTTGAAGCAACACTTGGAGGAGTTAGTCGCAGCCGGTCACTTAGACCTTTACAATGATGGGGCCTTAAAGCCGCGCATCCCACCTCGGCTGATCCGAATGGACTGGATGACTTAGAGGCGCCCCCTCAATGAGTGGTCAATGTGATCCATGGCATAGTGGAGCCGGCGCGTGTATGCGAGCTCCGATGGATGATCAAAAAGGCGGAACAGGAGTCGAGCTGCCAAGGGCTTCGTTTAAATGATTGAAGATCTGGAAGACCAGGCTGTCCTTGATGATGTGGGCGCCAAGGCCGATGACAAGGCTGTTGAAGATTTGGTAGAAGTGCGGATCGACGCCGAAAGTCCAAATAAGTTCTTTTTGCTAAGATCCAGCATGACCGCCCAAGAACGGACCGAGATGGTAGAGTTCCTGACGGCGAATATCGAAGTCTTCGCATGGACACCATACGACATGCCTGGCATCGATCCAAGCTTTATTTGCCACCAACTCAATGTTTTCCCTGATGCACGGCCAGTCATTTAAAGGACAAGGAGATCGGCTCTTCATCACGCCGAGATAGTCACAGAGGAGGTGAGGAATCTGCTAGAAGCAAGGGCTATCCAGGAAGTGCACTACCCTCGGTGGGTTTCAAACATGGTCGTAATGCCTAAGAAAAATGAGAAGTGGCGAGTTTGCGTTGATTACAAGACTGTCAACCGAGCTTGCCCTAAAGATAGCTTTCCTCTACCCAGAATAGGCCAGCTGGTGGATCTAATGGCCGGGCATAACAAGCTCTATTTCTTGGATGCCTATCGCGGTTATCATCAGATCGCCATACACGGTCCCAACCGCGAAATAACCTCTTTCACCACCCCAAGTGGACTCTTCTGCTATCGAGTCATGCCTTTTGGTTTGAAGAACGCCGAGGCAACTTTTCAAAGAATGGTGACCAAAATGTTCGCTCCTCTGCTAGGCCAGACAATGGAGGCTTATATCGACGACATGGTGGTCAAAAGCAGGCATCAGGAAGACCACTTGTCCGACCTAGCCGGGATGTTCGCCATTCTCAAACAGCACAAGCTATGCCTGAATGCGTCAAAGTATGCCTGAATGCGTGGGATCCAGGAAATTCCTAGGCTTCCTAGTCATAAACCGAGGCATCGAGACGGACCCCACACAAATTAAAGCTATACAAGAATTGAAGCAGCCCAACTCGGCGAAGGACGTGCAGCATCTGGCCGGAATGGCCGCCGCGCTTAAGCGATTCATAAGCCGGTCATCAGATCGCTGCCGCCCTTTCTTTCGAGCCTTAAAATCCAAGTTTTTGTGGGACGAGGAATGTGACAAGGCTTTGGCCGAGCTCAAGGCGTGTTTTTCTTCTGCTCCATTATTGGTGACACCCAAGCCCGGCGAAGAACTCTACCTATATCTGGCAGTTTCTCAGCATGCAGTTAGCGCGGTGCTTGTCCGATCAGAAGGTATCCAGCATTTCCATATCTTTTACGTAAGCAAAACCTTGCTACCAGCCAAGTTGAGGTATTTGTTATTGGAAAAACTTGCTTTGGCGTTGATGATGGCCTCCAGGAAATTGGCACACTACTTTTACGCTCACAATCATCGTGTTGACCGAATTCCCCCTCAAAGCCTTGTTCAAGCGGGCAAATTTCTCCGGTCGAATCCTAAAGTGGGCGGTCGAATTGGGACAGTTCGACGTCAAGTTTCAACCCCGAACGGCCATAAAAGCACAAGCATTGACAGATTTTGTTGCCGAATTCTCGCCTGGAATTCACCAAGTATGCCCGATGGATCTCACCGCGGTAACCGAGGAGGCGAATAAAGGCTCAACGAAAATTGCACAACAGGGTGATGGTGGCGACGCGGAACTTGCGCGCCTGTCCATAGAACCTCCTGTCGAAATAGTACTGCAGCCCGGCAATGCGACGATGGACTCGGGCATAACAGACCAACCTGTTGGGTCCAGTGCCGCATCGTCGAAGGGGGATGAAGTGGAACCGAACAACAGCAAACCTGAAACCGAACAGCCGAGCGACCATGATCCCATCAACTTTCAAGCCTCTCAGGACCCCTCAGAGTGTTGGAAACTTTTCGTCGGTGAAATGTGGAAACTTTTTGTAGATGGAGCCTCAAATCGTCACGGTGCCGGGCTGGGCATAGTTTTGATCTCACCAGACGGTCTGACCATCGAACACTCTATCACACTCCGATTCCCTGCGTCAAACAATGAGGCTGAGTACGAGGCACTATTGGCCGGGCTTAAGAGCGGGCTTCAGTTGCGCGTATCCGAGCTGATGGTTTACAGTGACTCCCAGCTTATTGTCAACCAAGTGTTCGGGGCCTACAAAGCCAAAGACGACAGAATGGACAAGTACCAAACTCTGATAAGAGAACACATCAAGCAATTCTAGGCAATTAGGGTCCAACAAATTGGTCGTGAAGAAAACAGCCGTGCGGATGAATTACCAGTCTAGCTTCCATGGTCGACAGAACATCTCCCAGTCCTCTCCTGATTGAGTTTCTTCCAAGGCCTAGTATCGAGGAACCCGAGCAGACAGAAGTACTCTGCACTGAGCTTAGCCCTTCTTGGATAGACCCTATTATCCTCTTCTTGAAAGAACGGACCCTTCCGACCGATAAAAAGAAAACGCATAAAGTCCGGGTGAAGTCAGAGCGGTTTTGGCTCTCTCCATCTGGTGCTTTATACAAGAAGTCATTCATCGGTCCTTACCTCAAGTGTGTACACCCAAACCGCGTGGAAGCTTTCCTATACGAGATTCATGAAGGCATATGCAGAAGTCATATCGGGGGAAGATCTTTGGCCTACCGAGCTATTTCGCAAGAATATTGGTGGCCATGCATGCAAGCGGACGCTAAAAAATATGTTAGAAAATGTGAGAAGTGCCAGAAGTTCACCCAACAGATTCACCAGCCGGCCAGAGAACTTCTTCCCCTCATAAGCCCTTGGCCTTTTGCGATGTGGGGACTAGACATAGTGGGACCACTCCCAACGGCACCAGGAAACCGGAAGTTCTTCATTGCGGCTACGAATTACTTCACCAAATGGGTTGAAGCTGAGACGTCAAACAGTTTGTCTGGTAGAATGTGGTAACGCGGTTTGGCGTCCCCAAAATTCTGATTTCTGATAATGGCACCCAATTTGACGGGCGCTTATTCAGAGGATTTTGTGAAGAATTGAAGATCGAATTCTACAACTCCACTCTGGCTTACCCGCAGTCCAACGGCTAAGTCGAAGCATCAAACAAGACCATTCTTGATGGGTTGAAGAAAAGACTCGAGAAAGCCAAAGGAAAATGGGCCGAGGAACTCCCAAGTGTCCTTTGGACATATCGAACGACCCCGAGGCGATCCACCGGGGAAACTCCTTTTGCCCTGGCGTACGGCATGGAGGCAGTCATCCCATTGGAAATCGGCATGCCCACCATCCGCAGTGAAAATTTTGAGCCCGAGATGAACTCTGAAGCAGTTGCCCTGGAATTGGACCTAGCTGATGAGCGCCGAGAAAAAGCTTTGATCCACGTGGCCGCATACCAACAAGAATTGTCCAAGAAATACAACAAAACCGTGCACCCCAGACCATTTAAAGTGGGCGACTGGGTTTTACGGAAGGTCATGGGCAACACACTGATGACGGGCAAAGGCAAACTAGGGACAAACTGGGAAGGGCCTTACAAGATAACCGGTCTGGCGGGCAAGGGGGCATACCATTTAGAAGATTTTGATGGCAAAAGCGTACCCCGACCATGGAACGCGGCTAACCTCAAACTGTACTATTTTTAGTATTTGTCGTTCTTATGTAATTTTTTGAAAGAGGATTTGTTTTCCCTACACTTCGGAATGTAACGCTCTTTTTGTCAATATAATAGAAGTGAATTATCTTTGTTGAAGCAGTTTGTTGTTTTCGAGGCATACTCTTGTGTTTTAGTCGAGATGATTTACCCCGGCTAACAAAGTCAGTGATTTGCTCAACTCTGCAGATTCGGCCGAGATGATTTACTCCGGCTAAGGGAGTTGATAATCTGTTCAACTCTACAGTTTCAGCCGAGATGATTTACTTCGGCTGAAGGAGTTGATGATTTGCTCAACTCTGAAGTTTCAGCCGAGATGGTTTACTTCGGCTAAAAGAGTTGATGATTTGCTCAACTGTGGAGTTTCAGTCGAGATGATTACTTCGGCTAAAGGAGTTGATGATTTGCTCAACTCTGGAGTTTCAGCCGAGATGACTTACTTCGGCTGAAGGAGTTGATCATTTGCTCAAGTCTGAAGTTTCAGCTGAGATGATTTACCTCACCTCTGAAGTTTCAGCCGAGATGGTTTACTTCGGCTGAAGGAGTTAATGAGTTGCTCAACTCTGAAGTTTCAGCCGAGATGGTTTACTTCGGCTGAAGGAGTTAATGAGTTGCTCAACTCTGAAGCTTCAGCCGAGATGGTTTACTTCGGCTGAAGGAGTTGATGATTTGCTCAACTGTGGAGTTTCAACCGAGATGATTTACTTCGGCTGAAGGAGTTGATGATTTGCTCAACCCTGAAGTTTCAGCCGAGATGATTTACTTCGGCTGAAGGAGTGGATGATTTGCTCAAGTCTGAAGTTTCAGCCGAGATGATTTACTTCGGCTAAAGGAGTTGATGAGTTGCTCAACTCTGAAGTTTCAGCCGAGATGGTTTACTTCGGCTGAAGGAGTTGATGATTTGCTCAACTCTGAAGTTTCAGCCGATATGGTTCACTTCGGCTGAAGGAGTTGATGAGTTGCTCAACTCTGAAGTTTCAGCTGAGATGGTTTACTTCGGCTGAAGGAGTTGATAATTTGCTCAACTCTGAAGTTTCAGCCGAGAGGGTTTACTTCGGCTGAAGGAGTTGATGATTTGCTCAACTCTGAAGTTTCAGCCGAGATGGTTTACTTCGGCTGAAGGAGTGGATGATTGGCTCAACTTTGAAGTTTCAGCCGAGATGATTTACTCCGGCTAAGTGATTTACTTCAGATAAAGGAGTTGGTGATTTGCCCAACTCAAAGGCTCTAGCCGAGGTGATTTACCCCGACTAAAGAGTTTATGTTTTGCTTAGATCAAAGGTTCCTGCCGAGATGATGAAACATAGTACAACAAGCAGTGCAACAGTTAATGAAATGAGAACTTTTCATTGATGGCAAATTGTAATACATAAGGTGGGGGCAGACAGCCCAGTTACATTCTTTAAAAAAAAAAATAAAAAAAAATAAATAAATAAAAAAAAAAGCGCTAAACTAAGGGGGAAAGGTCAGCGAAGTCATCCCCGGTTGCAACTGCCTCCAGGTCGACTGTGGTTATGGTTTCTCGGGTGCCGGACTCAACCTAGCCAGCCTCTTTCGGGCGGTTTGCTCCCTCGGCATCCTCATCGGCGTTTTCCCCGCCTTCTTCCTCGGCCTCGGCTTGCAATGCACTGAAGACATCATTAGCATACAACACCATGTAGGCTGGCAGAAAGGCAGCGGGGGGAGAGGCAAACATGTCGGTTCCAGATCCTTGGCCAAGCTGTTCGCAAGCAGCCTTCCAGCCGGACTTGAAGAAAATGTCCTTGGTGGCCTCGACTTGCTTGGTGTAGCTTTCCTCGGCCTCCTTGAAACCTTTGTTGTTTGCCTCGTCCACTTCATCCTTCCTTGATTGCTTTAATGCATCCAGTTCAGCCTGGAGAGCGTCCCTTTCCTTCTCACGGCTCCGAGTTGGCCGAGCAGTTTGGAGTTGTCGGTATTTGCGATCTCCAAGGAAGCCTTCGACCACCCCAACTCAGTTTGAAGGTGTTCGACCTGGCTGGCGGCGTCGGTCGCCTTCTGCCGAAGTCTATGAATCCGCTCCATCACAAGATGTTGTTTCTGGATGGCCTGCAAAAAGAGAGTTTATATAAAAGAAAGCCAACCATGCAAACACTTGAAAATTTTGAATAAAGCATGCGAAATTCTTACCCGGGTCATAGACTTGACCGAGGACTTCACGAGCCGGGTGTCGGGCACGTGGTCACTGTCGGTCACGTCGCTCGGCAGAAGGAGGGCTTTTGTCAGGTCGAAGGCTAGAAGGTGTTCTTTGTCGCCTTTGACCGAAGCATTTGCCGGGATCTCCTTACCCCGGTGCTTCAACTGAGGCTTCCAAGGTGGTGTTGGCTCAGATGCGACCACGGGTTGCTCGGTGTTCAGCTCCGCAACGAGCTCTACTGTGGGATCGGCAGTCCGAGGCCTTTTCCCAGCATAGCGACTGTCCTTGCTGGTCTGCGCCGCGGCAGTTGACGCCAATGCAACCACGGCCCCACTTGTTTACCTGGCAGCAGCTGCGTGCGAAGGGATGCTCGGCAGCTCGGTGGATGTGGTGGTGATGAGGTTTTTGATGCGGCTTCGCTTGGCCATTTATTCTTCTTCGGTTAGCCGGATAAGGGGTACGCCCGGTAGTGTTGGATCGGGTGGTGGAGACAGCACTCGGAGAAAGTCTATTACCCTACTCCGGCGGGGAGCTGAGTATCTGTAGGTCGGTACGTAGCCGAGAAGTTCGTGGCAATCCCGGTTACGATACCGCAATGAGGTTCTGATGGCTGCTTCATTAGGGTTATAGTAGTTGGCTTGCAAAGCTTCGATGGCTGCAAAGAGGAAAAGAAGAAAAGGCATTAGTACAGAACGGTGAAGGAAAATAATTTGACCGAGCAGTGAGCACCGCTTACATGTCAAACCGAAGTTTTTGCTAATGTACCAGCCGGGCACGTCGGCTGTTTCATAGTTTCCAGACACCCAGAAAAAGTCATCGTCGTGCATATCTTTATCCGGGGTGCCGGTTACTATCTTCTCCTTGCCCAGTCTGATATTTAGATAGTAGTTGAGTCCATCGCCTGTATGCCTGAGGGTGTACTAGCGAAGTATCTCGGCTAATCCTAGGTTCAGGCCTAGCCAGTTGTTCAGCTCGGCTATCCCGTTTATTATTCTGTAGGTGTTGGTTGAAGCTTGTGTGGGTGCTAGCCCGGTGCGCCTCAAAAACTCACACATTAGAGGATTAATCGGGAAGCGAAGGCCGCCTTCGATAATGGAAAGCACGATGAAAGGGCATTGGTCCAGTCTGCCCCAAGGGGTTATGTCCTCGACGCGGAGCTCGAGATATACGTCTGCGGGGACACCGTATTTTTTTCGGAACGCAGCTAGCGCGACCGGCATGTCAACCAGGAAACGGTAGCGCCCCATGTGAAACCGACTGGTTTTAGCACGGCAGTGTTGGTTTGGCAAATTTTCGTTTGATTGCTGCTCGGCTGTTGAGAGCCTCAATGTTGGTTCTGGTCCACTAAGACTCTGCAGTAAGAGTAAGGGTAAGTGTAAGTGAGAGCGCGGTTGCGCAAAACGAGCTCGACTTTAGCTCGGTCAGATGGAGTGCTAGACCATCTTGGTCACAAAGGTAAACCCAGAAGTTCGGCCGCTCAAGCGGACCAGATATTAGCGCAGTCGAGCGGTCAAGTATTCTGTTACCTCGGTTCTTATAGGAGTTTTTGCAAACTCACAACTTGCTCGGTTTTGGTGTTTTTTGGGATCAAGAGAAGACCTGGAGCCCGGTCCGCCCCAGATCCTCGCATGTTCATCATGGAAGCTGAAGAACAGTTGAGAGAGAAGGGGCAGAGGTGGTTTTTGAGGAGCTACATTCTACAACTTACTGCTATCGTGCCCCAAAATGTGAGTTTCAAATGAAAAACAACGGAGAAATTCGAAGAACTTACCAGGTTAGGGGCAAAAGTCGAATCTTCGAGCACAAACACAGTCGAAAGCAAGAATGGTGCTTGATAGAGGGGAGGGCACTGCAGCGTTGGGTCATCTGGAACGGAAGAGAAACAGTAAGAAAGAACTGTGAATGGGCAAGGGGCGTGTTTATAGGAGAAAAAGAACCGCCAAAATTCGAATGTGAAGAGACGACGGGGTTAGTTGTTCGAGGCCAATGAGCGAAGGACGCGTGTCCCTATTGACGGCGGCGTCAGTATTGAAGAGATAGAATGGCAAGTTGAGGCGTCGACCGAGCAAATCAAGAAACCGAGCATGGGGATTAGCGCAGTCGACGTCTTGCGGATTAAGGACCAAGGAAGAATCTACCCTAGTCGGATCATGTAATTCCAGTCACGCTTGCGCAAACGGAATTAAGGGGCAATTGAGAGGGAGATTTATAATCTGGCTTTGGGCCATGGTAGAGGCCGGACAGAAAGAGAGCCGAGCATGTTTGGGCCGAGCTAACTTAGGCCTGTCCAGAGTTGGTTTTGCTCGGTCGAGGCCCGTGTCCCATGTTTAAGCCGAGCTAACTGGGGCTTCCCCGGAGTTGGTCTTGCTCGGCCAAGGCCCAGGTCCCATGTTTGGGCAGAGCTAGTTTGGCCGAGATGATCATCTGCTAACCCGGGTTTCGTGGGATCATGTTTAGCTCGGTGGGAAGGTCTTCTGAGTACCGGCTTAACCTGTCTAGAACCCGGTCTTGCTGGAATGCTACTGAGCTCGATTGTGGTGGATCTCGGCGAGCAGCACCCTCGGACTCGTTACGTAGCACGGTCGTATGAGGCCGAGGTGTTGCCCCGGGCTGCCCTGTGCCCGCTAATGTTGTCTGGCGGTTTGATTAGGTGGTGTTAGCTGGATTTGTGCTGACAGATGGAAATGCAGCTCCACGTGTCAATAGGCTAATGGGTGCAGAGTTGGGCGCAGAAAATATATAAGCATGACTGCGCCCCCCATGCTAGGGATGGAACATGATTTGGTGAGATAAACTTACATTCATTCAACTTCTCTCTCCTTCTCTCTGAGTGTGTGTGCTAACTTCACCGTCGGAGGGGTTTTCCGGCAACACACCGCCGGGTAGCTCACCGCTATTGTGTTCTCAGGTTGATCGGATAGATTCGGGGCTTGGACGAAAGGAGTACGAACAGTGACGAATATCTCTTCCCCGTACAGTACACTTAAAGATAAGGTTAGGAGCATGTTAAGTTACTCAATTGTACCTATTTCACTATGGGGTGAAGCCTTAAAGACTGCAATGTATATTTTAAATAGGGTTTCTAGTAAGGCAGTCCCAACAACTCCTTTTGAGTTGTGGACTGGTAGGAAACCTAGTTTGAGACACTTACATATTTGGAGTTGTCCAGCAGAGGCAAGAATCTTCAACCCACAAGAGAAAAAGTTGGACTCAAGAACAATATCTGGATATTTCATTGGTTATCCAGACAAGTCTAAAGGGTACAAATTTTATTGTCCTAATCACAGAATGAGGATAGTAGAGACTGGTAATGCTAGATTCCTAGAGAATGGTGCAATTAGTGGGAGTGAAAAAACACAAGTGGTGAATTTCGAGGAAATTATGGTGGATGTGCCAACATTTGACCCTTATTGAAAAATTGTTGTTCCTCAGACTATTCCATAGGTTGAGGAAAACGACCAACATAATGAAAATCCTTCACCACCTTTGTTTCACCACTTTATGAAGATACCACCATTGAAAATATTGTAGAACCACCACAACCGGCAGTTCTGAGAAGATCTCAAAGGGAAAGAAAGCCTGCTATTCCAGATGATTACATGGTGTATCTACAGGAATCTGATTTTGATATTGGGATTAACAAAGATCCAGTCTCATTTTCACAAGCCATGAATAGTGATGATTCTACTACATGGGTCAATGTTATAAATGAAGAGTTAAAATCCATTGAACAGAATAGTGTTTGGGATTTCGTCGAATTGCCTAATAACTGCAAAAAGGTTGGGCGTAAATGGGTCTTCAAGACCAAGTGTGACGCAAAAGGCAATATCGAACGATTTAAAGCCAGACTTGTTGCCAAGGGTTTTACTCAAAAAGAAGGCATAGACTATATAGAGACCTTCTCTCCAGTATCTAAGAAGGACTTGCTTAGAATCATCCTAGCATTGATAGCTCATTATGACTTAGAGTTGTATCAAATAGATGTGAAAACTGCTTTTCTGAATGGGAGTTTGGATGAAGAAATTTATATGGAGCAACCAGAAGGATTTGCAAAGAAAGGTAAAGAACATTTAGCTTGCAAATTAAAGAAATCCATATATGGCCTTAAACAAGCTTCCAGGCAATGGTATTTAAAGGTTTAATGATACCATTACCTCCTTCGGATTTAAGGAAAATGCAGTTGATCAGTGCATATATCTAAAGGTTAGTGGGAGAAAGTTTATTAGTTTGATGCTATATGTGGATGACATTTTGTTAGCTAGTAATGACCTTGGCTTATTGCATGAAACCAAGGAATATCTCTCCAAGAACTTTAAATTGGTCGATATGGGTGAGGCAAACTATGTTATTGGCATAGAGATCTTTAGGGATCGATCTCGAGAATTGCTAGGACTATCTCAAAAAGGATATATTAATCGTGTTTTGGAGAGATTCAATATGCAATTTGTGTTCAGCCGGTGATGCACCCATCATGAAGGGTAATAAATTAAATGAAAAACAGTGTCCAAGGAATGACTTGGAAAGAAAACAAATGAAGGACATTCCATATGCTTTGAGGCTACAAATTATGTTTTATGGTTGCGAAATTTCATCTCAGGACTTGGTGTTGTTGACTCAATTGCCAGGCCGCTGAAGATATATTGTGACAATACTGTAACAGTTTTCTTCTCTAAGAATGGAAAGTACTCCAGTGGTTCCAAACACATGGAAGTAAAGTACTTAGTTGTTAGAGAAAGAGTCTAGAAACAACAAGTGTTAATTGAAAACTTAAGCACCTCTCTTATGATTGCTAATCCAGTCACAAAGGGATTGCCACCAAAGACATACAAAGAGCATGTTATCAGGATGGGTCTTTTAAGCAACCCTTGATGTGTATGGTTAATCGTGAGTGCTTATTTTTATTTGACACTATTTGGGCAATAATAATTTTGTTTCTGTTTTTCCTGTTCTAAAAGTGTGTGTACACATTAATTTGAATATTGATAAACAAGAAATGTCTTAACAAGACAAATTACAGGGGCATTTCAGACAAATAATTATATATTCCGATAATGGACTGGGTTGGTGAAGGTTATCGATGGTGTAGTGCATAGAAGGAAATATGACATAAATGTTATATAACCGCTATGACTCACATTAGTGATCTGAAGTAATCACAGTATTATAGTTTCTAATATATTTGAACTTATTGGCTATTTTTAAAATTCGTGATCACGTGTCAAAGTTTTTAGTGTGGAATCCAATGAGTCAAAAAAAATTTTATAAGTTGCATATTTTTGGAAAAACTCATAATTGCATCATAATCGACTTAATGGGCCAAGTGGGAGAATGCTGGATTTATTTTCTAGTGTGGCCCAATAGCCTATATATTTTCTACATGTTTTAATTTATTTGGACTCCACAATTACATAAAGCCAACATTTGATATAAAGTTCAGTAATTAGAATTTTAATATAATCACTCTTCTAAGATAAGAAGGAAACCTTGATGGATAATAATTCTTCTGAGAGAGTTTATCTGGCCATCTTCTCTCCTCTATATAAGGATGGGTGACTCCCCTTTCATATCATGAGTATTTTTCCATCACTCTAAGTTTTATAGTCATCTTAATTAAGAGAGACAGAGAGAAAAAGGTGAGCCAAGAATTAAAGGTTCAACTATTAGGGGTATTTTCTCAACTTTTCTAATTCAATGGCTGACAAAGGTATGCTCATTTTATTCTTGAGTTGTATTGAATTTAAGATCCTGTAAAGTTTAATTCCGCATTATTATTATGGCTACATGTATTATTAAATCTTACAAAAATAATTAGTCTCATAATAGAATATCAAACACTGAGAATTAAAAATTATCATACTATCACTCATATCCATCATGTGATGATCCTATGATAATAATAGTTGCATATCTTGTGAGAAGTTAAAGATATAATGGGACACAACCCTCTCACAAGAGGTGGGTCCCATTGTGAGAGAATTATATCTCATTTTGTGTTTGATTTATGTATTCGTGGGTATTATTGTTAGCGTTATCTTACAAATTTCCTCCATAAAAGCAAGCATTTATCTCTACAATCCTAAATATAATGATGTACATATTATTTAAAATCAATAACTAATTACATCAAGACCCCTTTAATTAGTAGCAAATATTATCTTATCCCTTTATTTATGAACTCGTATATTTTCATTCTTTCACAAATAAAAATGTAATCATTTTTACTTCCAGACTATCTCTAGAAGATAGGCACTTATATGGATCTATAGATGAAAGAGATAAAATAATATTCACTAATAATTGAAGGGTCTAGGTATAATTAACCCCTAAATCAATGATCAAACAACAATTCAAAATTGTTAAAATTTAAAATACGACTTTATCTTCTAAAATTTTATATTAGTGGGACTATATATTCCATAGGATTTATCATAAAATTTCACCTTGTGAGGTGGTTAGTTTCTTTTGTTTATCAAGGATATAAGTAGTTTCGTAGATATTAATTGTAGATACAAATAAATATATTAATGAAGGGAATAACATCCCTAAAGTGAAGTTTTTGACAAAATTATAATTGTGTGGTGGAGATTAATTTGGTGTTGTACGAGTCCAAATATGAAATGAAACTAACCATAAATTGATATTTATAAAGAGAAATTGGAATAAAAATTCTCAAATTGTAGAGTGAGCGAATTTGATTCGTGTGTTAATATCACTCCAAGGAAAATTTTATGAAAAAAGAGTAGGATTTACTGGCAATTTTTTAGCTTGCAACCTATTGTTTTGGCTCAAGTAGTACTGCTTTAGTGTAATTTATCCAATTTTCTATTTATGAAGAAGAGAAAAGCTAAAAATTCTCAATACTTGTCAATAATAGGAAAATGATTAGCAAATAAAAAATCATACAAAAAGCTTCATAAAAATAATGTGATAATATCGTTTTTTTTAAAAAGGAAATTGTAAATCACTTTGATGCGCTTTTTGATTTGACATAAATTGACACAAATCTACCAATTGTTTGTGTATTAATGATAAATGGATTTGCAATAATGATTCATTACACCAAAAAAAAAAAAAAAAGATAAAAAAAGGAAAAGAATAAAGAAGGCAAGAGCATTGCACTATGCTAATTATTATCCTATTAATGTTGGCTGTTTTGTAATTTTTTTTGTCTAGTAAAAAAGAAATTTCAAATTTTCAAAAAGTTTTACTTTTTTGAGTTTTATTTGACTAGACTAACTGAAAAAGTTTAAAATTTTAAAAATAAAATAAAATAAAGGACAAAAAACAGAGAACAAAAAACAATAGTTGACATTCTGATTTTATTTTTTTATTTTTTTATTTTTTTTTGTTGGTAAGCACTAATAAATTTTAAAATATGATCTTGTGAACTATTTAATCTTTTTTTTTTTTTATAAACCCAAAGGTCTCATTAAAGTGAAAATTACACAAAAGGGTAATCATTTACACATTTGGGTTTCATTTTTTAGAGATAAAAGTAGGTTTTTTCAAATGTGAAATTATACATTTAGACAATTCGCACTATAAAGGTTTTGAATTTTTCCTCTTTCTGGAACAAATCTCACATTACGAATAAAAATATAACACTGCAAAATAACACATTAAAAAATTTCTTAGTGTACTTTTTTCAAACGTAACAGCTAACACTCTAAAAAAACTCTTTACTGTATTTTTTCCAAACATAATACTCCAATGTAACATACAAAAAAACTTCTTAGTGTATTCTTAGTGTATTTTTTTCAAACGCAACTCTTCAATCAATGTAATTCCAAACGTAACACTCCAATGTAACAATATAAAAACACTAAAAAACACATTAATGTACTTTTCCCAAACGTAATATTCACGGTTTGAAATTATACGTTTGTCCAAAACTTACAAAGGAATTTTTATACTCCTTTTAGAATGGTTTGAACAATCCCACATCCTTTTTTTTGAAGTAGTATATTGGAATGTTACGTTTGAATATAATACACTAAGAAGTTTTTTATGTGTTACATTGGAGTGTTACATTAAAAAAAAAAAAAAATTGGAGTGTTATATGGGAGTGTTACATATTGTGTGGGTCTCACATCCATGTAAGAGGTTTGATAAAACATTTGGTAGATTATTTGGAATCCTTAGCATTACTCTTTGCAAAAAGTACACTAATGTTGTTTTTGGTTGAGGAATTTAGGAAGGAATTTAGAAAATGAAAGGGAAAAGGTGTGTAAAATTATGTGAAATGTAAATATATTTTATTCACATTTTACCTATCTTTTACCTTTTCCTTTCCAAATCCTTTTCCAAATCCCTTAACCAAATATAGCATAAGCATTTTTTATTTTTATTTTTGAGTGTCACATTAGAGTGTTAGAGCATTTCCAATGCATGAGGCAAATGGAGAGAATTAGGCATTTTGCCTATTAAAGCTGCATTTCTAAGGCTCCAACGCATGAGGCAAATGGTGAGGCATTTTGCTCATTCTTGTTTTGGCTCTCCACAGGTAGCCAGCCTCCAATGCTAGGCAAAGTGTGTTCCCGCCAACTCAGGTGACTGTAACGCCCTTAAAAAAAAAAAGAATAATTTAACCCAAGAGTTTCATAAACATAATAGGAAACGTATTACTTTTATTCATCAAAGTTTATATTACAAAAGAGATTACATGTATTATACTTTCATAAATATTCATTCTGAAACTACAGCATATAACACTAGTCACTAACAACAAAATAAATACCCTACGGGTTTACATATACAATGTATTAAAAAGCATTGTCATATACAATGACTAACCAAATCACATATTCAATGATTTAATCAAACCGTCATATTCAATGACATAATTCACATGATTAGTTTTAATTTACCTAATCCTCATGCAGATTCTACAACATAGCTATCCTCCACTGATAGCCCAAAACAGATATTTCTAAACAGATATACAATCTATCAAATAGATAGTTTATCAAATTATCGTAGGTGAGCGATTTTACAAATCCAACTACACCATTCAATCATACATCCTTCCAATTTCATGTTCCCCATGTCAATTTCATCATTTATACAAAATGATTATTTATCACAAATTAGGGCAAGTTTACCCTATTTTCCATATATTAATCCCGAGACCCAATCTCACCATTTATTTTCATATAACATCATAGTCAAGCCCTCATCTACATATATGAAGCCAAACAAAGAAAACTCCTCTTTCAAAATTCAAATTCAAACCCAAACCCTAACTTCACCCAAATCTTCCCAAATCTCACCATTTACACTAAATGACAAATACCTAAGTTAAAACCCATAACAAAGAGTAGAATATCCCTACCTCAAGTGTAGAAGCTCAAAGGAAGAATGGAAGAAACCTCAAAGATGTCCAAACACGATTTTGCTCGGATGAAATGGAAGCCCACAAGGTGCTCTACCTCTTTCTCAAAAGGAGTAGAGTACAAACCCCTAGATTCTAGGGGATTTGTAGAGAGAAGTAGAACTTTAGAGAGAGAAGGAGCCAGATTAGGGTTTTGAGTGGAAAGAGATACAAAAATGATACAAAGACTATCTGCTGCGAACTGATATACGCGGTCTTCGCTCAAGCAAAATGAGTCGTTGCTTGAGCGACCAGACACAACAAGTGACCTCGCTCGAGCTCAAGTGCAGAATGCAAAGCTTCAAGTCTGCCATAGATGCACACACACGCTCGAGCGCAAGAAGCAATTTCACCAGACTCGACCAGACTCGCTCGAGCGCAAGAAACTTCGCTCGAGCGAAGAACTTTCCCTTTCCCAGAAAAACTACATCTGGGAGAGAAACCTAAGGACCTCAAACCTCGCTCGAGCGCAAGAAACCTCACTCGAGCGAAGAAGCAAGTTACACAAGGCTCGCTCAAGCGCAAGAAGCCTCGCTCGAGCGAAGAGGACAAAATCTGGACAACAACAACCTAGACCAAATAACATCCAACCTGTTCCAAACGTGCCCAACAAGTTCCAAAACTCAAATACAAAAAGTCAAAGGAAAAAAAAAAAACAAGACATGGATACATTATTTAACCACGGACCCCAAGTCTGGGACATAATGAAGGTCGGGGCAAAACCGGGATCGCTATAGTGACTCTCTTTCTCTTTCTCTCTCTTTCTTCCTTTCCCGTTCTTCCCTATCAACGATCTCTCTCAACCCACCTCCTGCACTACGAAACCCTTCCCCTTCTGTTTGATCTCGCTAAGCTTAGTTTACTTCTTGCAATTCAGGAAGATTCAAGAGGTCTGGACATTGGATTTCAAGGTCAGAACTCTTTGAACCCTAAATCAATACCTTTGCTGCACTTTGATTTCTTTCTTTGTTTCTTGGTATGATTGTCATCAATTTATTAGACTCAATGAGGTTCCTATTATTGCCGTATATTGGGTCTCCAACCCAAATATCTGGTGATGGTGGGTGGCTCTGAAATGTCTTTGATTTTGTAGTGCTCAAGTTTTCTTCAATTGGGTTCTGTTTGATTTTTCATTCTCTTCCTCTTACTATAATGATTGTACAGAGCACATGAAAGTTTGTTTCGTGTTCTTTAATATGCTTTTTTCATCTACATATTATTAGTTTCAATCCTTCATCCAATTTAAGTTTGTAGATTAATGAGCTTTTCACCTTATACACAATTAGTTTCGTTATTTCAATTCTCAACTAGTCTATTGTCAGAAAAACACCATTTTTATCTGGTTTTGGGCATTAATTGTTGATTAAAGTTATATGTTGTGATGTGTGTCTTTTGCTGCATATGGGTTTGCTCAGAGTAATTTACACCATTCAACTTTTGATCTTGAATTTTCATTCAATTGTAATTATTTTTATTTTTATTCTTTTTAAAATTTGGGTGGGTGGGTGGGTGTGGGGTTTCAAATGACAGAACAAGCTGGGTAGAGGGCATCGGGACAAAGTTCAGCAGTTCATGATAATAACTAGAGCCAGGTACGCTTATATTGCTATGGGCCTTTTGATGCTGACCAATTCTCATAAGAGTAGTTGCATTTTGTACATTTGGACTTCAGAATAAGAGGTTTAGATATTTGATTCATTTTTCTTATTAAATTGGAGTGCATGGCAAAGTTTATTTACATTGTTCTCTTTTGCATTATGTTCCCTGAGATCCTAACATTTTGATATGATACACATTTTGTGGTATGAATAATTGTGATTTAGATGGAATATTAAGGAAATACATATTTTAGCAACCTAATGAACGACGAGTTTGACCTTGACCATGATGTTACCATTGAATCTCCTTAACAAGAGAGTCAATTTTTATCATTCTCCCTTGAAATTATTACTCAAACCACAAAGATATCACAACGCAAAGAAAACTTCACCGTAGAAGAAGACATGATGCTCATATCTTCATGGCTTAATATTAGCTTAGATCCAATTAGAGGAAATGAGCAAAAGTTAAAGGCATATTGGTTAAGAGTATGGGAAAACTTCAACAAGTACAAAACCTTTGATTCTGAAAAAACTCAAACTTCTCTAATGAATCGGTGGTCAACGATTCAAATTGCCACAAATAAATTTTGTGGATGTTTTGCTCAAGTTGAACGGTTAAATCGAAGTGGTTCGACTGAAAAAGACAAGGTATTACTAGAATTTAATTTTGTACCTATAATGAATATATATTATTCATTACGTGATAGTGGCTATTCTTTAATCTATTTTTCAGATTCGGGATGCGAAAAAATTGTACAAAGACTTGTATCAATCAAACTTTCCCTTTGAGCATTGTTGGAATGAATTGAGATCCTAACCAAAATGGATGGAAAATACAACAATGAAGAAGCAAAAAAGAACAAAAAATGCATCCCCAGCAACGTCTACCCCTTGTACATCAGATTCAGTAAATTTAGAGGACAATGATAACTATGATGTTGTGGAAAGACCAGCAGGAAGGAAGGCCACAAAGAAAAATAAAGCCAAAGATCTTGGAAATAATGTTATAGAGTGGCCTTTTGTGAAGCTCTTAGAAGAGATAAAGGTAAAGAACGACATAACAAATGAGAAGAAAATAGAGATATTTGAGAAATCTTATCTTCAAGAGGAATAGAGGATTGAAAATGAGGAAAGGAGAGAGGAACGAAGGCTTGCATTGGAGAAAGGGAGAGATGAAAAGAGAATCATATCAATGGATACAAGTATGATGCCTCCATTGCAAGCACAATATATTTGCCAATGTCAGATGCAAATCCTTGAAAAAAGGAATTAATTGTTTCTATTTAGCTTTGAAACTATGTTTTTTTTTTTTTTTAATTTAAGTTTGACTGTATTTTATTTTTGGATTTGCTATCTAAGAATTCAGTTTTCTTTTAACTTTGTGTTAATGTAAATTTGGGTTATGATTGAATTTCACTTTTCATGGCAGAACAGTGAGTTGTTGCAAATTATTGTTATTGTTTTGCATATTCTCTATATTAATTTTGCTTGATGTGTTGTATCTTGTGCTAGAGTTGTGGACTGGGTATTCTTTAAATTTAAAGCATGTGCTCTTCTAAGTTAGTTTAGACTTGCTATGTTTGTTGAGGATGAGGCCAATTTGTGGTAGGAAAATAAAATTAAACAAATAAATGGGGTATTATAAATCAATATTCTAATTAACAAGTGTTTCTACATAAAATTTATACAGCCAATTATGGTTACTTCAATTTTTGCTCTTTATGTTTGGATGTCCATTCAAGTCCTGGATTTCAAAATTCATGAGAGATGTAAAGAAAGATTAAGAATTCTCCATATTCAACTTAATGGGATCTTTCATTCACTTATTCTGTTGTTCTTTTTATGGCCAATAATAAGTTTGACTGTATTCCAAAAATAAGTTAGGGATTCATTGACCAAAAAATTTATTCTAAGTATCACTAAAGATCATAGATTAAAAACAAATCACTAGTGATATATTATTGAAAGCACATAAAGTAGTACAAATATTTTTGAAAACACACTCATGAAAGCATATAAACTAGTACAGAAATCAATAAGAACCAACTAGTACTTCTCATAAGGAGTCTCCATGTAGTGTCCACAAGTGTTCGACCAAGTCCTGTTTGAGTTTGGAGTGAGTTCCTCTATCTCTGATGCGATGATGATTTTGAATGAATTCAAAAAGTTCTGGTGTACGCTCATGAGACACTGGTGGAAGACTTTCATTAATTGTATCATAATTAAAGTCTAATCCATTGCTATCCCTCTCATCTTCAGCAATCATGTTATGCATTATTATGCATGCCATCATAATATCTTCCATTATTTCCATTTTCCAAAAACGTTCAGGTCCTCGCACAATCGCGAAACATGCTTGGAGCACACCAAATGCTCACTCAACATCCTTCCTTGTCGATTCTTGAGCTTTTGCAAAATATATTTGCTTATTCCTTTGTGGAGATGAGATTGTTTTGACAGGTGTTGCCCATTGCAGATATATACCATCATCAAGATAGTATCCCATTGTATAATCATTTCCATTGATTGAGTAATTGACTGGAGGAGCATGACCTTGAGTAAGGACTGAAAATACAGAAGAACGATCTAATACATTGATATCGTTATGAGATTCGAGCATCCCAAAAAAGGCATGCCATATCCATAAATCTTGAACCACAGCCTCTAAAATAATAGTTTATTCATGGATGAGACCAGAATACATGCCTTTCCGTGCAGTAGGATAATTTTTTCACTTCCAATGCATACAATCAATGCTTCCTAACATACCAAAAAACCCGCGATTGCTTCCCATCACTAATAATCTTGAAATATCATCGTTGTTAGGGCTCCTCAAGTACCTCTCAGAAAACATTGCAACCATCACCTTAACAAAGTGTTTTAGACTCTCTATGGCGGTGCTTTCACCAATTCTTACATAATCATCCACCGAATCTACTGTTACTCCATAAGCGAGCATCCTCATAGCAGCTGTCATTTTTTGAAGGGAAGACAAACCAATGATTCCAACATCTGTTTTCTGGACAAAATATGGATCGTATGCTTCCACCGTAGATAGAATATGAAGAAAAAGAGATCGATTCATCCGAAATCTCCTCCTGAATAAATGGACAGGATATATAGCTGTTTCTGAGAAATAGTCTCGATAAAGTCTCTCATGGCCTTGAACTCGATCGCGATAAATAACTGCATGGCCTTCAATGGAACCACTACGTCTTCTCAAACATCTTTCTCTATTGAATCACTTTTCTTCCATTGCAGCTATCGTTATTAGCTGCAATTCGTCATCACCGTCAAAGTCGTTAAGAATCATTTTCATGGTATTGTTAGCCATGGTAATTAAAAAATGAATGAAGTTGAGAAATATAGTTCAAATTGGTAAAAATGAAAGAGCAAATCCTTTTTATAAACAAAAATATATGACCGTTAGAAATATGTCTGTTAGAGAATAACATCGTTTGAAAATATGACCGTTGAGAGAATATTACCATTTGAAAATATGACCGTTGAGATAATATGATTGTTTGAAAATATTTTTTTTATAAATAATTTAATTATATATTTTAAATAAATAAATATTTGCAAATGCCACGTCAATATATGCAACATGTCATAAAAAGATTATTTATTTATTAATGTTTATAATAGTTTTCTTTTAAAAATTAGTTAAGTTAGTTTGATTGGTTAGCTAAAATAAAGAGTATGGTTGGAGTGCAAACTAACTAAACTAGTTAGGCAAAATAAAGAAGGTAATTTTATGTGTACTTTGAGGAGGCATTTTAGAGAGCATGGTTGGAGATGCTCTTATATTTTGAAATTATACATTTGTCCAAATCTTACTAAGGAGTTTTTATACTCCTTTTGAAATGTTTGAAGAATCACATATCATTTTAGAATGTTTGAAGAATCTCATATTTCAAGTCATTTTTGTATTCCTTTTGAAATGTTTGAAATGTCTTCCAAATAAAATAGATTTTCATATAAAAATTCATCTCAAATTCGATTATCATAGATTATGCATCTTACCTTTCTAGCCAGAAAAATAAAATAACAATAATAATAACAATAATAGAAATAAGGGTATAAATCTAATTTCTAAATAATATATTCAATCTACCTTTTCAAAATTAATGGGACTAATTAGTCTATAAGAAAATTATTGGGGCTAAATGGATCGTCATTCCTCAAGATGGGATTTATAGTTAATTTTTCTTTTCTTTTTTTTTTCTTTTCTTTTTTTTTTTTTTTTTTTTTTGTCTTTTGTGAATTTTTTTAGATTTTTTAAAACTTTTTAGATCTTCCTATACAAGACGGATTTGAAAATTTAAAAAATAAAATAAAATAAAATAATTAACATAATTAAAAAAATCACTAATAAACTAAAAATATATATATATTTTTTTGTTAGTTGGATGTCAAGCACCTCCTAAAATGCATGCATCCCCATAATTATGTTCTTCCAACCCTATAAATATCAAGATGCATAAACTATTAGCCAAAATTACAAAAAGAGTAATGTTACGCATAATAAAAAAATATCAAGAAATTTTTTATAAAATTAATTCAACAGCGATTACATAACATACAATAAACATTATAAACTAATTTAAAGGTAAAAAACTTTCATAATATTTCTTTCGTGCTAACTAGCATTAGATGACAAGTTTTCAGTATCTATACAAATTTTTCATGATGTATAAGCGGCTCTTGCATTCACACCATTTATACGGCTTCTTGAACGTTACTATCTTTGGTTTAGTTTTTGAAAATTATTTTAAATTTTTTATTTTTTATATTTTTTTATTTATATAAAAAAATAATTATATTTTAATTAAATTTTTTTTTTACTTTCAAGATACATCTAATCTACGTATACTTAAAAAGTGAAATATTTATGAAGAAATCTAAAAAAGAAAAATTACAAAAATGTAACTTTGCTTGTTTTTGATTTTTCAAAAACACTTTTCAGAAAATTTTACTATCTTATTTTCCGTATATTTTGTTTTTACTAAATTTTTTAAATATTTTAAGTAATTTTTTAAATTTTTAGACACACCTAACATAAATACACATAAAAAGTAAAATTTTTGTGAATTTTTTTTTTAAATTCACTAAATATCAAAAATACAAAAAAAAAAAAAAAAAACGAGAATTCAATATATATTTCGTATTTTTATGTACTTATTAATTTCTTAAAAAAAATTTCAAAAATTTTTTTACTTTTTAGATACATCTAAGTAAGGTGAATCTAAAAAAATGCTTAAAATTTTAAAAATATTCACTAAAAATTTAAAAAAAAATACGAAAAATAAAAAACTCAGTTTTCAAAAAACTTAATTCAAAAAATTCAAACCAAACACACAAAATTGATTTTTGAAAAAATTGTAAATAAGTGGGACAATCTTAAAATAATTGCACTATAGGTGGAATATTTTTTTGTGTAACTCTAACATACAAAGAAGAATTTGCACTAAAAACAAGAAAGATTTACACAATGAGTAGTGTTTATACAAACAAACTTTCCTTACAAACTGATGTGTCACCTAGAATATGAATAAGTTGGGACTTATTTCACATTCCAAAGTTGTATCGCTCCATGCCACATCAGTTCGTAAGAAAGTTTGTAATTTTTTTTGGTTTGTATAGCATATTTCCTTACACAATATACACACACAAGAGACTTGCACCACAATGAAAGAGAAATTATTTATTTACTGTTCCACTAAAACACAAATTTTTTCTTATTTTTTGTTTTTTTTTTTTTTGGTATTTATTGAGTTATTTTTAGATTTATTTAAAAATATGTTAATTTTTAAGTATATCTAGATTAAGTAGATCTAAAAAAATAAAATAAAATAATTAATTAAAATATTTATAAAAAAATTTACTAAAAATAAAAATTAGAAAAAAAAATAAGAAACTCAAAAACATAATTTGAGTTTCAAAACCCAACAAGGAGATTAAAAAAACAAAATGTAAATGAATAAAGGGTAGCACCTTTTTAGTAAATCTCCAATTAAAGCTCTCACGGTATATGACATTTTGGGCATGGAATTCCCACTATAATAAATTAAAATTTTAGAAATAAAATTTTAGAGATGAAATTACTTTTTAAGGTTGAAATATTTTAATTGCTAAAAAATGTTATTATTATATTTTAGTGATAAAATTGAACATTTAGTGATGAATTACATATTTTGGGACCAAAATCTTCATCTCAAAAAATAAAATAAATAAAACGGCACAAATTTATTGTGTATTTTTTAGCGACATTTTTTAATTTGTATTTTTTTTTCGGATGATAAAGAACAAGGCTTAATATATTGCACATCCAACAACAAGTCGCCCAATAAAATATATTGAAATACAAATACATCCAAAAGGGATAAACATAATCTCAACGCAAGGAGGATACGAATCTCCACATAAAGAGAAAAATAAACCTCCATATAGGGAGGAGGCCCTATCTCTACGTTACAAAATAAAAAATTCTAAATCTGAGGTGGTCGCCTAGTATACAACAATGCGTTTAACAGTATCGGATTTCGGTTATAAATCAAATCTGATACTAGATCTAAAAGCTTTCTCGGTGGCAAGCCGATGATGGAGAAAAAATGAATGGTAGTGACTAACATGCTGATAGAAACTGCAGGAAAAGAAATAGAGGAAAGATAAAGATTAAATGCACCACTCTTTCCCACCTAAAGAAAAGAGAGAGAGAGGGCTAAAGTTTCTTAGTGAGAGAATACGGTTTAATATATTATTATAAAGTAGTTATCAATTGTAAATTTCTGTTGTTAAATATCCTCTTTTTCAGTACTTTTCTAGATGGTCTTTTCGTGACCATGTAAATTGGTGTCCTAATATTTTTTTACAACAAAAAAATTAATTTTGGGGATGAAGAGAGTTTGATTCCTAAACCCTTATATATGTTGCAGTGTATGTGCCTTCTAATCTATTGTTCTTCTATCTTGAAACATTTAAAGTCATTGGATTATGTCTTAAGACTTTTCTACGTTGAAATTCTCATATAATCTGATGATCGTAAATAATTTGAGACAGAGATATTTGGAAATTGAGGAGGATCTACGGCCGACTTTTTGTCAATCTTACTAGATAACAATACTACATGCCATGAAAAAATACTCAAAAAATTACCCAAAATTTGAATTATGTGGACCAATTCATTATAGATCAATCCCACAACACATCATCTACGCCATACATCCACGTTCTGGGTAGATTTCATGGTAAAGTTTCTGAGTTTGTATCTTTTCCGCTTACCTAGATAGTTGACATGGTTTTCATGCAAATTGTGATTATGCAGGTAAGATAAAAGTGATTTCTTACTATTCTTTGAACTCTTATAATTTTTTTTTTTTATTTATTTATTTTTTTAACACATCTGGTTGTATCTGTTTTTTTTTATTTTAAATTTTTTTCCATATCACCATATCGATATTGTGTTGTATCCTTATCATGTATCCATATCTATGCTTCGTAAGTTGACATGGTTTTGATGCAAATTGTGATTATGTAGGAAAGATAAAGAGTGGCAATGGTACAAGGTGAAACTACTAAATGCAGAGATATAATAGGAGATTGTGTGAACAAGCAAGACTGTAATGCAAGGTGTATTGCAAAACACCCTGGTAGTGATGGAGCATGTTATCCCAATTTTATACCTGCATATTGCACATGTCACTGCCACTGTGGTCCACCAGTTCAACCATCGTTGCCGCCGCCTCCTCCTCCTAAGAGGAATTGCAACACCATAATAGGAGATTGTGTTAACAAGGAGGATTGTAATGACAGATGTGTTGCTCAACATCCTGGTGAAGGATCTTGTTATCCCTTTAACCTTCATATTGTACTTGCTACTATCACTGTGGTTCACCTCCACTGTTTGACAAGAATTACACCACCCCTAAGATGCAAGACTGAGAATCACACTGATATGTAGTAATTTGTCTGGTAAAATAAAAAGAGAAAATTGCATTTCAGTTGAACAGTAGAAAAATATTTTCATTCTTATAATGGTGCAATGCAAGTCTCTCGTGTATAGTGAAAATCTTTTCTATGTTTGGTGCAAGTCTTCTCTCTCATTATTCACACAACACTACCACCACCAAACCTTCTATACCTGCTAGTACGTTTCCTTAACTATACACTCGTGGTTCAAAAAAAATAAATAAATAACTATACACTCGTGAACCTATGAATCCTATTAACTGCACACCAATCGTGTGTGTATATATATATATAAAGATAGAGAGAATATAACAAGTCCTTATAACGTAAGTTACACGAACTTTTCCTAAAATCTAGAGAAAATATGTCAAATTTCACAATTTTAATATAATTACACTGGACTCCTTTTTTAGTAAGGCTATATATAAATCAAAACTAATACAATTAGTATAAAAAAATATAAGGATAAATAAGGAAAAAAAATACATTTTAGTATAAAAATAATAACATTATTTGTCTATCCATTTGACTAATAAATTATTGATAAAAATAAATAAAAAACTAAATATTATATAAATTAAAATCTTAGGAGAGTTTGATGTAATTAAGTCAGCATAATAGAATCGTTTAAAATTGGAAAATTTGGCTATAAACACCATTTACCTTCCTTTCATTGTTAGAAGGACTAAGAAAAAAATTATACTTTCTAAACCCCCTCATAATTATAAAGTCTTGTATAAATGACAAAATTTATTATTTAAATATTTTATCAGACTATTATACTCTCAACTAAATCTTCCCTAATCACCATCTCAATCTCTCAAGACGCCATGGCTAGGGTTTCAAGATCTGGTATCAAAACCACTCAGCGACTTCCTCTACTCCGCCTCAGATCGGAGTTCGATCTCCTTCTTCGGTTGATTTCTTCACTGTTCGATCACCGCTGTTGCCATTTGATCAAAGATCCTCGCCTGACATCTTCTATCTGCGCTGATACATATATATATATATATATATCTATATATATGTGTGTGTTTGTGTGTTTTGAGATTTGAATTCGAATATATATGTTTTTTGATATTTGAATTCGAATATATATATATCTACATATTCCGATCTGTAATCTATATATATATCTATATATATATATGTGTGTGTTTGTGTGTTTTGAGATTTGAATTCGAATATATATATATATATATATTCCGATCTGTAATCTATATATATATATCTGTATATTTGTGTGTTTTGATCTTGATTTTATTATTTTTTTCTTTTCCTTATTGACGTTTATTTTCAGAAATTTCACATGTATTCAAATGCTCCATACTTTGCAACCTCTTTTCCTCCTGTGCGAGAACTTGCTTCCATTCTTACTGCTACTGTGAATATATGCACACAAATAACCAAGTTCTATGATTATCTATAAATTTTAGTGTAATTGTTTGATTCAGCCAAAATCAAAGAGCCTGCAATCAAATTTTATTTGATAGAACCAGAGTAAAATTTAACTCTGGTTCTATTGCTTTGTTTTTTTCATTTGATAGAACCAGAGTAAAATTTTACTTTTAACTTCAGAGTCTCACAGTTTACTTATTTTTCAGAGTAAAATTTTACTTTTATACAGAGTAAAATTTTACTTTTAGTTTCAGAGTGTAAAATTTTACTCTCATTCAAAGTAAAATTTTACTTTTATACAAAGTAAAATTTTACTTTAGTTTCAGAGTGAAAGTAAAATTTTACTCTGTATGAAAGTAAAATTTTACATTCTGAAACAGAGTAAAATTTTACTCTGTATGAAAGTAAAATTTCATACAGAGTAAAATTTTACTCTGAAATACATAGTGAAAATGTCTTAATAGGAGAACTGATAGATATGAGGGTAATATAATAAAAAAAACAAGTTTTAAAATATCAAGGGATTTTGAAAGTACTTATATAATTCTTGTCCTTTTGAAAGAGAAATTAGGTAGTGAGGAGGCTATGACCAAATCCCCCTTTAAAATTTGGTACCACCAATCCAAATACTCCTTGGCAATTCTAGTAATTGGTCCCAAAAATTGAAAAGAAATAGAGAAGAAAAGGAAAGAGAAAAACAATTACATTTTGTCCTAAAAAATGTATAATGTGAGGCTCTCATGACAATTTTCGATAATAAATTTCACAACAAAAAAAAGTTACATTGCAACTTGATCGAAAGTGCAATAAGTTGGTAACAATTCAAAAATGAGACTAAAACAAGATTGTGTAAAGTACAAGAGTGCAAAATATAATTTATCCAAAAAAACATAAAAAGGATCACGTAACTCGAGAGTCAATATCATTTCACCTATGATTTATTCACTTGTTACGTATGAAAAAGAAAATGGATAATAAATAATCCACAATTTGGACATAATATCAAAGTCTTGAACATTAACTGAATTTCTAAATTTATCATGTGGAACAGTTTTTGTGTGAAAATTTCCACCCCTTTTCTTTGTCCACAAAAGGGTATTTGACTTCAATGCATCATCTGTCCTCTTGGAGAGAGAATCCATTCACTTTTAAGCAACATATAGAGCAAAGTCCTGCACAGGATAAGTGAGGGAACCGTTTTATTAATAATGCATAGAAAGTGTTTTTTTTTTTCCCCAGTGAATTTGAAAATGCTAGGTTGAGAATAATAATTTCAGTAATGCTAGGAATACAGAAACCAAACACCCCACAAGTGGGCCCCACCCCTTGTGAGAGGATTGAGTCACATTCTGTGTTTGGTTTCTATGCACATAGATTTACTCAATAATTTTTGTTACACAAGGAAAAAATTCTAAATTTATTAATTTAAATCCTAATAAATATGTGCATGGCTATGATTCAAAGTTGAAAAATGCCAGAAGAACATGGTTTGATGCTGTGAACAAAGGACATGGTTTCAATTACATACAAAGTTAAATTGGGAAAATGATTTTGAAGCAGTTTCAAACCATTTCAGACGAGTGAATAGGCATTACCTCAAATTTTTTAACACATAAGAACCATCTAGCAGAACTTCACTTCTCAGGATGTACCCGTTTAGCTCTACGACGAGTATGGCTTGTATGGGAATTACGAGTTCGCTTCTTGGGCTTGTTACTGCGAGTCAGAAACCAAATCTTATAGCAAAATCTTGAAACAGATATTAAAAAATATATAAATGAAATAAATGGAGGGAACACCTAATCAGAATTGGAATTGTATTAAAACTACTAGCTAGTTTATAATAGTAAAATATGAAACTAACCAAAAAATGGATGAAGCAACATTGAAAAGAAAAATTAGGGGTGCAGCCATTAAAGCAAAAGCCTACAAAATTAAGAAAAACAATTGTCAGTAAAATAACAAATATAAAGCTTCCAAATAATTATGAAACTTATTGCGTAAGTCAATAATACATACCATCAACGAAACAAGCACATCAGTTGCAAGTGGTTTTGTAAGATCATGGCTCTTAAGCTTTTCATGTATTGTAGCTTGGACCTTCACAAATGAAAGGAACATTAGGAAATATATAAGGCTAATTACTTGAAAAACGTACACTTCCAAAAACTATAGGTCTAAGACACAGATTATATCAAAACAAATTCTCTGTTCAAGAAATTTTTGCAATAAATAAAAGTGAGATTTTATAGAAGTGCTAAGGTATAGGAAATCAGAAAAATGTTAATACGTCCATTTTCCTCATCAAAAATATAATTGTTAAATATATAATTTCATATCAAAAAATCCAACATCTGTGTGTTTAAATTGCTTTCTCCATGTTGTGTTAGGAAAAGCATTAGGTTGGAAATTTTTCATGACTTTGTATGTGTGACCTGAGATAGGAACCTTAACCATACTGTTCAAAGCATATGAACAAACCAGAAACCATGAAAGCTTCAAGTGCTATGAGAGATTTTCAACAGCATGGAAGAAGTGCAATGGTCCAATGGAAGTGCTTCATCAGCATGCGGTAAAATGTGGACAAGGAGTGGACCAAGAAGACCATGAAGAATGGGCTTTCCAACTCATTTGATCAAGTTGGATGACCAAGGCAATTTTGTTCAATTTGGAACCAACCAAAGAGGCTGTTTTGATCATAGGCGATTTCTCATAATCACAATTTGGGCTGACCAAAGCATACAAGTTGGCTGACCAATATGGAATTCAGAGAGTGGATTTCCTGCAAAACCAGGTAGAGTCGATGGCCAAACCATGACAGTTGCCAATCAAGCTGGAAATCCATAAACATGTTCCCACACTCAAGCCAACCCAAACAAAATGTTTGGAAGTCCTAACTTGGATCTATTTAAAACAATTAGCCATTAGTTGTTGCGGTTTTCTGATGAAAGGAAGGCACCTTGAAAATTTACAATTCCCTTGTAGCCTCAAAAACACTTGTGTTTTTCCAAGTCTTGGAGAGTGCGAGTAGAGCATTCAACCTTCAACACAAGTGTCTACAAGTGCTTGCTACACATCTCAAAGTTGTTTAGCTTGAGGAACGACACTTTACTCTTTCAAGGGCAATTCCATTTGGAATGTCAAAGCTCCCAGTGAGTGTTCATGGGCATAAAGGAAACTTTTGAAGTCAAGGGATATCGTGAGACCAAATGTGAAGCATCAGATAGGCAATGGCAAGAAGACTTCTTTGTGGTTTGATTCTTGGATTCCCAGTGGGCCTATTGCGGTGAACAGAGAAGAGCGGGTAATATATGATTCAGGTTTGGGGGGAGGGGCTAAAGTTGCTGATATTATCCATGATGGTGGTTGGCTATGGCCATGTGCAAACTCTGTTGATCTAATGGAGTTGAAGCATGAAACTCCTCCTAACTTTGTTCCCCATTGTAATAGAGAAGATTCAGCCTTATGGAGTCATGACAGGTTTGGTAACTTTAGCATTACTGATTCTTGGAACTTGCTTCGAAAGGAACACCAGGTAGTTGCTTGGCACAAACTGGTTTTGTTTCCTAAACATGTTCCCGGGCATGCCTAGCATGCGATTTCATTCTTTGGCTAGCAATCCTTGGGAGATTGAATACCCAAGATAAGCTTCTTGATTATGGTAAAATTTCATCTATAAGTTGTGTTTTCTATAGGAGTAATGTTGAGGATCATGAATATTTACCAGTAAACTGCTTCAACTTCGCTACACAACATCCTACTAATAGGCTGCATCTAAATTAGCCCTAAATTTCCTGGGTGTTATGCTCAACATTACTTCATACATGCCAAAGGAACCGTTGAATATAGTCAGACGAAAGGACAAGCTTTAGCTACTTCTTCAGTTAAACAAATGAAAGAAACAAAACACCAACAATGTGTTAGAATGCGTTAAAATATTTCCTATTTTTTTCTGATGAATATTTAGTATTCTTGTTTTATGCCTTATGGCACTCCTGTAATTATGGTGATGATTTAATATAAAATGGGATATCTCTAACTTTTCTCTTCTCAAAAATAACATGGTGTCAGAGCCACTCTAAAACCCTAGAAACCACAACCCTACAGCCACCTTTACACCACCACCGCACCACCGCACCAGACTCCATTCCCCTAGGGTTCCGGCAGGACCAATCATAGTCTCCTAGGGCCCCGACAAGCCTTGCCGCATCCTTCTAGGACTTCGGCAGCCCTAGCCGCAGCCTCCTAGGGCTTCGCCAACACCCTAGGGCTCGTCGAAGCCGCCCTTTTTCAACCTAAGTCTATCGGCAGGCTTGGAGGTTCAATCAGGTGGGTTTTCCTCCCTCCTCAAGCTGCCGACAGCCACCCAAAACCTCTTTGGTTCAGTCGGCTCTCTGGTTCAAGTCGATTCTTTCTTCTCTTTGGTTCAGTCGACTATGTCGGCTCTGTCTTGGGTCTGGGTTGAAGTCCTTATTCGGTGATCACATGTAATTTGTCTTCTCTCTTTGTTTTTTTCTTTTCTGTCTTCTTAAAAATAAAAAAATAAAAAATAAAAAATAAAAAAAGGGAAAAAAATGTTCTTTCAAATTATTATTTTTTTGTTCTGTTTGGTATGTTTTTCCATCTTCCGGATTTGTGATTAAACCAATGTTTGTTGTAAGAGTTCCTTAGTAGAGTATTCATGGCAGAATTGACTAGTGAGTCTACTACTTCACATGCTCCTCAGGGTGCGAGTCTTGGTTTGCCTACTACTATGACTGATTTCCTCAATCTGGCTAGAAAATCACCACCTCTCTCTTTAATGGTCAGAATTATCTAACGTGATCGCAGAGTTTAACTATATTTTTGAAGAGCAAAGGGAAGCTGGGATATGTTGATGGGTGCGTTCAGGCCCCCAGTCCCACAGATCCGGGTTATGATCAGTGGGAAATTACCAATTCTCTTATCATGAGCTGGTTGATACATTCCATGGTTCCGGGGATTGGTGAGGGATACTTGTCTATGGACACAGCACAGGATATTTGGAAGGTTGTGGCCACTACGTATTCCCGCAAAGGAAATTTTTCCCAGACTTTTGAGTTGCGATGCTCAATTGACCGGTCCGTCCAAGCTGAGGTGACTATCCTCCAGTATTTTACTTTCCTTAGCAATGGGTGGAAGAGACTTGATCATCTTCAGAACTACAAGCCTGTGTGTCCCACTGATTCTGCTAGGTACCGAAAATTTGTTGAACAAGTACGGGTATTCAAATTTTTAGAAGGTCTGAATGTGGAGTTTCATCCTGTTAGGAGTCGTGTGCTGGGTATGGATGTACTTCCTTCTCTCCAAGAAGCGTTTGCTTATGTGCAGAATGAGCAGTCTCGTCGTTCTGCTATACTTTTGTCTACCTCTTCTGATCGATCTGCCCTGGTTTCTGCACCCTCTCGAGATGGGGATCATGGTTCTCGTCCTCCTTTTGAGAAGAAAACCCTTTTCTGTGACTATTGTCGTCGTCCTCGCCACACCCGTGAGACTGGTTGGAAGTTGCATGGGCCGCCATGTGGGGGTCGTGGAGATCGTTCTGGGTCTTGAGGGGGTCGCTCGGGTCAATCTAGAGGCCGAGGCCCCAATGCCTGAGCTCATCATTCTGATACAGTTAAGCCACAGTCCCCTGTTCTGGTTGTTTCCTCTGCTGATATCTCTGGGTTTTCTACTTCTGAGTTGGAGGTTGCTCTTCGCCACTTGTTAAACCGCCAAGCATCTGATTCATCTTCAGGTAACTTTGCCCATTCAGATAACTTAGCTTTTTCTACAAGTACTTTCCTATCTCATCAAATGTTACCTTGGATTATCGATTCTGGTGCTTCCGACCATATGTCTGGGTCTTTTGATTTGTTCTCCGCTTATACCCCTTCTTTAGGACAGGCTAAAGTTAGAATTGCTGATAGTACCATTTCCTCTATGTTAGGAAAAGGTGTAAGTCATGCCACTGCTTTTCTTCCTTTGTCTTTTGTACTACATGTTCCCGATTTTAGTGTTAATCTTTTATCTTTGAGTCGTATTACTCGAGACTTAAATTGTAATGTAACCTTTTTTTCATGATCATTGTCTGCTTTGGGACCTTATCACGAGGAAGATGATTGGCAGTGGTAGAAACGAGAATGGTCTCTATATCCTGGATCAAGCAGACAAGCAAGCTCATTCATCCATCCAGTTACCATCTACAAAGGAAGACCTAAAGCTGTGGCACTATCGTCTTGGGCATCCATCTTTTTTGTTACTTAAGCATCTTTTTCCTTCCATTTTTTTGAAAAATAATGTTTCTGAGTTTCAATGTGAGTCATGTCAACTTGAAAAACAACACACGGCTTCTTTTGCTCCTTCTATTAATAAAAGTTTAGTTCCTTTTTTCATTGATTCATTCTGATGTATGGGGTCCCTCTCGTTTTGTCTTTAAAGGGTCACCGCTGATTTGTCACCTTTATTGATGATTGTTCTCGGACCACCTGGGTGTATCTTATGAAGGACAAATGTGAGGTTTTTTCTGTGTTTCAAAATTTTCATAAAATGATTTGCACTTAGTTTGGGGCGGTTGTCAAAATTCTACGTTCTAATAATGGAGGGGAATACATTGACTCTGGCCTTGCCCGCTATTTTGCCACTCATGGTATTATTCACCAAACTTCGTGTACCAATACCCCTCAACAGAATGGTGTCGCAGAGCATAAAAACTGCCATCTTCTTGATATTGCGCGTTGTCTGTCATTTGAAATACGTGTTCCTAGATCATATTGGAGGGAAGCTGTTCTCACTGCAGCCTTCCTTATCAATCGTTTGCCTACCCAGGTCCTCAACAAACACACTCCTCTTCAGGTTTTGTTAGGGTCCCACTCATCTGGTTTCTCCATTCCTCCCAAAACCTTTGGGTGTATGTGCTTTGTTCATAACCATTCTCCTACCCGTGGTAAGTTAGATCTTAGGTCTCTTCGGTGTGTCTTCCTGGGTTACTCCACCACACAAAAGGGCTACAAGTGTTATCATCCCCCCCTCTCGAAAATGGTTTGTCTCTATGGATGTGTCTTTCTTTGAGTCTCAGTCCTACTTCCAATCCTCCTCGGTGTCCCAGTCCTCCCTTCCGGGGGAGCCTTGGCGTGAAGCGATTCCTGTGTCACTACCATCAGTGATTGAGCAGGTTGAGAATGTTAATGGTGACTCCGCTATTGATATTAAGAATGTTGAGTCTGAATCCATAGTGAAAGACGGCAAAGTTTATGTCAGGAACAAGGATAGAAAACAAGTTACTTGGATACAAGCGATTCCTGTGTCACTACCATCAGTGATTGAGCAGGTTGAGAATGTAATGGTGACCCCGCTATTGATATTGAGAATGTTGAGTCTGAATCCACAGTGAAAGACGACAAAGTTTATGTTAGAGACAAGGATAGAAAACAAGTTACTTTGATACAAGAGACCAATTCGGATTCTCCACCGCTATCTTCTTCTCCTGATAAGTGTCCAGAATCCTCTTTTTCTAATGAAACTCCAGGTAACTCTATTCTTTCTGATCTAGATGTTTTTATTGCTAAAAGGAAGGGGGTTAAATCTTGTACTTAATATCTTATTTCTCATTTTGTCTCTTACACTAATCTGTCTCCTTCCTATAAAGCTTTTCGGTCTAAAGTTTCTTCTGTGAGTCTTCCTTCTAATTTTTAGAATGCTCTTTCTACTCCTGAATGGAAGCATGCCATAATAGAGAAGATGAGAGCCCTGGCTAAAAAAGGCACTTGGGAATTAGCTGAGTTACGTAAGAGCAAATGACCTGTTGGATGTAAGTGGGTGTACACAGTGAAGCACAGAGCCGATGGTTCCATTGAACGTTACAAGGAAAGATTGGTGGCCAAAGGCTTTACGCAAACTTATGGAGTAGACTACCAAGAGACATTTGCTTCTGTTGCTAAGATAAACTCTGTCAGAGTTTTTCTATCTCTTGCCTCTAATCTTGATTGGCCTCTCCACCAATTTGATGTGAAGAATGACTTCCTTCATGGAGATTTGGAAAAAGAAGTGTACATGGACATTCCCCCAGGCTTTGAGGATGTTAAAACCAAAGGAAAAGTATGCCGACTACGCAAGTCACTTTATGGACTCAAACAGTCACCTAGGGCTTGGTTTGAGAGATTTACTCAGGCCATGCTGCGATATGGTTTCAAACAAAGTCAAGTTGATCATACTTTGTTCGTGAAATACTCCTCACATAGTAAGACGACAGCTCTTATTATTTATGTGGATGATATTGTACTCACAGGGGGTCATGTTGAGGAGGTTCCTCAGTTACAGGAGTATTTGGCTAATGAGTTTGAAATCCAAGACTTAGGTAGCTTAAAGTACTTTCTAGGTATTGAAGTTGCTCGGTCCAAAGAGGGCATCTTCATATGTCAAAAAAAGTATGTGCTTGATTTACTAAAAGAAACTGGGATGCTTGGAAGTAAAGCCTGTGATACACCACTAGAGCCTGGACTGAAGCTTAGTGAGGATCAAGCAAGCGAGCTTGTAGATAGGGGGAGATATCAGCGGCTAGTAGGTAAGTTTATCTACTTATCCCATTCGCGTCCTAACATTATTATTGCAGTGAGTATGATTAATCAGTTTATGCATGCTCTACGTGCAATTCACTTAGAGGCAGTTATGTGGATTCTAAGGTACTTAAAGTCTTCTCCAGGAAAGAGTCTATTTCTCTGAACATGATCATCTTAGTGCAGAAGCATATACAGATGCTAATTGGGCTGGGTCAGTCACTAATAGAAGGTCAACCTCTGGCTATTGTACCTTTGTTGGAGAAAATCTAGTTACTTGGAAAAGCAAGAAACAGAATATAGTTGTGCGGTCCAGTGCAGAGGCTGAATTCAGGCCTATGGCTCAGGGTGTGTGTGAGCTATTATGGATTAGACTACTTTTGAGAGATTTGGGGACTCATCAGACGGACTCTATGTGGCTATACTGTGACAATACGGCAGCCATCAATATGGCTCACAATCCAGTTTAGTATGACAGGACCAAGCATGTGGAAATTGATAGGCATTTTATCAAGGAAAAACTCACTAGTGGCACTATATGTACGCCATTCGTGAGGTCTGGGGACCAACTAGCTAATGTTCTCACCAAAGGATTAGGGAATAAACCATTCCGTGACATTTTTAACAAGCTGGGCATGAGAAATATCTTTGCATCAGCTTGAGGGAGTGTTAGAATGGTATTTCCTATTTTATTCTGATGAATATTTAGTATTCTTATTTTATGCCTTATAGCACTCCAGTAATTATGGTGATGATTTGATATAAAAGGGAATGAGATACCACTCATACCTCTAACTTTTCTCTTCTCAAAAATAACACAACGAACAACAATAATTATGAGGCTCAAAATACACTTGAGGACAGTGAATAAGATGAAGTTATGGTCATTTCTCAAAGAACCTTCTACTTCAGTCCATGTTAGATGGTCTGTAAGATTATTAGAAACAAATTTAAAATGATAGCATACATTCTTCACATCCAATTGCTTTTCTCCACCAGTTATAATTTTTTCCAGCTTATCATAAAATAATGCTAAAAGGTCCAAATTCCAAACTATTGCTAGCTAGGAAATATCGTCAACATTAAGATAAGTTGCCATTTCAAAGACTCAAGAGGATTATGCTGCATCGCCCAGCATAAGTTGATAACATAATCTCAAATCCAGTCAAGGATCCCCAAAATTTGGAGCAACAAACCAATATGCTATGTACCAAGATTATAAGGAAAAGAGTAAAGGGAAGTGATACCCGACGATGGTATTTAGTGGCAGCTCTGATACACTTCCTATAAGTACGAATTACTTTTTTTGTGTACGGTTTCATGAGAAGGCGTGCTTTATCAACATGAGGTTTTGTCATTGTTGTAACTTGATCAATGTATGGCTTTGTGACTTTCTTCACTTCCTGTCGCCATATTAAGTTAAGCCACATTGCAGGAATGTATCGAGCTGATCATATAAACATAATAACTAATCTCAGTGAGATATACCTGAAAGTGTGGATCCACCATCTCCTGTACTTTGGCAACATGTGGCTCTATAGAATTCTTGGACGCATGGTAAACCTCAATGGTTTTAGCAGTTAGTGATTTAACATGCAATCCAAATTGAGTTGCAAATCTCAACCACTGGTCCTTCATAATTGGGATCCATATCTTCAAATAACAGAAAACAGAATTAGGAAACCAACCATCATTCAATCATATACTTAACAAATCAACAAACTTGAACTCTAAAACACATTTAAATAAAGAGAATCCCTTCAATGAAAGACACTGAGTTGCAACCTAAGAACAAAAGAAGGCCATTGCATTAAGATAGCATCACAAAAGCAAATGAAGACAAAAGAAGAAGCAAAGACCCCTCCCTTTCCACTCAAGCAGGAGGAGGGGGCGTCTCTGAACCCTAGAGCACCAATTAAAGTCAGAACTAAGACTCCACCACTACCATCATACATCCAACATAAATACCAAGGCTCCCACCAAAATGATTGAAGTCAGTCCTTTTTGTCACAAATTATTCTACTCAAACTGCAACCAAAAGCAAGCATGTCAGAGCATAACATCAAAATCTCTGGAAAGGCAAGAATGGACCTCTTTCTAGGATTTCACCCATTTTTAAAAACAAATTCTGTTCAACACATAAGTATAGCATGACCTATGGCCCTATCAAAATTTTCATTTCAAGTACAAACCAGAAAATATGGTCCTAAAAGGGATCCAACCATATGAATTTGCAAACAAATAACACAAGAATCAGATCAGCAACATCCCACCAAAATCGTCATGCATAAAATAGCGAAGCAAACATAATTGAAAAATCTTTAGAGCACAAAATAATATTGTGGGGATAACTTACGGTTTTTACTGTTTCAATGTGGGGTTCAGCCCACTTTTCAACTTCTGCTTTCTTTTGCAGTGCCTGAAAAAATTCAAATCAAGAGACGCAGGCAAAAGAAAAAAAAAGAGGTCATCTTTTTTAATGTACAACGTACATGTCAGTTGTAAGTTCTAACAAAGATCTCTATAATCATTCAACATGCATGTTCACAAAGTCTAACTCCATCTAATTACTAATAGCTTGTTTGGTTTATATTACTTGGGTTGATTCAACATAAAAGAAAAAACAAAAATATAATTAAAAAAAAAAAAACTGATTAATTTGGGCCAACTTTAATCAGCCTAAATAATCTAAACTTAACAGACCAAAATTAAGGTATCAGCTACATAACAAAAATAAGAAAAAGAACCTTTTGAAATGTCGCATCAAAGGCAGGACTTCCATGCTCCCTCCAATGAGTCACTATAAAGGACTGCACGTTAAGAGACAAGGTTAGCAGAAAATGTTCTGCTACAAAAATGTGAAAACACCAAAAAGAAATAAATAAATACCTGGCAATGCAATAAATGAGTTGCAAGCCAATGTGGAATCCATGCTTCTCGAACCTGATTGTTTATCAGATATAACAAAGTTCATTAGTCAAGGAAACTATACTTATTAGGTAGTCAAATTAAGGAACTACCGTTAGAATAGTATATTATTATTTGGGTTATTATTAAATTGTAATTATTATATGCCTTAGGGCTCCCTTGTAATTATTAATCTTCATTAATATAAAAAGGGGATGATACCATAATCATTCCCTAATCTTGTATTCTCTAAACCTACATGGTATCAGAACCACAACCCTAAACCCACACAGCCACTGCCGCAGTTTTTTTTTTTTTTGGTCTCATCATACCTAGTCGGGGCTGCCAAGGGCTCTCCCAGCCCAATCGGCCACTGGCGCCAGGCCTTCCGGTCTCGTCCTGGTGTGTCGATCGTCACACCCCAGCCGACTACCCATATAGTCCTGTCATCGTCTGGCCGATAGGCCTTCCAAGACTTGCCGACTGCCACTGGTGTTTCTCAGTCCCAGCCAACAGGCCCTCTGCCTTGTTTAGAGTCCTTCGACACTCCCTCTTCTTTCGTGAAGGTCATTTGCCTATCTCTAGTCTCTTCGTGATGATGTGTTAATCGCTGATAGTGGTTTAAGTTCATCACCTCTGTGCTTATTTTGGCTGGCTGTCTTCGTCTTTCTCTTTTAAAAAGAAAAAAAAAAAACACAATCTATGAGTTCTTAAATCTTTATACTTGTGTTTTCCCATTCCACCATCACCTTCTGGGTTTATGATTGGCACTAGTTTTGTTGAGGGTTCGGTAGTACAATATCCATCGCAGATTCTACCAGTGTATCCACTACTTCTCAGACACCTAGGAGTGAGAGTTCCACTATACCTACTACTATGACTGATAACCCCAACCCTAGTCTTGAAATCACCACCTCTCTATTTAATGGTCAGAACTATCTAGCGTTGTTGCAGAATTTGACTATTTTTTTGAAGGGCAGAGGGAAGGTGGGGTATGTTGATGGCCGGATACTGGCACCTAGCACCACTACCCAGGTTATGACCAATGGAAGATTACCAACTCTTTGATTATGGGTTGGCTTATTCATTCGATGGTGTACCAGACATTGGTGAGAGCTACTTGTCTATGGAGACTGCCCAGGATGTTTGGGATGCTGTGGCTGCCACCTATTCCCACAAAGGGAATTTCTCACAGGCATTTGAGTTGCGTCGCTCTATTGAGAGCTATGTTCAAGGGGAGCAGACTGTTCTTCAGTACTTCACCTTCCTCACCAATGGCTAGAAACGTCTTGACCACCTGTAGGACTATAAGCCTATTTGCACTGCCGATTCAGTCGGGTACAGGAAGTTCATTGCACAGAAACAGGTCTTCAAGTTTCTGGCAAACCTCAATGTGGAGTATGATCCAATTCGAAGTCGAGTTCTGAGTATGAACACTCTTCCGTCACTTCAGGAGGCATTCGCCTATGTACAGAATGAGGAGAATCGTCAGTCTGCTATGATCACCTATTACTACTGACCGCTCAGCATTACTGTCTACCCCTAGAGATGGCCTTTGCCTGACTCCCATTCCTCCGTCTACTGCCAAGGAGTCCGTCTTTTGTGATTACTGTCGTAAGCCGCGACATACTCGTGAGACATGTTGGAAGCTTCATGGGACTCCATCCGGGAGTCGAGGTGGTCGGTCTGGTTCTAGAGGAGGTCGGTCAAGCCAATCTAGAGGTCGTGGCTCTCATCCTCGGGCTCATCAGTCCAATGCCGTTGATACACTGGATTTTACTTCCGCTCCCGTTGGCCAAGCTTCTGATGGTCTCTTTGACATGACTACTCATGAGCTTGAGGATGTTCTCCGTCACTTGCTGAACCGCCAGTCTTCTACTGCTCCCAATACATCTTCTCTTCGTTTGTCCACTCAAGTAACTTAGCCTCTTCTCCTCGTGTTTTCCTTTCTCATAAGTCTTTACCTAGGCCTATTGGTTCTAGTGCCTCCGCTCATATGCTAAATTAAAGGCCAAAAAGTAGGGGAAGCTATCAGTGATTAGTGAGTAAACTCATACACATATCTCACTTCCGTCCTGGTATTGTTGCCGCTGTCATTGTGCTTAGCCAGTTTATGCATACTCCTCGTCAAATTCACTTTGAGGCTATCATGTGCATTTTGAGATACTTGAAGTCTGCTCCTGGTAAGGGTCTTTTTTTTTTCAAAGCATGATCATCTTCGTGTGGAAGCCTATACAGATGCTGACTGGGCTGGATCAGTGACTGATACAAGATCGACTTCAGGGTATTGCACCTTTGTTTGAGACAATCTAGTTACTTGGAGAAGTAAGAAATAGAATGTAGTTGCAAGGTCCAATGCAGAAGCTGAGTTTAGAGCTATGACACAAGGAGTGTGTGAGCTCTTATGGATCAAGTTATTGTTGAGTGATCTAGACATTGATCAAACAGACTCCATATGTTTATACTGTGATAATAAGGCCACTATCAACATCGCTCACAATCCGATTTAACATGACAAGACAAAGCATGTTGAGATTGACCACCACTTCATTAACGAGAAACTCACTAGTGGCACTAATTGTACTCCATTTGTGCAGTTTGGTGAACAATTTGCTAACATCCTCAGCAAGGGAGTTAGGAGTAAGCCATTTCATGACATCTTAGGCAAATTGGGCATGAGAGATATCTTTGCACCAACTTAAGGAGGAGTGTTAGAATAGTATATCATTATTCGGGTTATTATTAAATTATAATTATTCTATACCTTAGGGCTCCCTTGTAATTATTAATCTTCATTAATATAAAAAAGGGATGATACCACAATCATTACCTAATCTTGTATTCTCTAAACCTACAACTACATACATGTAGAACGCAGTAAACTCTATCCGTATCCCCCCTACTTTTTGGCCTTTAATTTAGCATCCAAGACCTTATTGTGATAGAAGGAAAGGATCATCAAAATACCTACTTGATGACTTTTCTTATGAATGAATACTAATGTGCTTTCTAAACCTCTAATAACTAACAAAACCAAACTAAACCTTGTGTCCCAATCAAGTGGGGTTAGAGTACCTTCTAAAAATCCCAAAACTAATTAATCAAGGCAATTCTAACGTTTTTTCATTCCCAAAGCCGCAACCCTTATTAACCCTTTTGAAACCTCAATCCCACAAATTTTTCAAAACCTCTGCCACTAAAAATCAATTAATGGGTAACATTACCTACTATTTTTTAGTTCTTTCTTACAACAAAATTATTATAACCACATCACGCCATTACTATAAAAGCTAGGTGCAACTAAACAAGTCATATTCGAGAGAGAGTGCGAGTAACAACAACCATAAGAATAGTTTAAAGCAATTACAATCACCTCTATCAACTCTTTAGAGACTGTATTTGCCTCCAATTTAGCCTTCATCATTTCTTCCTAAACACACCACAAAATTAGTGTTATCATTTATCAAAAGAAACATGGAATATTGTCAGACACTAAGCTGTCAACAAACCTCTGCTACTTGAAGAGCACGTTCAGTTTTACGAATTCTGCTCTTCTGTTCATTATTGATCCTATGAAGCTGGCAAGGGACAATAAAAAGGGCAAAAAATTGATGTTACTAAACAGCCCCGGTAAGATGAATTCTCAATACATATTAATGAAAGAAAACATATATCAAAGTTGCTGCAAAATGTGGAAGCAGGAGAGGCATTAAAGGTGACTTAACAGTCAATGAATTAAAAAGCACTAGACCTTAGTTGCATGATGCAGGGGCAGGAGAGGGGGAGCAAGGGGAGGGAGGGCATATAGAATTTTCTAAGGCTATGGGAGTGTGTATATATTTTATATATTAAATATATAAATATATTCTAACAATTATTATTATTTTATAAATAATCCAACAATTATTTTTTTAGGCATAGTTGTAATAGATATGTTAAAATATGAATATTTATTAGATATTGATGTCAACTACAAATTTGAAAGATTCTATGTCAGTTGGGAGCAAATTTCTTCCTCAATGGGAGCAAGTTTCTTCGGAGTGCAAAATTGAGTTTCTGAGCAAGAAATGACACCCAACTGGGAGTTTCCTGCTGCTAAGCACTAAAAAACCTACAACATTACAATTCTCAAATCATGGGTCTCCATAAAATCTTCAACTATGCAATAGTTAGTGAGTGGCATTACAAAACAATAAATGAACAAAAAGAAAATGATGCTCTAAACAAAAATGTATACGCAACTTTTGAAAGGAAATAAATACATTACACGAGATAAAGCGCAGCCCCAGACACATATCAGCTTCATCTAGAGTTAAATGAAGGAATTAGGAGGTTACAAAACACTAAATAGGGTAAGTGCTCAAATATTAGTTTTTCGAGGGTATATAGAGTTGAATATCTAAAGTTAAGTGAGGCCTGTTAAATTATGCATCAATCAGGAGGTTAATTATATATTGGAAATTTCAACCAATCACATTTTTATACCATTAACCATCTACAAGACTCAGTAACCGAGACACTAGATTTGTTGGTTAACAAGATCTGCCATGTTAGATAAATTCTATTGACTAAAAAGAAAAAAATACATTGTTGGTGTACAAGAGAGAAGGCCACAACCATTATTTGGGGAAAAAACTACCAATAGTTTATGGCCCAATGCTCCAAAATGAAGGCAAATATAGCACTACGTTTCAGATTATACCTACATACAGAAAAAGCACGCATTGCAAACAAACAAACAAAAAACTACAAATTAAAGAAGAATATTATATCAGTAAAGTTTCTCGAGAACAGGACTACAGCATTGTAAGTGAAGATGTAAATTTACTATTCCCATAATATCAACCTCAAGAAAGAAACTAGAAGAACATGGATCGCACTTGCAAAGTTGCAGTAGAATTTACTGTTCCCATAAAATCAACCTGAAGAGAAGCCAGAACATGCATCACACTTACACTTTCCAGTTTTGAGTTCAATTCCAAAACTTTTTGCTCAGATACTTTCACTTGGGTTTCCAAGGCATCTCTTTTCTTGTTTTGTGTTTCTATTTCCTTTCTAAGTTTCTCAACCTGTTAAGCATATTAATATCAAAGAAGTGCAACATTTCCAAAGAGTTATCTTTGAAAGCAAGTTCGAACATAAGTTACCTGGTTCTCAAGTTCACCAACCCGCGCATGAGCCCTACCCACCTGCTCCTTAGCATCTAAAGATCCCTTTTGATAATAAACAAAATTAATTCTCATTAAAACAAGGGCCAAAGTCAAACAGAAATAAAATAAAAAGAGTCTTAAAAACAAGGAGGACAAAAATCAAGAAGGACCAAACTATGGTAGTATCTATGAATATTGAAGCTAATCAATTGGTGTGATTACTTGACAGAGTCAAACAAAAACCTTACCTGGAGTGCTTGTATATCACTTTGTAATGATGCAATGGTAGCTGACTTCTCCTGTATGATATTCTCCATCTGCTTGATGCTCTCATCCTTTCTTTTCAATTCGTGGATTTTATCATCAATGCTGGACTCTTAAAAATCATACAAATGAAAAATGTAGGACAAAACAAAAATCAGGAAAAAGTAACAGATAAGATGTTCAATTCTCTAGCAAAAGCTATCTATTAGTGAAACCACAATGCCTTGTTACACTTCACTCTTGAATAATCTAGACAGGAGTTGGCTTCTCTCCAATCAAATCAGGCTAAGTAAGTTATGGTACTTAAACCAATCTAGTCACATCTGCATCAAGACAATATAAAGACCCGGAATCAAGGGGATCCTAGTTATTCTTTTCTAAATGCCCAATCAATATATTTGAAGCTTGAATAATCAGCTCAAGGTATGATATAAAATCATCCCTTATTTATAGATGAAATTAGGGTTTACAAGAGAGACAAGAAGGGCCCTTGAGGGCATAGAATAATACAACCACTAATATAATGCAACTTTCGGTGATTAAAGAAAAGGAACACTTTCGGTGATTATTGAATATGCTAACACTCCCCCTCAAGCTGGTGCGAAGATATCTCTCATGCCCAGCTTGCCTAATATGTCATGAAATGGTTTATTCCCAACCCCCTTGGTGAGAATGTCAGCAAGTTGTTCACCAGACGGGACAAAAGGAGTACAAATGGTACCACTAGTGAGTTTCTCCTTAATGAAGTGGCGATCAATCTCAACATGTTTGGTCCTGTCATGTTGAACTGGATTGTGAGCGATATTGATGGCGGCCTTATTATTACAGTATAACCGCATGGAGTCTTTCTGATCGATACCTAGATCACTCAACAATAACTTGATCCATAAAAGTTCACACACACCTTGTGCCATAGCTCTAAACTCAGCTTCTGCGCTTGACCTGGCAACCACATTCTGTTTCTTACTCCTCCAAGTAACTAGGTTGCCTCCAACAAATGTACAATACCCTGAAGTCGATCTCCTATCAGTTACTGATCCAGCCCGGTCAGCATCTGTATAGGCTTCCACACGAAAATGATCAGACTTTGAAAAATAAAGACCCTTACCAGGGGCAGACTTCAAGTACCTCAAGATTCTCATGACAGCCTCAAGGTAAATCTGATGAGGAGCATGCATAAACTGACTAACCACACTGACAGCAACAGCAATATCAGGACGGGAGTGAGATAGGTAAATGAGTTTTCCTACTAATCGCTGATAGCTCCCCCTATCAACAACTTCTCCTCCTTCATCATCCCCCAATTTCTGATTAGGTTCCAGTGGAGTGGCACATGCCTTGCAGCCAAACATCCCAGTTTCCTTCAACAGGTCAAGCACATATTTTCTCTGTGAGATAAATATCCCATCCTTAGAGCGAGCAACTTCAATTCCCAGAAAATACTTCAAGCTTCCCAAGTCTTTGATTTCAAACTCATTAGCTAAATATTTCTTCAACAGAGGTATTTCCTCACTATCATTGCCTGTAAGAACTATGTCATCTACATAAACAATAAGTGTTGTAGTCTTACCACGTGAGGAATGTTTCACGAACAATGTGTGATCTGCCTGACTTTGTTTGAAGCCATATTTAAACATAGCCTGAGTGAATCTCTCAAACCAAGCCCTTGGAGACTGTTTGAGACCATATAATGACTTCCGAAGCTTGCATACTTTGCCTTCGGTCTGATGATTCTCAAAACCAGGAGGAATGTCCATATATACCTCTTCTTCGAGGTCACCATGGAGAAAGGCATTCTTGACATCAAACTGATAAAGTGGCCAATCAAGATTAGCTGCTAGAGAGAGAAGTACTCTGACAGAATTCATTTTAGCCACGGGTGCGAAGGTCTCCTGATAATCAATGCCATATGTCTGAGTAAACCCTTTTGCCACAAGTCTTGCCTTGTAACGCTCAATAGACCCATCTGCTTTGTGTTTCACAGTATATACCCATTTACATCCCACAGGTCGTTTGCCCGTAGGTAACTCAGTCAATTCCTAAGTGCCATTTTTCCTAAGTGCTTTCATTTCCTCAATCATGGCTAGTTTCCACTCAGAGGTAGCAAGAGCATCCTGAAAATGGTTAGGAATGCTAACAGAGGAAATATTGGACACAAACGCTCTATATGAGGATGACAAATGAGAGTATGACACAAACTGTGAGATAGGATGTTGAGTACAAGATCTCACACCCTTTCTCTTGGCAATAGGAACATCAAGATCAATGGATTCAAGAGATTCAAAGTTACCTAGACTCTCATCAGAAGCAGGAGATGGCAGTGGAGTAGCAGAAGTGGTCCCTTGTATCCAGTGTTGTCTGTCTATGTCCCGGACATAAACATGCCCGACCTTATCCTTGGTGGCAGTGGGTTCTATAGTCCCAGTAGAAGGGGGTGGTGCAAGAACAACTGGTTCCACCATAGGGAGCACAGTAGAAGAGGGTGGTGCAAGAGCAATTGGGCCCACCGTAGGAAGCACAGGACTCACTTCACACCAAGGCTCCCCCTGAAATGAGGACGGTGACACCGGAGAGGACAAGAAATAGGACTGGGACTCAAAGAAGGTAACATCCATGGATACAAACCACTTACGAGAAGAAAGGTGGTAACATTTATACCCCTTTTGAGTAGGAGAGTAACCAAGGAAAACACACTTGAGGGAGCGAGGGTCCAACTTCCCACGAGAGGGAGAGTGATTATGAACAAAACAGACACAACCAAAAATTTTGGGGGGAATAGAAAACAAGGACTGAGAACCTAGGAGGACGTGAAGAGGAGCTTGTTTTTGAAAGACCTGGGTAGGGAGACGATTAATAAGATGGGCAGCGGTGAGAATAGCGTCGCCCCAATAGGGCCGAGGCACATTCATAGAAAAACACATGCACCGAGCCATGTCAAGAAGATGCCGATTCTTGCGTTCCGCCACCCCATTTTGTTGAGGGGTATTGGTGCAAGAGGTTTGATGGATAATGCCATGCGTAGAGAAATATTGTCCTAACCCAGAATCTATGTATTCCCCGCCATTATCAGAACGAAAGAGTTTGACAGTGGCCCCAAACTGAGTACAAATCATCTTATGAAAAGTGCGAAACACAGAGAAAACCTCACTCTTATCTTTCATGAGATACACCCAAGTAGTACGAGAAAAATCATCAATAAATGTAACAAACCATCGATGACCTTTCACAGACATGACACGATAGGGACCCCAAACATCAGAATGTATTAAGGAAAAATGAACGAAACTTTTATTCAAACTGGGAGCAAAAGAAGCTCTGTGCTGTTTTCCGAGTTGACAAGACTCACAAAGAAAGTCAGACACATGATGATTGGCGAAACTAGAAGAAAATAAATGCTTAAGTAAATGAAATGAAGGATGCCCAAGACGCCGATGCCACAACCATAAATCAGCGGGGGTAGTAGAAGATGTGGTGGAAGAATAAGCAAGTTTGTCCGGTTGATCTAGGAAGTAGAGACCATTTTCTGCACTACCACTGCCAATCGTCCTCCTCGTGACAAGGTCCTGAAAAAGACAATGATCAGGAAAAAACGTCACACTACAATTCAAATCCTGGGTGAGACGACTCAAGGATAACAAATTAACAGAAAAATTAGGAACATGGAGAACAGAAGACAGATGTATGGTAGGAGTGACGTGGACTAAACCTTTTCCAGAAATGAAAGAAACAGTACCATCAGCAATCCTAACTTTGTCTTGACCTGAAGAGGGCTTATAGACCGAGAAAAGATCAGAGGAGCCAGACATATGATCTGAGGCACCAGAATCAATGATCCAAGGCAAAGACTTATGACACAGGAAAGCACAAGGAGAAGAGGCTAAGTTACCTGAGCGGGCAAAGGACGAGGAAGCTGTACTGGGAGCAGAAGAAGACCGGCGGTCCAACAATTGGCGCAAAGCATCCTCCAGCTCAGTATCAGAAGTTGGGCCAACAGAAGCAGAATTAGAATCAAGTGGATCAACGGCATTAGTCTGATGAGCCCGGGAATAGGAACCACGTCCTCTAGATTGGCCTGACCGACCGCCTCGAGAACCAGACCGATCACCTCGACCCCCGGATGGAGTCCCATGAAGCTTCCAACACGTCTCACGAGTGTGCCACGGCTTCTTGCAGTAATCACAGACTACAGACTCCTTAGTAGCAGACGGAGGGATGGGAGTCAGGCTGAGGCCATCTCGAGGAGTAGACAGTAATGCTGAGCGGTCAGTAGAGACAGGGGACATCAGAACAGACCGGCGACTCTCCTCATTCTGTACATAGGCAAATGCCTCCTGAAGTGAAGGAAGAGTGTCCATACCCAGAACTCGACCCCTAACTGGATCATACTCCACATTTAGGCCGGCCAGAAATTTAAAGACCCGTTCCCGTGCGAGGAACTTCTTGTACCCGACAGAATCCGCAGGGCAAACGGGCTTATAGTCTTCCAGGTGGTCAAGGCGTTTCCAGCCGTTAGTGAGGAAGGTGAAATATTGCAGGACAGTCTGCTCTCCCTGAAGTGAGCTCTCAATAGAGCGGCGCAACTCAAAGGCCTGTGAGAAATTCCCTTTACGGGAATAGGTGGCAGCCACAGCATCCCAAACATCCTGGGCAGTCTCCATAGACAAGTAGCCCTCACCAAGTTCAGGAACCATCGAATGAATAAGCCAACCCATAATCAAAGAGTTGGTAATCTCCCATTGGGCATAACCCGAGTCAGTGGTACTAGGTGCCTGTATCCTGCCATCAACATATCCCATCTTCCCTCTGCTCTTCAAAAATAGAGTCAAACTTTGAGACCATGCGAGGTAGTTCTGACCATTAAATAGAGAGGTGGTGATTTTTAAACTAGGGTTGGGGTTATCAGTCATGGTAGTAGGTATAATAAGATTCTCACTCCTCGGTGTTTGAGAAGTAGGGGGACACACTGGTGGAATCTTCGATGGATACGATACTACAGAACCCTCAACAAAACTAGTAGCGATCACAAACCCGGAAGATGGTGGCACAATGACCACTATGACGGCATAACAAAATTAAGAAACCATAAAAAAAAAATTTTTTTTTTTTTTTGTGTTTTTTTTTTTTTTTGGTTTTTTTTTTTTTTTTGGTTTTTTTTAATGTTTTAGGTATTCATTTATATATATATATATATATGTATTAGTACGGTGTATAGATATATGTATTAGTACTGTGTATAGATACAACACAATATAGGACTAGAGTACCAACCGAGATGAGAGAAGGCTCGATGAGGGCTGACGAGGGCTGACAAAGGCTGACGAGGGCTGACGAGGGCTCGACCGAGGCAGACGAAGGCTCGACGGAGGTCGATGAAGACTGACGACCTGCTGGAGGAGCTCGACGAGCGGAGGAAGGTCGATGAGCTGAGGAAGGCGACTGACGAAGGCTGATGAACTGCAGGAGGAGCTCGACGAAGACTGCGGAAGGTCGATGTAGAGACGACGGTGACTGAAGAAGGTCGACGAAGGCTGAGGAAGACGGAGCAGAGGTAAATTTCGAACCCTAGAGGCTCTGATACCATGAAGCTTGAATAATCAGCTTAGGGTATGATATAAAATCATCCCTTATTTATAGATGAAATTAGGGTTTACAAGAGGGACAAGAAGGGCCCTTGGGGGCATAGAATAATACAACCACTAATATAATGCAACTTTCGGTGATTAAAGAAAAGGAACACTTTCGGTGATTATTGAATATGCTAACAATATTCACGTACTCCTTTTTATCAGAAACTGTTTTCCATTCTTTAGAATTTTTTTAACATAAATTTTCACCCTACAAGGATCTAATTGAAATGGAACAAGACTAAAAAATATATATGTATATATATTTAGTATACTTGATTACAAGTAAGGTGTTCTATGTCGGGAGCATCATGCAATACGTATCAAAAGTCAAGTGCCATGGTCGTGAATTTTGGAAACCATTAACAACTCCTCTAAAATTCAATGATAAAATAATTTTTTACTTCATTAAAGTTACATTTTAATTAAAATATTGATATGTAGAATCATTGTCTATTTAATAGGTCAATAAAAAAAAATTACAAGACAATGTAATATAATAAATCCCACATCTCTTGCATATAACCCCAAAGTTCACTCATCCTCATGGCTTCAATTTATCTGACATGGAAATATTTTTGGCTTCAAATTATCTGACATGGAAATATTTTTAAGTGAACAAGATTTAAAGTCCAGGCCATTTAACTGGCATGGTGAAGCACAAAAGCAGGTCAAATTGTTGGTGAAACAGATCCTTTATACGGCTTAAATAACAACTGTATCTAGAAAACAGTGGGTTTCTACATGATATGGGCGACAAAATGGCCAATGTTTAGAACCATATCTAGCACCCTTTGTTGCTGATGGGGGAAGATTATACTAGCATTTTACAGTGAAGACAGCAAAGTTGCCCATTCAGCCACAATAACCACCAACCATCAGCTAAATAGCCAATAGAGTTCTTCATTTCTCAGATTTAGATAGGGAATTAAAAACTATTTGAACAATTATATACCATATGCTCAACAACCTGCTAAGAAACTGAAAGAAAAAAAGGGAAGGGTAAAAAGGAAAATCTTGAGTTTTACCTTATAATTGGTTTTCAGAAAACAGAAACCTAAAATTCTATTGCACAAAGTTGTAGTAAGCACAGTTGCATGAATACTTGTACCTCAAGTACTTGTACTACATAATTCAAAACTTGAAGAAGATACAAACTTCTTTCTTTTTGTTCTCTCTCTTTTTCTTTTTCTTTTTCTTCTTTTTTTCCTTTTCTCATGTCTGATTTCCAACTTATCCTCAGATACCAAGGTCCTATTGTGAATGAAAGCTAAAGCCCCCCTATAACTAAAAGAAAACATAGAAATCAACCTAATGTACTGATACTGTCAGTGAATTGAGATAAATGCAAAACCAACAAAAACTAAAACCCAAATTGAAGGAATCGACAAACTTCAATCCAATCACAGACAAAATGCACTTCAAAACTCAATATCATATAGGTAAATGCACAGTTTAACTATCAATCAACCAGTGTGTTACAAAACTCAAGAACAGAATCACTGCTGTATTTGATAGCCAGGAAATGTGGGTGTGAAAAAAAAAAAAAAAAAAAAAAAAGAGCCATCAAAACTTCAAAATAAGAGCAATGTAAGAAAAGGAAGGAACTTGCATTTATAAGCATTAACTTTGTCATTATCTAAAAACCTAAAAAAGTATAACCCCAGCGCGAACGAGCCTAGGCACTAATTTTTTATTTTTTTATTTTTTTTTTAAGCTCAATTGAGGTTTCAAAATCAAAATATATCTTAAAATTGCAATTCCTTCTTCCATTTTCTCATCATCCAAACAGACAACAAAATTAAGAATTCAATTAACTAATGCTATCTACTTCTAGTAGGCTAAGTTGAGCTACAGCTTTTCAAATTCCCAATCCAAGTAATAAGAAGTGTAGTAAGTTCAAATTCTTCCTTCCTTTCTCTTTACTACATTTTCTCAACAACCAAATGGCTTAAAATCAAAAACCCAAAAAGTACATAGAGAGAGGATAATAACTACTGATTCGATTTCTCAGCATCCAAACAGACAACAAAATTAAGAATTCAATTAACTAATTCTATTTACTTCTAGTAAACTAAGTTGAGTAGAAACTATAAAAATCCCAATCCAAGTAATGAGAAACATAATAAATTCAAAATTCTCCTTCTCTTTACAACATTTTCTCAGCAACCAAACGGAGTATAATCAAAAACCCAAAAAGTAGATAGGGGTAGTAACTGACGCTTCGATTTTCTCAGAATGCAAACAGACAACAAAGTAAGAATTCAAATAACTAATGCTTTTTACTTCTACTATGCTAATTTGAGCAGAAATTTTTAAATTCCCAATCCAAGTAACCGAAGAAACGTAATAAATTCAAATTCCTCCTCCTTACTACGTTTTCTCAGCAACCACACAGTATAATCAAAAACCCAAAAACTAGATAGAGGGTAGTAACTAATGCTTCGATTTTCTCAGAATCCAAACACACAACAAAATTCAGAATTCAATTAACTAATGTATTTACTTCTACTAGGCTAAGTCGAGCAGAACTTTTTAATTCCCAATTCAAGTAATGAGAAACGTAATAAAATCAAGATTTTCCTCTCTTGACCACATTTTCTCGGCAACAAAACGGAGTATAATCAAAAACACAAAAGGCAGATAGAGTTAAGAATCCAATCAACTAATCCTATTTACTTCTAGCAGACTGCTAAGTTGAGCAAAAACTAAAAAATTCCCAATCCAAGTAATGAGAAACGTAATAAATTCAAAAAATTTCCTTCTCTTGACTAGGCAACCAAACGGAGTAAAAAAAAAAAAAAAAAACCCAAAAAAGTAAGTGAATTTTAAAAGACGTACCAAGAAGGGAGACCTTGGCGTTGAGTTGGTCAAGTTCGATCTTCAGAGACGAATCCGAAAGCTCTGGTTTGAAACCATCGACGTTGTCAGTCTCAGCGTCCGCTGTAGATTTTGCGAAGATTAGGGTTAGGAATAGAGTGAAGAGCAGTAGCTTCGAGGCGGCCATTGGAGAGAGACAGAGAGAGCAACACAGCTGAGTCCTCAGCAGAGAGAGGAGAGGAATTTTTTTGGATAAATTATAACTACAGCTGAAGACGAATTGTCTTTATAATTTGGAGAATTATAAATACTATTTTTTATTTTATTAAAATTCATAACTCTAATCTTATATAATAATAAAATTATATAAATTATTAATATTTTTAATATTATGAAAAATTATTAATTAATGTTATTTGTTATAAAATTAGAAATTTAAGAGATGAGATGTAATTTTTAGAACTATAAGAGCATGTTTGTTTTGAGGGATAAGGGTGTGAGATTGGACTATTAGTCCCATCGGATTAATAGTCCATTGTTTGTTTGAAAAATTTTGCTCCGGACTATTAGTCCCACAAATATGGGACTATCCTATCCCATGGGGGGTGTGGGATAGAAACCATGGGATTGGTATCCCATGGGATTATTTTGTGAAATGTCCATTTTACCCTCCATGCTATTACTTAGTAAACAATTAGAAAAGGGTAAAATAGCCTTTTGAATATTTATAAATTATTTTTTGGAAAAACTGGTCTAAGGTCCCTCTTCCAATTTTAGTAATGGAAGAGATCCACAATATTATATTATGATGTCTAAGATCCCTCAACTTCCACACTAATATATCACAGAGAAAATTAACTCTCTCAAGTCAATCCTTATTTTTTTTTTCTGTCTGTCTAAACTCTGTCTTCTTCGCGGAGGCAGATCTTGAGTTGGACCGTGCCATGAAGGCGGCCGGAGGGGCGCTTCAGATCCAGGTTGCGGGTGGCACGCTCGCCGAAGCCGACGTCGCGGAGGGGAGACGGGCAGCAAAATTGAAGAAATCAACAGTTCTCACACATGGCACGTTGAAATCTTCACAACAGTTAGGAATCCATCGATACAGGTTTGGTATACATCTTCATGCTCTGCATGGTCAAATACCACAAAGATAGCAACAATGGTTGGACTCAACATTGTAACAAACATATTATGGAAGACTCTGGATGTCGGTTGGTGTGACGATAGGTGTACTTCTCTCTGTGGCACTACTTTCCATCGCAGCTTATATCTTAGTGATTCGAGGCTGTCAAGATCAATTTGCCTCTCACCGTTCTCTTCTTTATGACAGCCGATCAAGAACTGAAGATTTACCAAAGGATTGAGCATTTGAAGATATCATGCGTGCGACCGAAGGCTGGAGTGATAAGTATGTGATCGGGAGAGGCAAGCACGGGACAGTTTACAAGACAGAATCAGTAAAATCCAGAAAGCATTGGGCTATCAAGAAAGTGGAATTGTCTGAGACAAACTTTAGCATTGAGATGATGACTCTGAGTTGGATTAGGCACCGGAATTTGGTGAGAATGGCAGGGTATTGCATCAAAGATGGATATGGGTTTAGAGTTGTGCTACAGTTGATCTGGATCTGGGGTAGCACCACAAAATCGATTCGTTCTATAGTGGAACCACTGCTTCAAGAAGCAGAGCACTATCCAGGGAAATTTGGAATTTTCTCTATGATGTGTCCAAAGAAATTTGGGATTTTCTCTGAATTTTTCTATGTGATATGTCCCAGAGAAATTTGAAATTTTCTCTACGATGTGTCCAGAGAAATTCACTGGATCAAATTTTCTCTGGGAATTTGATTTGGAATTTGATAAAAAGCTTCATAGTTTTAATATATGGAAGCATTCCTACTTAAAGACTTGTGCCACAGTTGATCTGGATGCAAAATCAATTTGTTCTATAGTGGAACCACTGCTTCAAGAAGCAGAGCACTATCCAGAGAAATATCATGGTCAAGATAGGCTTTAGAATCTGACACAATGAACGGAGCGATTTTCTTGGATTTGTGCAATAGATCAATCCAACGACTTGGGTTCATTTCACGGAAACTAGCACCTTATTCTAGGGCTGTGCAGATCCTCATTCTTGAATTTTTGCTCCTTTCCCTCTCTTTGGTACACTCAGTGAAATTTACTAATTGTAATCTGTGATTGCTAATTGTAATTTGTGACTTCTATTAATTAGATTTAAATAATTAAAAAAATTGTTGCATGCTACTGTTTGTTTTCCGAAGCACTGGAGCACCGAACCACCTGTAGCATATATGATATAGCCCATTGTTTCAATAGTACATGATTAGGGATTTACATTCATTTAAATATTAATATTTGATTTTGCCATTCTGTTTGGTTCCAAAGAAATTTGAATTTTCTCTTGGTTTAAAAATGAACCCAAAGAAATTTGAATTTGAATTTGAATCCAGAGAAAATTGGTCAAAATGAACCCAGAGAAATTTGAATCTTCTCTGGGTTGAACCCAGATAAATTCTTTGGGAAGTCCGGAATTTCTCTGGAGGTGAATTTTCTCCTGGACAATTTTCTCTGGACTAATTTTCTCTGAACTAATTTTTCTCTGGATCAACTTGAGGGACCTTAGACATTATGAAAATATTGAGTGTCCTTTATGCTGTAAAAACCTTAATACCAGGGACCTTAAAAAAAATTCCCCTTATTTTTTTAGTGTTGTTAATTTAAAATTATATATTAATAAAAAATTTAAATTATAAATTATAAATTAAATTTAATTAAAAATAATAAATTAAAAATTATGGCCTTATAAATTAAATTTTTTTAGTGTTGTTAAAAAATTAAAATTTCATATTAAATAAAATTATTTTTTTAGTGTTGTTAATTTAAAATTATATATTATATATTAAATAAAAAATAATAAATTATAAATTAATTTTATTTAAAAATAATAAATTATAAATTATGGCCTTATAAATTAAATTTTTTTAGTGTTGTTGAAAATTTAATTTATATATTAAATAGAAATTATTTTTTTTATTGTTGTTAATTTAAAATTATATATTAAATAAAAAATATAAATTATAAATTATAAATTTAATTTAATTGAAAATAATAAATTAAAAATTATGGCCTTATAAATTAAAATTTTTTTAGTGTTGTTAAATTATAAATTATAGATTACAAATTTAAAATTATATATTAAATAAAAAATATAAATTACGAGGATAAAATAGTCTTTTGAACATTTATCCTTCTCCATAATATCCCAAACAAACATGAATTCAATAGAATAGTCCAATCCAGACTTCTAATCCCATGACTAAACAAACATAGGATACAAATTTAGTCCAACCAAATAGTCCCGGGACAATGTATCCCAGGACTAATAGTCCGATGGATTATAGTCCCCCATTATCTAGTCCGTCCAAACAAACGCACCCTAATAGATGATTTGTTGTGGGGAAATAGTTTTGGAAATACTCTTTTGATCCACTGGGGGGCTCGAGATCCTCAGCTAACAACCTGAAAAGGAATAAACACTCTGGTCAGGCGTGCCGGAATTAGCACTCCGACGGGTAAGTCAGTATGTACTCTCTTAATTGCTTGTATCTTAAGTTAGTGTACTCATTCTCGTATACCTCTTTCTAGCTGATGTTCTTCTATTTATATCTTTTCTTTCTTGGGCCTCGGGGCTGGGGCCCACTTTCAATTCGCCGTATAACTATTTTCTCGGCTCCTTTTGTTGCAAACCGCTTTCTGCTCGGTCCCTTAGTCAACAGGCTATTTGGCCGAATTAGGGTTAGGATTTAAATATGTAAGACAAGGCCCGAATGCGATGTATATATTAGGGCTGAGCAAAGAATCTGTGAAATTTATAATCCGGTCCAGTCCAGTTCAATCCGATAGGTTTTGATTGGTTTTTTGAATCCGTGGTTCGGTTCCGGATTGAAGAATTAAAAAATTCGTAGTCCACGGATTGGTTCCGGATTGAATCCCACGGTTCCGGATTGGAATCGATCCAGACCGTATACAAATAGTCTATATTTTTATTATACATTCTCCCTCATAGTATCTTCTCTTATTCTATATAAAACCTAAACTCAAACCTAAACCCGTATAATATCTTCTTTTATTATTTTAGTTTGTTAATTTTTAGTTTTAATTTATAATGATCTAAATTTTTATGGTGAAACCAATTTTCTTAGGGTTGTTTAAATTTTAGAACAGTATGTCACTATTATAGAAAAACATGTTGCTATTGTGGAACTAATATAGCGCTATGTTTATATTTTTATGAAATTAGAGTGTTATATATATATATATATTTTTGTTATTTAATTATGTGAATCCGTGGTCCTAAACCGATCAAATCCGTGTTTAAATGGATTGGTTCGGATTGGTTCTATGATTTAAACGGATTGGATTGGTTTCAACTTTTTAGGAACCGTAGATAACGGATTGGTCCTGGTTTTACCCCAATCCGGTCCAATTCAGACCATGCTCACCTCTAGTATATATTTCGACTCTCCAGGTCCAATTATTCGGCCTCTTTACGTCTCCCAATCTTCGGCCCACACAATTGCCCCTCAAGCACTCCACTAACGATAGTTAGTTGGAGTGCTTGGTTTCGAACTCGAAAAATCAGAGCCGAAATTCGGCAGCTAACCTCATTCCAACGCGGATGTCAGAGCACACGCCTCTTGGTTATCATTTCAACTTCCCGCCCCTTCGTACGCTTCCATTTATTGTGATTTAAAATCTTGTCATCTTTTCGAACAAACATTTTTGGATGCTTAGAGTTTTTGGACTGCCTTCCGACTCACCTCTGCAACTTCCATTCATCCTTCGTTGTCCTCTCCGTCTCTTGTAAGTTCTTTTCGTCTCTGCTTTGAATCCCTTTTCTTGATTTGCCTTCAGTTTAGTACGCTCCTATAGGCTGACCGAAATGGCAAAGCATCTGAAAGACCTCCTCTCCGCGGATCGAATTTCTGGCTTTCGACGCCATTTTTCTATTCCTGATGACGTCTATCTATCGCTTGTGACAGACGACACCCTCGATATGGAGAAGGTTGATGAAAGCACAATCGTCTTCCCTCTCTTATCAATTGCAGAGGGCGGAATCCGTTTCCCGCTTCACCCATTTCTTAGGGCTGTCCTTCGCCATTGGGATCTAATCCCCACCCAACCCAATGTCGACTTTTTTAGAATCGTAATGGGGATTATAGAGCTAAACCGTCGCCTGAGGATTAACCTCGGCATACCTGCTATTCAGCATTGTCATGCCTTGGCCAAGTCTTCTGGTCAGCATGGACGCTATTTCCTTAGGGCCAAGGATACCAACCATCAATTAGTGACTATGCTTTCCAGTTCTGGCAAGCGAGTCGATAATGTTATGGTTGTTGTCCGAGGTAACTGAGAATTCGGCGAAGGCGATGATCGCCTTGATCTTATTCCTAGACAGAGGGGCGAACCAAGTGGTCGTATAGCTTCTTGCGTTTATTTTTCTTATATTTACAAAGCTTCATTTTTGAGATCTCATGATTTTGCTTGTGCAGGAAACGATTTGAAGAAAGTCTTGACTTTAACCAACGACGCCGTTCTTTTAGAAATTAGAGTCGCGCTCAAATATTTCGCCCGTCCAAGTCTTCAAAAACAAGGGAGGGTGGCCCACATTCTCTTTCGGTACGAGCTAACATATACGACGTTTTCGGCGGCCGAAAACATCCCAATTCTGAGGGGTAATGAGTTCCTTACGGCTCTTGTTTTGATCGACTTCAAAAACCTGCGGCAAGTTGGTTTCGAGGGGTCCGATTCGGAGCGGGCGAAAATAGCTAAGGTCGCTGAGTCAGACCAGTCCGAAGCCGAAGTAGACGAGGCTTTGAAGTTGGCCTTTGAGGAAGTCGGCCTCAATTCAGCCAATCCTCCATCCACTTCGAGCCGAGGGAACCTTCTGTTTGACGACATTTTTACCGGTTTAGAAGACCTTCCCGGCGCATACCTCGAAGACATAGCTGGGCTAAACCTCACACAACTCGCCAAAAAGAAAAACGCAGAAAGAATGGCCGCGCGGCGAAAAGCAGAGGCTATTCGATCTGAAGTGCCACCTGCTGTCGAAGCTCAGCCCTCCGTGCCTGTTATCGAGGAGGGAAACGACTCAAACCCGAAGTGTCGAGTCTATGGCAGTTGTGCAAGCCAATCAAGAGGCTGAGCGAAAGGTGGAGAAGCGTCCTGCCGAGGTCGAGGCCGGCTCTAAAGAAAACCCTGCTGACAAACGACCGCGTTTGGAGGAGTCGGATGTGATTGTGCCTTTTGTCATTCAACCAAAGATAAAAAACACACCGATCTCCTCCGACGCGTCGGCTATTAAAGACCCAGCCGTGGCGTTGAGCATGGCTACGTCCGTCTCATTGTCGGCTGACAATGTGGCTTTCCGAGCGGAGCTGGTGTAACACGTCCGCGGGGGGACCTCGCGCTACAGCTCGGACTCCCTTTTGTGGTCACGGTTCTAAATCTGAACCAAAGAGTCCAAATCCGGCAAATCGTTTGAGAAAACAGATTTTTGAAAAGTAGTGCCAAACATGGACTGCTTTGCCAGGTTACAGAGTCGCCACCTAAATATTTTGAAATGGGAAATTTAGGAAACCCTGACTCGGTGCCGAAGGCCACATGTCCGTCATCACCAAAGTGGTCTTGGCTCGGGAGCTTGGGTACGATCGAGGAAGGTCAGCTATGAGCACCCCCTTTCGCCCGGTCCGAAGACCGGCCTCTACTAACCGTGATATCCGATTTTGAAAACATTACATGCTCTTATTCCAATTATTAGCCTAGAATTACTATGTTATGCGCGCAGCAAACAAGTATAGACTAGATTGCCTAATTTGGAAATAAACATTGCATATCCGTTGGTTTTGAAAATGCATTGGAATTTGCTACTCGCAAGTAGGCTAAAACACGGATTTCAACGAGTTTTCCCAACTCAGGCAATCCAACCTCCACCCACAAGCATTTAAATAGTTTATCTCATATAAGCACTTAGCCACATGGTAAGCATACTGTCATGTTAGCATTCACACGCATGTGATATGCTAAAGCATAAAAGCTCACCTAGTACTCCGAGCCAAAACAGAAACCAGTTAGTAATCATATGCATAATCCTAGTTCATGTTAAGTGGCTAATGCAACACATGCAAAGATGCAATCTAGACAGGCTCGGCTATCCTAAACATGGCACGTGGAATGCTGCAAATAACACGTATTCAATTTGGAATTGAAATACAATGCAGTTTGTATGATGTGCCGAGCCCGATGCATGTGTAACAAATGTATGGATGCACGCATGCATTGTATAAGGTATGCTAAAATAAACGTGCCCTAATACTAACCATCAAAGCAAGTAAATAAAAGGGAAGAAAGAAATGGGGGTTGGAAGACATACACACACTCACCCACACTTATTACAAATATGCCCTCACACAGAGGGACCAAAAGAATAATACAGTCCCAAAATAATACAGTCTAAATACAGAATAAATTAATTATTACAGAAATTTCTAATTATCAAATTAAATTCAGTATATAACAAAAAAGAGGGGCCTCAGCCCTGCCTCGGGATGCACGAATAATGCATGCTTCAGCCCACCTTGCCCAAAAATCCGCACCGCGCCACTGCTGCCTTTGTTTTACTGTCTCACTTCTCTGGAAAATTGCCAAAGTCCTGGGACAGATCCCCTGAGTACCTCAGAACATCACCGGCTGAAGCAAATATCCACCGGCTATAGTATGTGTCCATCGGCTGCTTCTGAAGTTGTCGGCACAAAAAGTGTGCTGGTCGGCACAAAATATTGCCGGCCGGCAATAAGTTCCTGCAGGAGACAGTTTTTGACAGCAACAACAGACCAGCAGTGCATGGTATGGAATTTTGAGCAAATGTGTGCACGGACACACTCCCTATCATGCAATGGACTCAAGGGAGCATGACCCTCGACCCCCGGGCCATCAATCACGCGTTTCAATGCATGAAGGCCCAAAATGCACACACACATGCATGCAATCACGGTCCAACACCTTAAGCATAAACAAGGCAACTCTTAAGCACACTTAAAGAGGCTAAGTGTGGACATATAGCATGCAACGTAAGCTCTGAAATCATGTTATAGGAGGTTCCAAACCAACTAAATAAATCAACAAAGCATGCAACAATGCTCACACATTCACATACTTGAAGCATACAAGCCACAAAATGCAAAGAGGCTTTATAATGCATGCTAGGATCGACTCAAACAACTTAAGACAGACCTAAAGCATGGAAAAATAAACACAAAAGCTTCACAAATCTAAGCCTAAAACATGCTCGAACAAAGGCTAACAACCTAAGGCATATTAAGGCAATTACAAGGCATCACATGGTAGGTATGCTAAGCATGCACCAAACTGAAAAATACCCTTCTACAATACTGATGAGGGACCAAAAATATGACTACCCACAGTAGATGACAAGCCCCAAATCAATATACAAACATGCTCAAAATGCAATGCAAGATTAAGGCCCACAATGGGGTATAACATGAAGTACCAAAAGGGTACACCAAACAGCCAAAGACCCTTCATGAGACATGTAGAGGGGGGCAAAATAAGACACTTTTCAGGCCTGTCGAAGGCCCAAAAACAGAAGCATGGTAGGCTAAAAAAACATGCAAAAATGGGGACCAAAGAGGGGTAATGGAGTAGGTCATACATGGAGGTCCCCAACAGTGTTGAGCCCTTCTTCAATGTTGAAGAAGGGCTCAAAATAAGCCTCTTTGTAGTTTACATCGAAGCTCAAAAATACATGCAACTATGGCTTAAATATGAACCAAGAAAATGCTAGTTTTGGGGAAAAGTGTGCTTACCCTTGTAGACCAACAAACCAGCACCTCTTGGACCAAGTTTTGGTGCTCCTAAGCTCTGCAAATGACCTCCCAAATTCTGGAAATGGAAGTGGTGGTGTTGTGCTATGGGTTGGTGAAGGAATGGCCCAAGAACAAGGGTGTTTGGAGGTTGAATGAGAGAGATATAGTGAGAGATGGAGGGATATATGTATCTATATCAGATATGTATCTATATCTCTGGTTTTTTGCTTAAGAATCTCTAACCCCTACAATAGAGGAGGAAGGCTCTCTTATATAGACAAAGGACCAAGCTCCAAGCTTCTCCAAGAAGCTAAATCAAAGGGACAAAGGGTGCAAGGCTTATTCAACAAGCTTGGACAGCTGGTAGGCTTCTTGAGGAAGCCAAGACAAGGGGTCAAAGCTTCCTCAAGAAGCCTTGAGCAAAGGGTGCACAAAAGGGGCCAAAAGGTGGTTAAAGGGTGCAAAATAGGCACATGTATGCACGTGGATCTGGTTCTGTGCATCTCAGCTGGCACAGCTGGTATGCACCAGGCTTGGAGGGTGCAAAGGGTGCAAACCAGCCAGAAAATTTGATCATCGGCCAAAATAAAGTGCCGGTCGGCACTATATATTGCCGGTCGGCAAAATATAGTGCCGATAGATGATTCTGAGGTCAAAAAAGTGCCGGTGGGTATGCAAATCGAAGCCCTGGAAGTTAGCTTTCCAATGGCGCAAACCTTGTATCAAAATTCCTCCTATGCAAAAAGTTATGCCCTTTTCCATGAAGTCGCGCAGACTCGATCCAACCGGGATGATGCCCAGCTTCAACCAATCATATCTCCTCCACCCTGACTTGGCTCTAGGAGATTCTTGAATGAAAAATGAAGCCCCGGAAGTCTTCTTTCCAATGGTGGTGGCCTCATAGCTCAACGCCAAGTATGCAATTGAATAAGCCTGATTCAGCGAGGGCTGCTCGACTCCCTTCTACCCAGATCTTTGCCGATCTTCTTCTTCAACCTGTTTTCTTCCCTCTTCTCCTCTTTTCTTCAATTCCAAACCTCTAAACAAAGTGTTTTGAAAGACTTGCCCCTCTCCTTGCTGAAGAAACCGGACCTGTGCCCTGCACATCTTTCAACACCGAGCAAACCATCAGTAATGCCCAAGTCTTGAGGGCGGTCAAAAATGGGGTGTCTACAGCTGGATCTGCTGGTAATAGCATTAGCCGCTCAATCGGCTCTTCTGGTATATACCTTGACCTTGCCTTTCCCTTTTGTGCAAATATTGTTTTGGTTTTAATTTCCTGTTTTGCAGACGGTCGAAAGGATAGCCGAGATAGGCCGTCGCCAGCATGACACCGTCGAACGACTTGGCCGTTTACAATCGGAAGTTGAGGACCAGAGGACCAGGGCCGAGTTCGAAGCGGCGAGGGCGAAGATGGAAAGCACAAGGGTCGAGGCCGAGATGGATAGGGCAAGAAATTCGGACCAATTCAAATTGGCCACCGAGGAGAGGGCGAATGCAAGCGAAAATGTGCTCAAGTAAGCCCGAGAGGCGATTGCCAAACTGGAGGCTGACTTAGAAGAATCGAAGAAGGCGAAGGAAGTAGCCGACTCTGAGGCTTTCAAGGCGTATGAGGCTAGGCAAAGCGCTGCCCTCGCAAGTTATGTGGAAGAAGTTCCCAAATTTGAAAATCAGGGATTCAAACACGGCTGGCTCAAAGCTTTTGCTGCTGCTAATGTGACATTGGCTATGCCAATTCCATACGAGCAAGTGGACGTTGAGCCGTTGGAGTCTGACTCTGCGAATTGATTAGGGCGACATTTTAGTTGTTTTTGTTTAAGGATTTTGAATGTATTGTTGTAGTTTTTCATTTAGTAGTTTTTATATGTAAAATGACTATAGTTTTTAAGTTTTTGCTAGGCATTTCCATGCGAGCTTTTAGCTTTTTGTTTAGTAGTTTTCATATGTAAAATGGCTATAGTTTGTGCCTAATTTACTAATGAAAATTTCCTTTGCACTTTGCTATTATTTGTGCTTGATTTTGCTACTGATGAATGGTATTGCTTTTCGCTATCTTGGATAAAACATTCGTGTACACTTGCCGATTACATAACTAAGCAACTTAGTAATTTATCCTTGTCGAATAGCCGACTAGATTAATAAATCTGATCTTGCCGAATATTATTAGTTCATGGAGTGGCTGTGGCACAGATCGATTGGCATCGGGCTTAGATATTTGGCCGATCAGATTAATAAATCTGCCCTTGCCCCAGCCAATGCATGACCTCCAAAAAGTCGAATATTATTCGTTCATGAAGTGGCTGCAGCACGGATCGATCGGCATCGGACTTAGATATTTGGCCTATCAGATTAATAAATCTGCCCTTGCCCCTAGCCAATGCATGTGCTCCAAAAGCCGAATATTATTGGTTCATAAAGTGGCTGCGGCACAGATCAATCGGCATTGGTCTTAGATATTTGGTTGAACAGATTAATAAATCTGCCCTTGCCTTAGCCAATGCATGAGCTCCAAAAGCTGAATATTATTGGTTCATGGAGTAGCTGCAGCACAGATCGAAAGACATCGGGCTTAGATAGTTAGCCGATCAGATTAATAAATCTGTCCTTACCTCAGCCAATGCATGAGCTCCAAAAGCCGAATATTATTGGTTCATGGAGTGGCTGCGGCACGGATCGATCAGCATCGGGTTTAGATATTTGGCCAATCAGATTAATAAATCTGCCCTTGCCCCAGCCAATGCATGACCTCCAAAAAGCCGAATATTATTGGTTCATAGAGTGGCTGCGGCACGGATCGATCGACATCGGGCTTAGATATTTGGCTGATCAGATTAATAAATCTGCCCTTGCCCCAGCCCCAGTCCTAGCCAATGCATGACCTCTAAAAAGCCGAATATTATTGGTTTATGGAGTGGCTGCGGCACGGATCGATCGGCATCGGGCTTAGATATTTGACCGATCATATTAATAAATTTGCCCTTGGCCCAGCCAATGCATGACTTCCAAAAAGCCGAATATTATTCGTTCATGGAGTGGCTGCGGCACAGATCGATCGGTATCGGCCTTTTGGAGTTTAGCATTAATGAAATTGCCTCGGGGGCGCTGCATGCGTTAGGAATAAATGGGGTGGGTTCTTCGCGCCAGTGATTCCACTTATCGTGTTCAGACTCAATTTAAATCAGTTTGTTATGGAAGGTTAGATAAGTGCGAATGTCAAATAGACTGTTCTTCAACAGCAAAGAAGAAGGGCAAACATTGGCTGAGCTTAACACTAAAATGAATCGCAGCAACGAGCCCACACGCACGGGAGGTAGGACGTCCAGGGAACGGGAAAAACGTCAGCCCCCAAATCGTCGAAGCAGATCACCTCGAAAGGAAAAACAGCAACGGGGAAGCTCTCCGCGACCGCGACCGAAAAATGTGCCCGATGCGACGCCACGACCGGTGAGTTTTGTGGTTTTTGTGGGGAATAAGCTGATGACGGAGGCGGATTCTATTGTTAACGACCCAAGTGTAGCAGTCGAGTTCGCTCAACGATTTTTCCACCGGAAGTCTAGCAGTCGATGGTTGGACGACAGGATTTCAAAGTATTTCAAGAGGGCATCCACGGAGCAGTGAGAGGGCTGTATACCGCTTATGAAGTTGGCATGCGTCTGCGCGCCACGCGGCGGGAGATCGAGAAGAAGGACGAATGAATTTGAAACTTGGAGGCTCGTATGGAGAAGGCCGAGCGCGAGCTAAGGAAGGCCCAAACTGTCGAGCCGCGTGCGGCCGGACAATCCAACCCGGTCGTGGATGAAAGAGTGACCCAACGGTTGTTAAGCCATGCGATTCCCGATAGGTGCTTGGCACGGCCTGCATAGTATGCAACCAAGTTCACCCCATGATGAGATTATACGACAATGGCAGCTTGACGACTAAGAATTCCACATCCACTGTTCGGGAGCCTGCTCGAATGGGTAGTGTGCTTTTCCCCAACGGGTATTCTGGATTGGCGTTGAAGCCGAATAATGGATAAGGAACTGAAGAAAGGTCCAATTCGGAGAAGCCGAGTTTGGTGAATGTCTTGTAATACATAACTTCCGATCTGCTCCCCAGATCAATGAGTACGCACTCAATGGTGAATCGATTTATGTGTAACTTGATTACCAAGGGATCGATGTGGGGAAGTGTCACTCTGGCCAAATCTGAATCATTGAAAGCAATGCTCGCAGCTTCATGGGGCCGTTTAGCAGAGTGAGTTGATTTTGAGGGTCAGGATTCGACTGAATCGTATGCACCGCGGATGACATTGGCAGGCTGTATATGATGTAGATCACGCTGAGTGGAGGTAAATCCTGTCGTAAGGCTATTACTTTGGTTGAGTTGCTTTTTCGAACGTACTGTTGTAGCCGACCATCTTGTACCAATTCCTCCAGGTGATCCTTTAATGCATAACAACTCTCAGTATCATAGCCGTGATCCTTGTGATGCTCGCACCGCCTATCCCATCTTCTCGTGTCGGGAGGTCCCACCATTTTGGACGGCCATTTAAAGAATGGAAGGTATTGGACTTTGGACATAACCCCGCTGATTGGTTCTAACAACTCAGTATATTTCTTGTCTGTGCGCCTTGTGCGCCTGCTATCGACTTGCAGTTGTTCATTTGCTCGGTGGGAGCATTGGTCGCTTGATCGACGAGAATCTCATCTCTTGTCTCGTTTAGCCTGATGCCGTGGTTCAGGGCTCTGAGGTGGTACAGAATTTAATGGCTGAGCAATTTTAGAAGGGGCCGTCTTGTTGGCCATGTTTCCGACTTTAACCCGCAAGGCGTCATCTTCCACTTTGCAGTACTCCTCAACTTTCTTCATCAATGACCAGACTGTTTTGGAGGGTCTTCTAGTTAAGGAACTGCGGAGACCACTATTAGGATGCAAACCCATTTTAAAGGCGGTAATGGCCATGGAGTCGTTGCAAGCATCATCGACAAGATTAAAGCATTCCCAATAGCGCCGAATACGCTCGTAAGGTTTCTCCCGGCTGGATCTGCATTGCCCAGAGAGAGTCGGCTTGCTTCGGCTGGACCTTGTTGGTGATAAACCTTGCCCTGAAGGATTTTTGGAGTTGGCGGAAACTCTTGATCGAAGCCGGCTTCAGTTTATAATACCACCTGACAGCTAGTGGTCCCAAACTGCTCGGAAATATTCAACACATGAGGGCCTCGTTGTCTGCATGGAGCATCATGGCTTGCTTGTAATGGCAGATGTGATCGGTGGGGTCTGATTTACTGTCGTACAAGGTGAATGACGGCACTTTGAACTTTTTGGATAGCACTGCCCTTGCAATCCATCGTAGAAAGGGATCACGCTGGTCTTCTTTGTCTGAACTGTTTCTTCTTCGCTTATGCCTTATACGTGGACTCTCTTCAGAGGAACTGGTAGTTTTGAGTCGACCCTTCTTTTTGGGCTCTGGGGATAATGAATCAGAGTCGCTGTCACTAACTCTGACTTGTCTTTGAGCTCGAGGTCTTCGACCATCTGCTCTCAGTGGTCATCCCGGATCTGGGCGTGTAACTTGTTTAGACTTTGCCACTTCCAAAGCCAAATCCTGTCGAAGGCGCTCGTTCTCAACCATCATGTGTTTCCAACCTTTGTTCGTTTTGCTTTGCTTGCTCCATAATCGCCTGCATTGTCTCATGAGGAGATGTCGAGGGTGAATCGAAGTTCAGGACCCTTCTTGCGGCAATATTCTCCGGCTCAAGCATGTTGCTTGGAGTGGTTTCGTCTTGTGGCGTAGGGTCGCCAGCGACTACTAGAGGATCTTCCGTCGCACCCGCCATGGATGTGCTTGAGTATTCCCACAGATAGTGCCAACTGTGGGGAAGTAGTTTTAGAAATACTCTTTTGATCCACTAGGGCGCTCGAGATCCTCAGCTAACAACCTAAAAAGAAATAAACACTCCGGTCGGGCATGCCGGAATTAGCACTCCGACGGGTAAGTCAGTATGTACTCTCTTAATTGCTTGTATCTTAAGTTAAGTGTACTCATTCCCACATACCTCTTTCTGGCTGATGTTCTTCTATTTATATCTTTTCTTTCTTGGGCCTCGGGGCTGGGCCCACTTTCAATTCGCAGTATAACTATTTTCTCGGCTCCTTTTGTTGCAAACTGCTTTCCGCTCGGTCCCTTAGTCAACAGGCTATTTGGCCGAATAGGGTAGGATTTAAATGTGTAAGACAGGGTCGAATGCGATGTATATATTTCGACTCTCCAGGTCCAATTATTCGGCCTCTTTACGTCTCCCAATATTCGGCCCCCACATTTGTATATTAAACAAACTTTGGGGTGTATTTGTAATATATCCTAATTTTTCTTTTACGGACTTCGTGGAAACTTATTACTAATAGAGAAGGTTGACTGTCATTTTTTTAAAAAATTTGATCGGTATATTTTTAATTTAATTTTAATCTAGTGTTTTTTTAATAATGTTATTTTTTTATCAGGAATAAAATTTGCGAAAAGCACCATTAAATCCCTAATTTGGGAATGTTAACCCATTAAGTCCTAACGTTTTTAAATTGGACTGATAGGTCCTATTTTATGTGTAAAGACATTTAAACCCATGTTTGAAGGCACATGTGGTTCAATAATCGGGGGGTAAATTTGGGTTGGTGTTAGTGTGTAATTTACCGAATTGCCCAACGACGAACTGTAGTGTTGTTTTTGATAGAATAGTAAATGTTGCAGAGGGAAGAGATTGGATTTGGGATACTGATGTTTCAGTGATTCTTGTCACGTATTTTGGCAAGATTGAGATTGTAATTGAAAATGTTGATGTTCATATCGAAAATACCATTCGAGTACATTGTGTAAACCCTAGTTGCCAAAGTTCCCAGTCAAAATAGAACTCTCGTTGCTAATCCGTTGGGTTGATAAGAACTCTGCAACATTTGTAAGACATACACACATCGCAGTGGAGGCTTCGCCGGAAACCATAATGCCAGGTATGGACTGTTAGGGTTTACGATGGCATAAAGGGGTTTTTATACCATATGATTTAGATGTAAACACGTGTTGCGGAATTGATACTTTGTGATTGCTTTGTTTGTATTTTTGCAGTACATTGTGTTGATGTTGTTTTTGGTAATCAATATCAGTGTTTGTTGATGTCAGTTGGGGTATGAGGTTTATATTTGTATATTTGTGCTGACAGTTGAATTTTATTTGTGTTGTTGACTTCTAGTATTGTAGGTCTGGGTATTTTCTTTGTGTAATCCAAACATGGGTGTTTGTTGTGTATATAAGTATTATGTTGTGGTGGTGGGTTGGTAATGTAGGTGGGGGGACCCCTGTTTTGGGGCATTTAAAATTTGTTGATGGTTGGTTATTTTTTTGTGTTGACCAACAATTGAATTGTTTGCGCAAAATGTTATGTGTATAGATCGTATTACGAATTACATGGAATGTGTTCCCTGTGTTTGGGATGGGTTTGAATTTACAAAATGTTGATGTTTTTTTGTTGATATTGCATGGGTCGTTTATGTTGTTTTTTTTTTTGTTAGGTGCATGAACGTCTAGGGAATGTGGTTTTTTTGTTGATACTGCATATGGGTTAATTGTTATTGTATTTATGGGACATTGATGCGGAGCATATTGTAGTTATGTTGGGGGTTTGTAGTTATGTTGGTGGTGGATGTGTGTGTGTGATATTGGATAATGTTTTGGTAATGTGGTTGTGTTATTATTGTTCCAGGAAGTGCAAAGAGTCAAAGTGCGGGACACAACGGCAATGGTAGAAGTCAACGATCGCATTCTGCAAGGCAGACGTCGACACGGTTGCCAACCAAAAGACAAGCACACCTGGTCTTCAAGAAATGTAAAACTACGTCGAAGACATTTAAAAAAAATACCGTGGACCCATCTAAGTTAATGTATCGGTTAAACGTAGCCGGTGTTATAAAAACAATATTGGAGCTTGAATTTGGTGAAGGGCACGTGAAACAACTACAGAAAACACCTTTTTGGCTAATGATTGACGCAATTCGAGTTCACAAATTGGATCACAATGCGTACAGAAAGTGTAATGCAACCGTGTGTCGTATAATTCAAACATATGACCCAAGTGATGAGAAGTTCTACATCGGGGGTAGTGGACTACCATTCCGTAACAGTGACATACGCTTGCTTTTTGGTATCCAATGTGAGAAGGACAAGTTAGATTAATAATGGGAAAGCGCCTTCAGATTTCATCCAACGACGATGTCCAAACGTTAGCAGAATATCTTCAAAACTAATCAAAGACCTACTATTGGTGGCAATGCATAGGGAAACGGAGCATGATGAAGAAGATGTTGCAAAGTTGGTGTGCCTATACATTTGTGCGAAACTATTTTTTGCAATGACATGTGAGTCCATCAGGTGGGCATTCGTATGGGTGATCGATAAGTTGAACACGTTGCAGTTCATACGATTAGACAACAACGATCCGTAATGCACTGATTGGGTCATTGAACGAGATGCACAGTAGGCCAGAGAAAGTTATCGACTGTGTAGTTGCATTACTGGTATATTATTACTTTAAGAGGTTTGTTATGTACATTCATGTAGATACCTGTATTTTAGAAACAAATGTGATCATGTACTTAACATTATTAACTTGTCCCGATGGTTGCAGTTCCTTCTCTGTGAGCACACAACCATTGTTGACCCTGACAGACGAAATGTGTTGCCAAGGTTTTGCCAGTGGAACATTGGAAAGCTCATAGGCAAACTGAAACATGTTGACCTGTCAGTGAAAGGATCCATACAGGTATTCATTATGGTTTCTTGCTGAGTTTTAATTCCTTTTTTTTTTTTTTTGTTAAATGTGTAATGTGAAGTTGTTTTTTTTTTTTTTTGTCAAAGCAGGTTAATACTGCGAAACTAGGTGGGAATGTTATTGAACGCTATTTTGTGAATGTATTAGCTGATGCGCCTCCTGTACATGTTGAAAATGTGTTGAAGGTGGAGTCAGCTAGTAGCTAGAATGGGGGTGTTCGTAATGTGGATAGTGAGGCAGTTGACATGGTAGAACCTAGTCTGGACTGCTGGCAGTCAGATATGCCACACATGGGTGAAGTCAAATTTACGTCAACAAAGAAAGAGATAACATTACTGCGGAGCAAACACGTTGTCCACAGATCATGGATAAAAAGGTTTCGGGAGCAGGAGAGGCATGGACGAATTTGTTCCCTGACTTGCTAAACTTGGCAAGCACACAACCTGGCTGCAACGGTGACGTTGGCACACCAGATTTAAGTGAACAGTTAAAAAAAAACAACAAAGCGAGTTACTGATCTGGAGTGTGAAGTTCGGGAGAAAGATGCACGTGTACACGAGTTAGATAGCAAGATTGCAACCACAGAGAGGATGCTTGGTGCAAAAACCAACAGCGTATTCATCGGGTTTGACAATGTACTTGTAGCGAAAGATGTCGAGATTGAATGACTGAACGCGGAGTTAGGGAGCTGGATAAAAGAATCATTGCGTTGGAGGACGTAGTTGACGATCGAGAAGTACATGTAGTGACCCAGTCAGTTGGAAATAATAACTACAAACATCAGACTCCCCCAAAAATTTTCCAACCCAAAGTAATAGGTTAGGGGATGTACCGCGATGTGACAGTGTGCAACGTACCGAATCCGATGGGGAAAATGGTATCCCACCTTTGAAAGGGGGGGACAAATACGTGGTCGAAATGGATTGGATAACGAATCTAGTTGATTACGATGATAATGGCAATGTTTATCGGACAACAAATGGAGTCATTGGGTTCAATGTTGGCGATGCAAACAGAGGGGTAAAGGGCAGAACGAGTAGTTCCACGCCTAATGTGTCGTCATTGGTTAGAAGAGTGAAGGACAAGGAACGGCGTGAATTTAGATTAAGCAACTATATCCAAAGTTTGTTTGTCGTGGCATGCAAAATTGGAAGAGAGGCATCAGGGGGGAAGTGGGGTCAGAAGTGATATACGTTATCGATGATGTAGGAGCTGAGTAGAAAATGTGGCATGGGTTTGGAATGTCTCGAAAACATCATGTGTGGAACATGCTCGCATATGACAAAACAAAGTTGCTGGACACAATGTATAGCTTAAACGGCGATGGGTAAGCATTTTATTATTGAATATTCGACTGTGTACTTTTATCTTTGGTTGTATGTGGTCGTTAGTGTGAATAATTTAAACGGTGAATGTTCGGACATGTAGGTAGTCCACATTTTTTGGTAGAAATCATATGATGTGTAATGTTATGTAAATGTTTCAATGTTTCGTTGATGATTCAGCTGGATTAGGTTGACAGTTACAATAGTACGATGCATATGTATTAGATGTAGTATCGTAGAAAATATTATTTAAAGGAAATGATTAGTTCCTAATATTGGTAGTAACCACTGAATGTGTAGTTTAACACATAACGGTGCCAATGTTTCATGTATGAAAATTGAAAAAAGCATACCAGAGTTTTAAAATTCCCTTTTATGAACATTGAGGCTGGGCATGCAATTGTTGATGGTTGAGTTGATTTAGTTTCACAGTTTTAGTAGTACACTGCATATGTGTTGGATGTAGTACCACAGAACTTACAAATTAAGGAAAATGCTTATGACCTAAAATTGGTTGCAGGTTTGTGATATGGGATGGGGGAGATAACGGTATACAAGTTCGGTTTTCGGATGTGCGTGACCTAGTACAACGGGGTCGATTCAAAGGAATGTAAGTTGAGATATGTCACTCCATGCATGCGTATAAAATGTTTGTTTTGTCGTTTTACATGTAATGTGAGTCGTTATGTATGACATGTACTTTGATGTTTTTGGTGTTTTTGTAGGTCATTGACACATATGCAGCCATGCTCATGGAATTGCAAAAAAATGGTGTGCGTTCAAACGAAGGTGTAGACCTACCATATGTGTTCAGCAGTGTTTGTGCGGTATGTTTGTGTATGAATGAAACGCTGAAACATTAACATATACAGTCAGTTAGCGTTAAATAAAAGTCTCACGCGACAAATGGTTTGATTTGTTTATGGGTTTTTGTGTGGGTTTTTTTGAAAAGGATGTGATGTGAAATCCAAGTGCAGTGTCCCAGACTAAGTATCTGAATGTGCAAACAAAAACTTCACCAGGGCATAGATACACACATTATCCAGTATATTACGCGAAACATTGGACTTTGACGGTGAACGATTGGGGGGCCGGAACGTGGAAACATTAAAATTCTTTGAAACCTAAATGAGAGTCGCGGGATGAGCATTACAATGAAGCGTTGAAAGTGGTAAGCCATAGCATTTTAATGTACTTTTATGCAGTTGTTGTTACAACAATGTTGGCAAAAATGTGGTTGGTGATTAAAGTGTGTTTATAGCGTCGTTTAATAACGTGTGTAAACATTGATTTTGCAGAAACAGTGGGTAGAAGACCATTACAACAGAGTCATTAAGCCACAATTGGCCCCGGGTAGCGGTAAAACGCTGGATTTTGATGGCCTACTTGTCCAGTCCTTGACTGCCCACAGCAAAAGTCGGATACGTAAGTTGTGACTTTTTATCATACTATGTTTACACGAAATATGTGATTTTGGTTGATTCATGTTATATTTTATTTTGCTATGTATATGTTTAAATGTTTGCATGAAGCACGTAACTGTGTGGTCAAATGCACTAATTTATTTGTTTTCCTTTAATGTGTTGTGGAAAATAAGTGTGAAGTGTGCATATGTTCTATTTAATTAGCATGTGTTCGTGGATGTGTGTGAAATGATTTATAAGAGTGTAAATTACTTTGGTAGAAGCATTATGGCATGCTACTATGTTATATTATAATAATATGGGGTGCGTCAATTGTTAAACAGATGCGCATAATTTTGAATTCTGGAAATGATGAATTGGGTGTTAGATTATGTCCTTATGTTGTTGGGTTGCTGTTTTAGTGTCCACGACAACTGAATTTGGTCCCCAAACATTATGTTGTCTAAAATAGTTGATTTCTTGGCCTATACTAGGATGGATTGTGCAATATTTATGTGCTACATCATCCGGCAGTACATGAAGGGTGGCGACATTGGAAAAACAATGGATGGGCAAACACCCAACGAACTACGGGCGTCAATGGTGAAGATGTTTTTGAATGACCCAGTCAGAGGAGTCCGTGCGTTGGCACGTGTTTAAAGTTGTCCTCTGCCACCACAGCGTTCGGTTTCAGTAATTTGTTCATGTCACAGCGACTTGCTGGACATTTGCAATAGACAGTTAATGTTTTTTAACGTGTTAGTTGTGGATATTTTTTTTTTTGTTCGGTACTGTGTGTGATGATGGTTTTAGTTGGTGTGCGTTTATTTTTTTAAGGGAATTACTTAATTTTCACAAATTTGCAAAAATGTGTTTTTGTGGCATTCGTACTCCTTAATGATGTTTAAGTTAGTGGATTATATATGGACATGATTTGAATGGTTGTTTGGTTTGATGTGCATTTAAATAATTGGAGATTCATGGTAAAGTTTGTAATTGATTTTCAGCATGTAGTTTGACTGTCTAAAGCTTGTGTACCAAAATCATAATAATCGTTGTGTTACAATTTTTTCAATCATTGAACAACGATTTTTTGAAATCATCATACGAATTGGCGAACATGACATGGGGGGTAGTGTGAAGTGATTAACAAGGGCCACAAACAAACATTGGTTAGGTGTCCCCGATTGTTTAATGTGTAAAATTAAACATCAATTGGTCTGATTCACCCATCATATAAAATAAGAAAGGCGTCAAACATACCCACCCACCATGTTCCCTAAATAAAAAACATTACAGCAAATGCACACAAAATGTGAACATATTTTGAAGAGAAAATCCCACCCATCCCATGTATTCATCAAACTGATCCAGGAAATTAGGGAAAAAAATATGTGGTGTTTGTAAAACATCAAGTAATGTAGAAGCATATAAAAGGGGGAAAAATGTTGCGTGCCACATTGTGGTCACAAATAAAGATAGTGTTTTGCCATTATTTGAGCAATGGGTTTGGGAAAAAAATTTGGGCAAATAAGATCATCCTGTACGCTACATAGGTTCCTTGTATGTTTTCCTATTGTGATGGCCCATTTTACCACAACATCCACATTGAATGCGTTGCACAACCTCGCCCTTTGATGGAATTCTTTTCCGCTTCGGCCTACCGGGAGGATGCTTGTACACAGGTGGCGTAATGAGATAGTTTGCTACACTGAAATTTGGTTTCGCCACAGTGGAAATTGGGTGGATGGAACCCCTCTACGCTGCCTTGTACTTGTCAACATGGTAAAACAATTCTACGGCATCGTAAATGTTCTTGCCACTATTTCGGAAAGCAACAACAGCGTGTGAACAGGGAAACCCATTTAGTTGCCACTAGAAATAGGAACATGAACGATTGCCAATGTCGACTAAAATTGATGGATGGGAACGAACCTCAAACACATTGTCATCCGACTGACTAACTATCCATGACCTGCTATCTTTGTATGCAGCAACTAAAATTTTTTCCATTTTTGGGCAGATCTCGCCAACCCACCCCATGGATTTCACTTTACACTTTGACCTTTGTTCCATGATCTTACCCCTAACTGCATCGACCAGCTGAGTAATAGGAAGGTGACGAGCTTCTCGAATCCAACTGTTGAAAGACTCGGCAGCGTTAGACCACATCTTGCCATACCTACGTCCCCTATGTAGAAAAAAAAAAAAAAAAAAACCAATTAGATTCATAAGATTTGGTGGTTGAAAATATATTGCGTAGTGTATATGTAACTAGCATGATACCTGAAGTATGCATTGGACCAATGTTGGGATCCAAATCTTTCAAAAAATTACCAACCACCACTGGGCTACATTGTAACAAAATATCTATTTTTTGGTTGAAGGAATTAACTATAGGGGCATAAGTGTATTCACGCAACTTCCGCATGAGTCAACTTTTTTGATCAGCATTAACGTATTTCATGCGGTCTCGAAGATTCATCTGCAGATGTAGCAAGTAAAATGCATGGTGTGCAGTTGGGAAAATGGTACACATCGATTGTACCAACCCCGCATTACGGTCGGACACAAAAGTTAAAGTTTTAGAACAGTCTACAACTTCGGACAAATGGCGCAAAAACCACTCCTAGTTACATATGTTTTCAGAGTTGACAATAGCAAAAGTGGCGGGGAATAAACTTGCAAAAGATGTGTTTATGTAATGTATAAGCCAATAATAAGTTCGTAATGGAATGTAAAATTTGAAACAAAAAAAATAAGCAGAAATATGAAGATAATGTTGTGATGTTTGAGAATAGTATAACACAACCATGAAACTGTACAACAAACCATTAAATGAAAATAAATAGCATACCTTGGTTCCCATCCTTAGCGGTTGTCGCGAGCAACGTCCCCTTGAATCTTTCTTTTAAAAATGTACCATCCAAAAATAAAAGCGGACGACAATTGTTGAACACATCAATGCATGCATGAAAAGATATGAAATACCTCACGAAACGTCCAGTTTGTTGATTGAAATCCAAATTGATATAATTATGTGGATTGTTTTGCATAACGGCATCGATATACCACCTGAGTTGGTCGAACGACATACCGTGTTCATTCCGCGCTTTTTCCACCCCTAACCAAGCAACCCGATAACTAATGTCTAACCCATAGCCGTCTTTCATATTGAAAACCACGTCGGTTGGGTGTGTCAGCGGTTGTTCATGCACACGACATGCAATAACGTCAGAAACCAAATCTGACCCTGTCCGTGGGTTTCTGTATGTCCATACAGCAGCCCCACAAGAATGCACGGGGTTGAACCTTTTCAAACAGAAAATCCCATTCGAAACAGGCACCCTTGAGTGAATCAGCCACTCATACCCCATTGACGTTGCGAACTTGCATATGGCAGTTACACGGATAGAGTCATTCTTCATGTACTTAAACTGAAAACCACATTCAACAGCATGCTTGCAAAGTACCGTCCGGAATTCATGCGCACCCTTAAAAAAAGATTGGCCAACATTTGTAAGACCGAACGCCCATCCAGCAGACAAGAACGTCTTCTTCTTATAAGGACAATAATCCGATAACAAATCAGTACGGTCCTCTATATTGGTCGTCCGCCAATCCGTAGTGTTGCTCGGACCATTGTGGACCCTGCTAAACCAAGTTGACTGCCCGACACATTATTTCGCATTTGGATTAGCCTGTCAATATGGTCAAGACCAAATGACTTTGCAAGTGACAACATGTTTTGCCTATCGTCGCAGTCAACCTTAAACTTGTTGTACCCAGGAATGATGAACAAAAAATAAACCAAATCCCGGTCGAAAATATCAAATTTGTGACAAACACTGTCAACCAATTGAGCATAGGTGAATGTTTGGCAGATATGCAACACCACATTTGTTTGACCGAACATACACAACAACAACACCACGAACTCCATGCCTGACAAAAAAACCACATTAAAAGCTGTGCCAAAAAAAACAACACATATTTACAGGTAGTGAATCAGAGAACATAGCCATTTGATATGGGTGTTGAGTCTAACATTATTGGGATTAAAAATTAGTGCACAGTAAAACATATTTCAAAATGAATCTGATGGTTGAAACACCCACAACAAAGAAATTGTAAAATCTTCCACCTAATAATGATGATATAGGCGTAATGTTAGGAACTGATGGTAAATCAGGGGGACCATTTTGTTTTTCCAAGCATGAAGACAATGATTTATCATGCCCAATGTTCTATGAAAAACAATTTGTCATACAATTAAGCACATAAAATACTGGCTATGAAAAACAATCTGTCATGCCCAATGCCCAATGTTCTATCGTGGACAATGTTTGCTCTAATTTGGAAAAATTAATTAAACAATAGAGCAGACCAATAAAATACTGGCTGTCACCAGCAGAACAATGTCCGCGTTTGTGGTTTTTAATTTACACTGTTAATGTTTAATTCAGCACATAACATCAGAATAATTGGACAACAAACACAGCCATCATTTACAACCCCCTGAACAATAAAACCCAATACACCATTGACAAACCCCACAAACATGTATTCGAACATTACAAAAACCAATCCGCCATTGCCAACCCCCAACGACACATTACAAAACCAGCCACCATTGACAATCCTCCCCAAAATATTCGCACATTAACAAAAAACAACAACCCCACGTACCCATCCCAAAAACACATCACCCCCCACAGTTATAGGGGGCACAACATAACCAACCCAGAACACATATTACATCCACTAACAGAAAAATCAAATCAACTAAGACTGAATTGAAAAAAAACAAAGCACACCCACCGTTTCCGAAGTAGAAGATTTGAACAGCAACGCCCAAAACCCCCACCTCACAGAACGTATTCAAACACAACAAGAACACCAACTGAGAAAACACCCCAACCTCCCCCCCTCTCATCCCGCAGTCCATGCACCCCCCTTCTCCAAAAAAGGAATGTTATCTCATACCTTACCAAACCAATAGCAACAAAAAATCAAAAGAAAATCGTAAATATGGACAAAATAGTCAAATATATATACAATACATATAAACAAAAAATCATACCAAAAATAAAAAAGGACTAAATGGTTTTAAAAAAAAACACTGAGAACTATATAGAGCAACATTTCCCCTCACGGGATTTATGAGTAATTTTTCCATAAAATTTTCATTGTAAAATCGATAATAAATTCAATTAATTTGGTACAGAGGTATCACAACATCTAAAAATAGATAAGTAACCTCTACAAAAGGAAGGGTGTAGACGCGCCCCGAGGGCTTTGCTGCTACAGTTCGGACTCAAATGTCACGGTTCTGAATCTAATTCCGCAAAGTGCAATGCGAGACCGATAAATCACCAAAGAGTCCAAATCCGGCAAATCGTTTTGGAAAACTGATTTTTAAGAAAGATATGCCAAACATGGACTGCTTTGCCAGATACAGAGTCGCCACCTAAATATTTTATTTTGGGGAATTTAGGAAACCCTGACTCGTTGCCTAAGGCCACGTGTCCATCATCACCAAAGTTGCCTCGGCTCAGGAACTTGGGTACGATTGGGGAAGGTCATCTATGAGCACCCCCGCTTGCCTGATCGAAGATCGGCCTGTACTAAGTATGATATTTTGTTTTGAAGACGTATGCGTTCGTATTCCGGTTATTAGCCTAAAATTACTATGTGATGTGCACAACACACAAGTATAGACTAGATCGCCTAAGTTGGAACAAAACATTTTATGTTTGTTTAGTTGAAAATGGTTTGATGGTGCTACTCGCAAGTAGGCTAAGACGTGGATTTGCCACCCTCAAGTGGGCTTAAGAAAACATGATTTTGCCACAATCAAGTGGGCTTAAAACTCATATTTCAATGAATTGTTCCGATTCAAGTAATCTAACCTTCACCCACATGCATTCAGGTAGTTATATCACATAAGCAAATAGCCTCATGGCAAGCATGCTATCATGGCAACACTCACACTCATGCAAGATGCTAAAGCATAAAAGCTTACCTAGTACTCCGAGCCAAAACAAAAGCTAGTTAGTAATCAATGCATGATCCTAGCTCATGTTAAGATGGCTAATGCAACACATGCAAAATGCAACTAGAGATAGGCTCGGCTATTCTAAAATGGCATGTGGAATGCGACAACTCGATACACGTATTCAAGTTGGAATTGAAATACTGTGCAGTTAACATGATACGCCGAGCCTGGTGCATGCAATACAGATGAATGGATGCAAACATGCGAGCATAAGGATGCTAATTGAAACATGACCTAGAACTAACCATTGAAAGCGGGTAAATAAAAGGGAGAAAGACGTGGGGTTGGAAGACATTCACACACTCACGCACACTTATTACAAAATTCGCCCTCTCGACGGAGGGTCCGAATAAATAATACAAACCGAATAAATAATAAACTACCATAGCTAATTAAATATTACAAAACCCTTAACTAATTTAAACAAATTAACTAAGCTATGAAACTAAAGCGGCTGCCGCAGCTCCACATCAGAATGATTGAATGATGCATGCTCGATCGCCTCGCTCGGAAACCCGTTGCCATGCCACATGTTGCCTCTGTTTGCACTGTTTTACATCTTTGAAAACTGCACAAGTCCCAATGATGCTTCTGAACCACTCCCTGAGCACTGTGAGATGTCACCGGCCAAGATATAGGAACACCGGCCATGTGGAATTGGTCATCGACCATTTGTGAAGATATCGGCCAACAATTTTTAGTCGATCGGCACTATAGATGGCCGGCCGGCCATATCTTCCTGCAGAATGCTGTTTTGCTGCAGCAGAGAACAAACAGAGCATGGCAATGCATTTTCAAGGTAATGTGTGCACAAACACCCTCCCTATCATGCTATGAACTCAAGGGAGTGTAGTGCTCGACCATCGGGCCATCAATCACGCATGTCGATGCATGATGGCCAAAGGAGCCAAGTGTGCGAATCAATGTGGAATAAATGCAACAAAACACATGAATGCCTAGAACTCTATCATGTTGGATCAAGAGTGTCGGCGACCGAGGATCGAGGCACGTTTCGTCACTTCAAGTACGAACATTCCTCGTTCCTCGTGTTTGGTTTGACACCCTAAACCAAACATAATGCAATGCAAGTATGCCAAATGCAATGCAACATGAGGACATTATGCAATGCAACAAGATTAGTGGCATGCAAACAAACCCAATGCAATATGAGTATGCAAGCAAACTTGCAAACAACCCAAGCATGCAACAAGTTTGCATTAATGTCATGCAATGCAACTAACTAAACATCATGCAATATACCCAATATGCAAACATGATGCAATACGAACATGCAAATATCATGAAAGAAAACATGCTCAATGGACTTAAACCAAAAGGAAAGACCTCAGCCATGCCCAAATCAGTGGCCAAAACACTAAAATGATGGTGCCAAAGTGCAAAACAAACATGCATGCCAATTGGCTCCTAAGCTAGGTGACAAGAGGACAACTCTTAAGCGCACTTAAAGAGTAACAAACATGGATATATGACAACACCATAAACTCTGAAATGATGTTAGGAATGATGCCAAACCGCACATATAACACAAACAAAGCATGCAAAAAGGCTCAAAGCTTAAAGCTAGCCAAGGGACTTGCACAATGGCCATATTAACCAAGCCCCACAGGGCCAAGGTGACCCAAAATAGTCCTAAGGCAGACCAAAACAAGGCTAGAACATGCATGGAATGAGGCCAAAACATGCTAGAAAGGTGAGCCCAAAACATGAGACATACAAGGCTAACAAAGGGGTGTTACACTACACCTATTACAACCAAGTATGGCATGACTTAACCAATAAAAATTAGAATTATGGTATGTCAAAATAAGCCCCAGAACCCACTTAGATGGCATCCCAAATGCCTAAGCATGATGGCATGCACAATGATGCACTCTTAAGGCATAAGACACTAACTCTTCAAAGCTTTGAAAGGATGGCAAATGCAAGTATATGAGCATGAAATATGGACTGAAATACCATATGAGATGATGCCAAATCATGAAAAAGGTCTAAGTAGTGCATGCTAATGGCTTGGACCCTCAAAGCTAACTAGCTAGGATGTATGGTAGCTATACAAAGCAATGCATGTATGATAAAAACAACAACAAAAAGAGCTTTAGCATGCTGAAATATGACTAGAAGTCCCTTTGAGTTAAGCCAAAATATGTGAGCATGATAGTCCAAATGCATGATGCATGTTAAGGCAAATGAGGGGATTACAAGGCAAACACATGGTGCATGCAAGAAGCCATTAAACCAACTTTGGGCAGAGGTATAACATGGCAAAATAAGGCCTAATACATGCTGAAATGAAGTCAAAACATGCTAAGCAACCATGCTACCATTATGAGCCAATAATACAAGCATATGAGACACAAGGAGAGAGGGGTGTCCCTCTCCTATACAAGACTCTAAAACTACCTTTCCACCACTAAAAATCCTCTGGATTTCAGTGGTAGAAAGGTCATGCAAAGGCAAGAACAAAGGCCAAAAGAGGTGGCTCAAAATAAGGCCAAATAAGGCCTAAGAGGGGGTAGACAACCCCCAACCCAAAAGAGACCTTAAACAATCATCTTAAGCATATAAAAACAGAACTTTTTTCAGTTTATAGTTAAGCTTGAAACAATATGCAAATAGGTCTAAAAGCTTAAGCCAAAATGGGGAAACAAAAGTTAGTTGCTCACCCTTGAAGAACACCTTCAAGAACACAACTCCAGCCACTTCCTTGGATCAAAACCAGCCCAAGAACTCTGAAACAACTTCCTAGTGCCTCAGCAACCAAAGGAAGGTATTCTACTAGGTGCTCTAGTGCAAAAGTATGAACAAAAACACACTTTAGGTCACAAACACACTCACAAATATAGAGAGAGGGAGATATACAGAGAGAGAGATATATGAACTCTATATCTATTTTGCTGAACCTCTGGAAAGGGAGGGGAGGGCCCCCTCTTATATGATATCAAATTCAAAGCTTCTTAGAGAAGTTAAGCTTTGGTTCAAATCCCTCCATACACGTGTATGGAGGGGAGAGTCTGTGCTCACCAGCTGGCACAGCTGGCATGCACAATGCCTGAAAAAGGCAAAGAAAAGGCCTTGGCCAGAAAATATGGCCGATCAACCAAAATAAGTGCCGGCTGACCAACAAAAGTGCCGACCGGCCAAAAAAAGTGGCCGATGGCAAGGAAGCAAGGCCGATGGCATCATTCCATAGCCGATGGGGTGTGGGGATGGCCAACAAGCCACCCTCTTTCCTCAGAAGCAAAACCACAAGTCCTTGGTCCACAACCAAGCACAAAACAGACAAGTTGAGAGATCCTAGGGCAAGGCACGCAGCCGAGACCTTCGGGAACTCAAAACAAACACGAACATGGATGATCATCGAGTGTTCAAACGATGACATCCAAGTCTTGAGGACGGTCAAAAATGGGGTGTCTACAGTTGCCCCTCTTTGACAGAACTCGAAAGTCATAAGATGACGGGAGTGAATGTCAAAGCCCAGAAAACGACCCATTTTTGACAAGGCCGAAGACTCAGACAAGCATACAGGATAACAAAGAGATGCGCCCGCAGGCAGGGGCAAGATGCAAATGACATGCACAACGCCGAGCATAACTTACGATCATACAAAAGAGAGCTGTAATGAAGCATTTATGCAAAATAAATACAACAATTTAAACAAGCGAATAAGAGATAACAGTCCTACACATTCCAACAGAAAGGATGTAAGAAAATTATGCAATTCTCACCACGCCTCACGCGGAGAAGATTAAAAGCGACTACTGAGGACACCCGGAGTCTCAAACACAACATCTCTCAGCGTGGTACACGCATGAGAGGGAAGAGAGCATCTCTCAGCGTTGCACACGCATGAGAGGGAAGAAAGCATCTCTTAGCGTGGCACACGCATGAGAGGAAAGGGAGCATCTCTCAGCGTGGCACACGCATGAGAGGAAAGGGAGCCTCTCACACGCATGAGAGGAAATGGAACATCTCTCAGCGTGGCACACGCATGAGAGGGAAGAGAGCGTCTCTCAGCGTGCCAAACGCGAGAGGAGAGGGGTACGTCCAAATGCGGCACGCGAGTAGAGAAAGGGTACGTCCAAACGCGGCACGCGAGTGGAGAAAGGGTACGTCCAAACACGGCATGCGAGTGGAGAAAGGGTTGTGCAAGAAAGCGCGATGCACTTAACAGTGCGGGTACGTCCAAACGCGGCACGCAAGTGTAGAAAGGGTACGTCCAAACGTGGCACGCGAGTGGAGAAAGGGTACGGTCAAACTGAACCGAAACTTCTCTTGAATGAACCGTACATAAAATATCGTGCTTGCAAAAGAAAGAAATTCAACAGGCACAATATAGTAAAAACACATTTTCAATCGTTAGATGAAGAAATCATTTTAATATAAGATAAACACGAGTATAACAATGCAAGTAGGGCATAATAATGCAAGCAAGGGGTACATAACAATGCAACCTAAGTGTACGCATAACAATGCGAGCAAGATGTGCGTGACAACGCAAGTAAAAAGGTGCATGACAATGCAACAAGTGTGCGCGACAACGCAAGTAAGGTGGTGCATAGCAATGCAACTGAAACAAGCACGGCAATGCAAGTAAAACATGCGTGACAACGCAAGTAAGGGGTGCATGACAATGCAACCTAAGTGTACGCATAACAATGCGAGTGAAGCATAACAACACATGTGAGTAAAGCATGCGCAACAACGCAAGCAATGTGTGTAACAATGCTAAAGGGTGCATAAACACATGCAAGTAAAGCATGTGCGACAACGCATACAATGTGTGCAACAATGCGAGAGCAGAGAGGGGCACATATTCAACGGAAACATGGTAAAGGCGTGTTATTCGTGATGTTGAGATGCAATTCGAAAGCAAGATGAAGCATGCTCAATGCAAGGGTGAAAAGACGCATAACAAGCGCGCTTATTACAATTATGACAAAACATTGTAACATAACATGCTCAAAAGCAATTCTTGAATTTCTGCAATATACAAAAGGATACGAAAAGGATACACCTCGCGTGCATCGAATGCTGTACACGGAAGACACGGTTCAAGGTCAACACGAAGACCGGTTAAGCTTCAAAAGTGTACTTTCTTGCACTATCTTGAGAGATGAAGGTCCCAAACCACACAATTGACCCAACCAAGGGTGTGGGAGGTTCACCGACCACAAAGGGAGGCCATCGGCCATCCATTGGCCACAAAAGGAGATCACCGGCCAAATATTTAGCCGATCGGCTAACAATTTGGCCGATCGGCCAAAAATGGCAATTTCGGGGCAATTTTGTCTTTTGGCCACGGGTCTTTAAATATGGGGTTCCAAACCTCATTTCCTTACTTCTCCAAGCTCGAAAAACCTTCCTCTTTCTTTCTAGGTGATTTCCCGACCTTCGATCCGTGTTTTTCTCTTATTTTCGACCCTTTTCCGTCGTTCGACTCGCGAAACCCTTCCCGTTTCGCACACTTTAAACCAAACAAAACTCGGTTTTGGGTGTTTCTTTCTTGGTTTCCACTACTTGGGGTTTGTTTCCCCCCGAGTTTACTTGGTTTTCGTGCCTTTTCCACACTCTGACCTTTTCTCCCGTTTTTCATCCTCTCGGGGTTGACTTTTGGGTTGACCTTTCGCATTCTGGCCCATTTTTTCACATTTTCGGCCATTTTCACGTTCCTTTTGAGATGACAGACGACATTCCACGTGGTGGGACTGCCCCGGAGATGGACGTGGACCCCGAGGTCGAGATCCTGCCTCTTCGTATTAGGCTATTCGATTCGGCGACTTACAGGCCGGCGATACACGTGTTGTCTCCCGATGGCATCCGCCACTTCAGGAGTTGTGTGCGGGGTGCGCCACTAGAGCTTTTGTTGCACGAGCCAGAGTCAAATCTGTCTTACGGTGCCACTGAGGTATATTCTTCCTCTGTTTCATTTTCTGCAATGTAGAACATATAACTGCGATAGTCAATTCTGTTCTTTAACTGCTTAACTCAGACGCAATGATACATCACATGCTGTATTTCACTGTGAGCACACCCACACCCGATATCTGTTTAAATCTGAACACATGCACACACGCTGCATTCTCAACTGAACAATTCAAACACACTGATACATCATGTGCTGTAGTTCACTATGAGCACGCCCACACCCGATATCTGTTTAAATCTGAACACATGCACACAAGCTGCATTCTCAACTGAACAATTCAAACACACTGATACATCATATGCTGTAGTTCATTGTGAGCATGCCCATACCCGATATCTGTGTAGACTCGGACACATACACACACACTGCATTTTCATCAATTCTGAGCGCATTCAACACTGTATTTCTAACACTGCTTCGCAACTTTTTGTTTTGAACACAGGGAGATTCCCATGCCTTCCGGGGGTATGGGAACACTGTCGCCCGAGGTTGGTATATGGAGCTGCCCAACGCGGTCTATCATATTGTCGACCGGGCCGGCTTTGGGACCGTCTGCATGGGACTCTCGCGCCTCACTGCGAGCAGGCCCCTTCTTGTTGCTTTGGTGGAGAGGTGGTGGGGCACCACCGACTCCTTCCACCTTTCTGCCACCGGGGAGATGACGATGACTCCCTTTGACTTCTCCATGCTCACAGGCATCGGAGTGGGGGGTGATCCGATCCCCTTTGATACAGATATGGACGAGTGGAACGCCACTAGCTATAGTTGCTTGGCACTCAGCCACCTTTTGCCCGGGCAGGATTTGTGAGGTACTCATGGTTCAAGGATCACTTTCGGATCCAGGCGCTTACTACTCGAGAGGAGGAGGAGCAGTATGCTCGTGGCTTCATCATGTTTCTGCTGGGGACCACGCTCTTCGACGACCGGGCGAACACCGTCGCCCTTTACCTACTGAGCGCACTTGTGGACATGACGCGGATCCGCGGCTACGACTGGGGTGGCGCAGGCTTGGCCACTCTCTATAGATATATGAGCTCATCTTCCTACCGCAGCGGATACCTACTCGGAGGATACTGGCGAGCCTGGGAGGTACACTTTCCCTTTCTGCTTCACATTTCTGCTTTATACTATCTGTACACCGTACACACTGCGCACACGCAATCTGCTTCACACTGGCTGTACACTGCACACACTGCAATCTGCTTTACACTGCACACTGTTCACTGTTCTGTGATTTCTGCTTTATTCTGCATTTTGCTTTATCTGATAAGCATACTGATGTTTGCCCTGTCTTACTTTGTAGTTGTGGGTGTACACCTACTTTCCTAGGCTTGCCCTAGTGCTGGATGAGGAGATCCCCCTCGGCGTTCTATTCTCTCATCGCTTCGATATGAGGTGCGAGCGGAGGCCACGGGAGTCCTTCCTGTTCTTCCGCCGATACTTTGACACCATCACCACTGCAGAGGTATTTCAAACTTTACAGTTCACTTAAGCTTCGCTTTGCATTGTACATTCAACAGTAGATAACAAACTGTATATCATTTACAGATCACTTGGCAGCCCTGGGCTTCGTTGCCGAAAGCAGTCAGAGATCAGTATGCGGGTGCTCGAGAGACTGCCCTATTCAGGATTCTACTGGAGGGCCCGGTCTGTCGGGCTTGGTACCTGGGCGAGCGTTTCCTACGCCAGACCCTTGGCTTGCCGGAGCAGATAGTTCCGAGTCCACCTCCTTCCCATATGAGGCATACCGAGAGGTACACCTTTGAGGAGATGATGGATTATATGATCGGCTAGGACTCGGAGCCCTTTAGAGACGAGGGCGACTACACCGAGTTTATTCAGGCCTATCTGATGCGGCCTCTAACCGGTGCTCGCCGAGTCGAGAGAGAGAGGCCAGCGGCGCCAGCAGCAGGAGCAGGGGCACCGAGGGCGCCTCCGGCCCGAGGCAGGAGTGGGTCCAGGAGAAGGCAGGGAGCTGGATGGCCAGAGCTACCTACGACGATGACATGCCGAGGACAGGGTGGGGAGACGTACCAGATACCCATCGCTCCTCCTCCGGCTGATCATGAGCTTATCAAAGTGTACAGCTCGACCCCAGTATGTACTACTATACTTTGCATTCTGTACAGTTAATTCATTTGATATTCTGCAGAATACTAATGACTTCAACACTTTTGCAGGCTTCCGTCGAGTACACTTGCCAGTCTCTGGAGCTGACTGCCTCCGTGATAGAGATGTTGCAGCGGAGCATCGACCTCTTGACCATCTACGATATCCCGGTAAGTTCCTTCAACCACAGTCTCAAACTTTGCATAATCTGTTTCATACTGATCTGATATACCACATTGTCGATATGGCACTTGATACACAGCACTCACGGCACTGATACACTTGAACTCACATACTGCTCACAGCATTGCTCACGGCATTCATACACTGTACTCATACACTGCATTCTGTACTGATATACTGCTCACAGCATTCATACACTGTTTTGCGTAGCATGACTGATGCATTTGCTATTTGTCCTTTTCAGGCCCCATTCTGATGAGGAGGCGGCATCGTCCTAGGGCGAGGCCGGAGACAGCTCAGATTCTGACTATGGAGATGGCGGTGGTGACCCTGGACCCTCGTCCAGAAAGAGGACCAGGACCGACTCTCACACTTGAGGCCATCGATTTTGATCCAGACATTCTGTTGCTTTTTCTTTTCTTCGCTCTGTTTAGACATTTTGTTATTTTTCTCCTTTTTTTTTGCTTTACTTTTCTTTTTACTGGTAGTTTGAGCACATTGTACTACCTCAGGTAGGTTTTACTTTCTCAAAACTCTGTATTTTTGCAAAAGACGTATGATGAAATGAAACAGCTGTTTTGTTCAAAAAGTGTTACATTTGTACATTTTATGCATCGCATCGCATTGCATTACACAACAATGAAAATGAGATTGAACTTTTGTTTGAAAATTAAGCACTTGCATCGTAATAATCAGGTAGTGAACCGACTAACGAAAAAAACAACTCGATAATCAAAACAAAGAACTCAATAAGCTAACCAAGTGTAAATACAACTCGACAAGTAAAGCAAAGACTTAAAGAATGTAAAATACAACTCGATAAGCAAGAGTACAATAACTAGATAAACAAATTGCAATAACAGGCGTGACTTCGCAAAATCATCACCGAAAGGCATTGGAAGTGGAACCAGTCACAAGTTCTCAGCATGTTTAACATTTATTCAGCTTAGAGATCAAAAGCAGAGGCCATCGGCCAAAGGGAGAGGTCACCGGCCACAATAAATGGCCATCGGCCAACATTTTTAGCCGATCGGCCAAAAATGATGGTCGGTCGGCACTATTTTTGGGCGGTTGGCCAAAAATGGCAAGCACCTCCAGAATGTTGACACCTGTCTTCCACTCAACACCTTATCTTCTAAAAAAAAACCCCAGCTTCGTAGTTTTCCTCATTTCAACGCTAATTTGCACCAAATGGAAGAGTTTCTTGCCCAAAATCTCACAACTTGGATTGCTAACTTGGATGGCTCGGAAAGGCTGAATTTCCGGGGTTTCGGTATAAATGCACTATTCACGCTGGGCCGCACCCCGCTGCGTTTTCCGTTCCTCCATGCCGCAACAAGGTTTTGGAATTCGGTAACACACGTCTTTAGTTTTGGCGGTCAAGAGATGTGTCCCACTTTTGAAGATTTCCAAGCTTTAATGGAATCCAAGTGCGATGAGGAAATCTTGCCTAAGTTCCGGTTCGGCCACGTCCAAGTCTTAGGACGGATGTGCGGCCTTACTGTGCATGATGCTCGGTCATTGATTCATGATGGAGAGTTGGACACTCCGAGCTTGGTTTGTCAGTTTTCTGATGCCGGTGACCGCGGCGACCATCATTGGCAAGGTTATCGACGACATGCGCTTTGCTTGTGCATGCTGTCTCATTTTTTGCTAGCCCCGGGCTCTGGCGGGTTTAGCACTCGTTTGATTGAGGTCGCCGAGGGCTTGAAAGAGGGCAAAAGCTGCATTGCCATGACATTGGCCGAGACATTGATGGGCTTAGACGCTTTTCATCGTCGGGAGACGGCTAGGTTTGCAGGGAGTCCACTACTATTGCAGGTAATCTTTCCCACCCTATCTCACATATATTGCTCACATCACTCAGCCCTCAAACTCTGTTTTTCTCTCAAAACCTTCTGCTCACTTTTTCTCTCAACATACACCTCTCTATTCTTTATTCTCTCATTTTTCATCCCTCTCCAGGTGTGGTTGATGGACAAGTTGAGAGTTGTGGACTCGTGTCTGGCATATTCAGTTCGCAGTTATTTCTTCCGACGACGTCTAGTCGATGCTCCAAATGAAGGACGGTGGTACAGCTGGATGTGCAATTTGTCCGCGGATCGCATTGCTTGGCGCTGCCCTTGGCTCAATTTACTGGCAATGAGCTATAGCATGACCCGTCAGCCCGGGATCCAATTGATTGGCTTGACACACTGCGTGTTTTACTTTCAATTTCGGTTTTGGCGCCAGTTCGGACTTGCCCAGAGGAGGGGATTGAGTACCCTGCTACATTTTCGGTCCGAGGTGCGCAGCTAGCTCGTTATGCCGCAGCATGGAGGACGAGAGAACTTCTGGCCCCCGCTCCCACTTTTAGTTGCACCTTCTCTGATGAGTGCTTAGATTGGCTCAATGAAGAGGCACAGATTGGGCCCAGCTTGGCATCAGAGGCTTCGACCAGCTCTGGGAGAGGACACAGGAACACCTGACTATGCCCAGGATTTATTTGCTTTAATCAGAACTTTCAAGTTTTCTTTATGAATGTAATGAAAAGCAACTTCAATTTTGTATTCAAGAGCAGGAGGACTCTGTATTAAAATCAATAAAATTGAAGGTTGTGGGTACTGAAAATTTTCCGTTTGGTCCAAAAATGGTCTAAGTTGTAAAAAGATTAATTTGAGCAAAATCAATTTTTATTAAAACTTTTCAAAACCATTTTCGATATGGATCAGAACTGGACACGCCTGAGATCTTTCACTAAGATGCACAACCTCGGATTCCGATAACTGGAAAGTTGCCTCTAGTCTGAGTAGCACTACACTGGAGATCACGACTGAGTTCTTGAATGCTGAATAGACAAAGATGACCAAGACGATCATATGGACAAAGTTGATCGGGGAAGTGTTTATGGCTGGACTTCGAGATAAAGTTGCCTACGTATCCCATAGATGGGAATCAAGCCTTACGTAGTTCGTTTAAGGTTCACTCATGTATTAACCCTCACCTTTTATGCTCTAACTTTTGCCAAGGTCGCCCTTTACGGGTTTTCAACCTTGTGAGCTTAGTTTTTATAATTTCAAATTTTCTGTGCTCTAACTTTTGCCTAGGTCGCCCTTTCGGGTTTTCGGCCTAACAAGCCACTCAGGGAAAATATTTCTTCAACTTGTCCATGTTGATCGGTTGGGAGAACTCTAGGCCATCTAGGTCCATCAGAATGATGGCTTCACCCGGCCAGATAGACTTGATGATATAAGGACTAGTCCAATTGGGTCTGAACTTGCCCCTAGGGTCGTGGATGGGAGCTTGGTTGTCTTTGAGCACCAAATCTCCTTTTTTCAAATTTCTGGACTTAACTTTCTTGTTGAAAGCCCTGGCAATTCGTCGTTGATAACCTTGACATGGTACAGTGCTTTCAGCCTTCGTTCATCAAAGAGCATGAGTTCTTTGAATCTGCTCTGCTGTCAATCTGCCTCAGCTATCTGACATTCAGCCAGTACTCGCAACGACGGAACCTCAATTTCGATAGGCAGAATGACCTCCATCCCATAGACCAAGGAATACGGAGTCGCCCCAGTAGAAGTTCGAATTGAAGTCCGGTAGCCCCACAGAGCAAACGACAGCTTATCTGGCCAGTCCCGGTAGGTTTCCACCATCTTCTGCAAAACACACTTGACGTTCTTGTTGGCGGCCTCAACTGCTCCGTTGGTTTGCGGCCGATATATAGATGACTTATGAAAAGCCACGTTGTATTTCTCCAACAAGTCAATCACTTCCTTCTCGAAGTGGGAACCATTATCTAAAATAATCTCGTTCGGGACCCCGTAGCGACAGATAATGTCGTTCCTGATGAACTTTGCAACGTGTGACGCCTTCAACACTGCATAAGATTGGGCCTCAACCCACTTTGTGAAATAGTCTATCGCCACCAGAATGAACTCATGCCCATTGGACCCCTTCGGAGTGACAGCCCCGATCACATCAATCCCCCAGACTGAAAAAGGCCATGGCGAAGTCATGTTGTATAGCTTTGATGGAGGAATGTTCGTGTGGTTTGCATGGATCTGGCATTTGTGGCATCGCCGGACAAAGCCAATACAATCCTCCTCCATGGTGGACCGGTAGTAACCCTGTCTAAGGATTTTCCGGGCTAGCATCACCTCGTTCATGTGTGCTCTGCACTCTCCTCCATGGATGGCTTCCATCCAGCGCTTCGATTCTTCAGCATCAACACACAGCTTATGCATCCCGAGATGACCTCTCTTGTACAGTTTACCCCCGCAGATGATGAACTGAGCAACCATTCTTCTAATTGCCCTTTTGTCCTTGGTATTTGCCCTTGGTGGGTACACCTCATTTTCTAAGAAGTTCCAGACATTGTAATACCAGGGGTTCTCATCTTGTACCTCATCTATGGCGGCAATCAACTCGTAGGCCGGTGCAAATTTCTGTTCGATGATGATTGGACGCATCCGGACTCCAAAAGAGATGTCTATCATAGAGAATAGAGTTGCTAGTGAATCTGCGAACCTGTTGTTCTCTCTTAGTAGATGAGCGAAGTTCAGCTTCTCAAACCGAGGAATCAGCAAGTCTAAGGTCTGGTGGTATATTTTCATCTTTTATTCTTTGACTTTCCGATCTCCTTTTGCTTGAGATACAACAAGGTTCGAGTCCCCGATGACGTCCAACCGTTTTGCCCCTAGTTCCAGAGCTGCTTCTAGTCCAGCAATACATGCCTCATACTCTGCCTCATTGTTCGAGACTTTAAACCGGAGTTTAAATGCTAGAGGGATACGGGAATTGTCGGGTGCTATTAGCAACACCCCTATCCCATACTCGTATTGGTTTGACACTCTATCAAAGTACATCGTCCAAAACTCTTCTTCAACATGCAGAATGGCCTCGTCTGGGAATAGGTACTCAACTGCTTCATCCCCTTCAACTGGGTGATCAGCTAGGAACTCTGCTACCGCTCTCCCCTTCACTGACTTACGCGTTATATACTTCAGATCGAATTTGGAAAGCAGAAGCAACCAACGAGCTAGCCTACCCATAAGTGCCGGTTTCTCGAAGAGATATTTGATGGGATCTAATCTTGAAACCAACATTACAGAGTGAGCTAACAGGTAGTGCCGCAGCTTCCTGGTAGCCCATACCAAGGCGAAGCAAGCCTTTTCCAGCGGAGTGTAACGGCTCTCGTAATCCAGCATCTTCTTGCTCAGGTAGTAGATAGCTCTCTCCACCTTGTTCTCAGACTCCTGTGCAAGCATGCAGCCCATTGTAGTTTCAGTTACTGAAAGGTACAAAATTAACGGTTTCCCCAGCTCAGGCGGTGACAACACGGGTGGGTTCTGTAAGTATTGCTTGATCTGTTCAAAAACAGCTTGGCATCGGCCGTCCTATTGGAACTTCGTTCCTTTCTTCAAGAGACCAAAGAGTGGTTCACAAGTCAAGGTTAATTTAACAATAAACCGTCTTATGAATTACACTTTACCTAGAAAGCCTCGCACCTCCTTTTCAGTCCTCGGTGGTGGCATTTCTAAGATGGCCTTAATTTTGGAAGGGTCAACTTCAATACCTCTCTGTGTAATCAAGAACCCCAGCATTTTCCCTGCTGTAGCACCAAATGTACATTTCTGAGGTTTCAGCCGCAACCGAAATTCTCTGATCCTTTGGAAAAACTTTTGCAAGGCGGTGTAGTGACCCTCTCTTTCTTTGGACTTGACAGTCATGTCGTCCACGTACACCTCAACCTCTTTGTGGATCATGTCATGTGATATCATGGTTGTAGCCCGTTGATATGTAGCTCCAGCATTCTTCAGCCCAAACGGCATCACCCTATAACAATAGGTCCCCCATGGGGTGATAAAAACAGTCTTCTCCCGGTCTTCGGGTGCCATTACAATCTGGTTGTAGCCTGAAAAGCCATCCATGAATGAGAGCAATGCATGCCCCGCTGTAAAATCCACTAACTCGTTGATATGCGGCAGAGGAAAGTCATCCTTCGGACTGGCTTTGTTCAAATCTCTGAAGTCCACGCATACCCGAATCCTACCATCCTTTTTCGGTACTGGAACTATGTTAGCCAACCAAGTTAGGTATTCAGATACCGGCAAGAACCCTGCGTCGATTTGCTTGGTGACCTCTTCTTTGATCTTGATGGCCCAGTCGGGGCGGATTCTTCTGAGTTTCTGTTCGACAGGTCGGGCCTCGAGGTCAAGAGGGATCCGATGCTGTACAATCTCAGGATCGATTCCAGGCAAGTCTTTATAGGACCACGCGAAAACATCTTTGAAATCTTTTAATAAAGCGACTAAGCGCTTGCGCTCCTCCGAAGACAACGTGGACCCGATCTGGACCAGCCGCAGGTCCTTCTCAGTACCAACATTAATTTGGATGATTTCATCAACCAGCGGTTTTACAAACCTCTCCTGCTCTTGATTTAGCAAATATTTCAAAACCGGAGGAATTTCTTCCTCGTCGTTTTCATCGAAGTTTTGAAAGTCTGAATTAATATAATAAATCAAAGGCACAGAAAAATACTCAAAAGCCACAGCCACTTCATTCTCATTAATCGCTTCCAAGTTGCCTGATTCCTCTGTTACAACAGACTCAAAGGAAAAAGAAAAAGACGAGCTAGACAAGACTGTGGCATCCGGGTTGTCACCCCCAGGAATACCGGACTCAGACTCAGACGAGCTGGAACCTAATTCCGACCCTACAGACTCGGTGGAATTAGATTCTGGCTCACTACCTGACCCGGTGCTGCTCGATAAGAATCCCTCCTCGTACTGCCAGACGAGGGAGGGTGCGGTGGATGCATCCAAAATGTTTGAAGATGGGCTTGCAGCCATTTCATTCCCAATTATGGACACTAGGAGGTCACCCCCCAAGCACTCATGTACGATCGGAGGATCTGATAGTAGACAAGCCAGTGCTACCCCCATTTCAATCTCGGTGCTCTCGGAATCCACTTCCTTACACTGCTCAACCTGAGCTGATAGGTCTGTCTGCTCCTCGGCAACATCATCCCTAGACAATTCCAAATCAAAGAATATCTCAAAACCCGGCAGGCACCTCTTCTCGGCATTCAGCCATGGCTCTGGGAAGCCACAGAATGGAAAGTCTTCCCCCTCTCAGACGAAGCATCCGTTTAGGGTGCCCTGAATAGGCCGATGCATCAAATCAAAATGCCTCCCGATTTGCTTGGCCCTGGCTCTCCCAGCCATGTCTTTGCCTTTCCTCACCCAGTCCTCTTTGGTGGACAAATAGCCTAAGCCAAAGGTATGCGGGTTGTGCGGCGTTTCGGCCGATACTGCAATGCCCTTCCGACCACTCTTTCCTAATCCCATCCCAGGGATATGTTGGAGCTTGTTCATGAGGTATACGGACTGTGCACTGACATACAACCCCTCATCAACAGCCAAAATGTTCTGTATGACCCGGGCCTTGGCTAGGGTAAATCCTGATAGGAACACATCCTCCGTGCCATGCTCGATTTCCAAAACCGGTGTAGACACTTCTGGCGGCGGATGGATTAACGAATTCCCAAAAACAATGGCCACCCCTTTCCCGTGGGGGTACTTCAAAATTTGATGCAGGGTGGAAGAGACCGCCTTTACCTGGTGTAGCCACGGCCGCCCTAGGAGTAGATTAAAGGTCGCAGGAACGTCCAAGACATGAAAGTCAATCTCGTGATGTCCTGGACCAACCTTGGTCTGAATCTGCACAGTCCCCATCACTTTTCTGCTAGTATTGTCATAAGCCCTTATTACCTGGGCAATTGGCACAAAGTCCGCGGGCTTCAACCCGATTGCATATGCCGTCCTTGACGGGCACACGTTAATGGCGGACCCCGTGTCGACAAGAACTACCGGTACCCACTTGTCTCTACACTCCACAGAGATGTAGAGCGGTTTGTTATGGTTTGCGCCCTCAGGCAGCAGTTCCTTGTCAGAAAAGGTCAACGTCGGGGAAGTTCCTCCCGGAAAAACCAATCCTACTAGCTGCTTAGGCGTGGTGTCTATTGAGAGTTTGGCTTTGTCCATTGCAGATAGGATAACTTGTCTATGGACTCGTGAAGCCATAAGTAGTCCCCAGATGGAGATGTCTGCATGTATCTTCTTAAGGGTTGTTTGGGATAATCTAAATAAGTGCACTTTTTGACTTTTTATGAAATACGGATTGGATTTGGGTTGGGTTTGAAGTGATGTGTTAGAGAGGTGATGTGGCTTAAATAAGATGATATGACTTAAATAAAATAGTGACTTTTTGACTTTTTAACTTTTTTGAAGCTTGCCAAACCAGCCCTTAAGCTGTTTTAGCACAGCCTCTTCTTCGAGTAACTTTTCTTTCTGCTTGTCTGCCTCCCTGTCCTTCCCGGACGCCTCTGGTTGATCTAGGTGTGGGGGTTTGAAATACCGCCCGCTTCTAGTCATGTGATCAACTTCACCAATGTACCAGGTATCATCCGGCTGGTTACTCCCCCAGTCCTCATCTGTGTGGGCAAGACATAGGTCATCATCTTCTCACCACATGCCATCGGCAGCCGACAGACACCTGTCCGGCTCCATCACAATAATTCCTGTGCCCACAGCACCTTCCATTCCCGTGCTCGCAGCACGCTCTGCTCTTGTGCACACAGCACGTTCTGTCCCCGCAGGGGCTTTGGCCTTTCTGGCCCTCTCAGAATCTTCGATCCTTTCCTGTTCAAACTGCTTCAGCGCAGCTTGCTGTTCAAAATCTCCTATATTCAAATTGCCCGGATCCCGAGCGAAATTCTTAACACCGGCGCTCTCCGGCGATGCATCCAGATTCCCAGCCCTTCCGGCCACAGTTGATGTCCCCGTCCCTGACGGACCCTGTTCTAGCTAAGGTTGTTCAACAACATCCGGTTGGTTGTCAAGCCACCCAGTAGACTCTGCTGCCCTATCCAAATCAAACCAGTTGACTGTCACGTCCCCTGGATCTTACTCGTTGAAAAACTGAAGGTTAGCAATGTCCTCTTCTAGTTCTACCAGGTCATCCAGCCCCTGATTAAGTCCATCCTCCCGCACTACACAAATCTCTGCCTTCATTGGCAATTCCACATTCGGCCTAGCCTGGCCTGGCCTACTGATGTAATGTAACCACTCGGGTTGTACATGAAGCTTGCAGACCTCTCGGGCTTTGTATTTGTATTCTCATCTGCCTCCATAGTCGACCCACCTCTATCTTCGATAGCTACCACCACCGTTTCAGGTTGGGTTTGGGAGATGTCCAACATGCACAAGTCAGTGCTGTCAAGAATGAACACCTCCGGCTTGGGTAGGTGAGAAGGGGTGATATATATACTAGGGTCGTATGACACAACCCCTGTTTGGATCAGATTGATGCGTTTGGGAGGTGGAGCCTGGTTTTGTGGTGGGAGAGGGTTGGTTATGACATTCAGTTTCTCCGGAGGCACGATCACCCTATTGTCAACAAGATCCTGAATCTCGTGACGCAATCTATAGCACTGGTCGGTGTCATGACCATGCTGTTGGTGAAATGCACAGTATTTAGCTAGGTTGTGGGAGGGGGGAAGTTTTTCTGGCAATGTTCGCGGCTTTAGGGGCTTCAACTACCCTTTCCTGATCAAAACCCCCAAAGCCTTAGACAAAGACATGTATAGTGGGGTAAAGGTTCTTTGGCTTTTGGGTGGAAACTTGGTTGTTTGTGAGCTATTTCCGGACGCACCGGTGAATGGTGTAGCTGAAAGGGTTCTTGGGGTGGTGGTGGTGGTGGTGACCATACTCACATCTGAAGCTCTGGCAGCTGCAGCACTGCTTGTGCCTGCATTCGTACTGCGGTTGAATGTCCTCTTGGGCTGTTCTCTCTCATTATCAATAAGGCCCTGCTTCATAGCGTCTTTGATCTGCACCCTTATCTCGTGTAAATCTGCAAAGGTGGGGAGGGGGAGAACGATCATCTTCTGCATAAGTTTGGGCTGGAGGTTACGCACAACCATCCGAATCTGATCTTTGTCAACAGGTTTGATGGTCATCATCGAGGCCTTGGCCCTCCACCGGGTCACAAAATCGGAGAAGCTCTCCTTCGGCTCTTGCCTAGTTGTCTCAAGGTCATGGGTTGTGACCTCGATCTGTGTATTGTAGGAGTATTGAGCTATGAAGGCCTCGGCCATCTCCTCCTAGTTTCTCTTGACGGAATCTTCCAGTTTTGCATACCAGATGACCGCTACACCCGACAAGGTCCGGCCAAACAAAGAAAGCTTTTGCAATCTGGAGAGGCCCATCGGCCTCAGTATATCCGAAAACAACTGTAAATGCACTATAGGATCTCCAGACCTATTAAAGCGGTCGATGTGCGGCATTTTAAACCGATCTGGCAACATCACGACCGAGTCAGTGTACCCATCCTCAATATTTGGAATGGATTTCACACCTTGAGATTTCTTGAACAGCTTTTCAAGCTTGCTTACTTTCAACGCTGTGGGGTCCACCTCAAACTCAAAGGGAGAATCCAGTAGATTGGTAGGTGTTTTGGATAGCTGGGGTAGGATTGGGGGCGGAGCCGGCCCTGTCAGAACGTCTGTATCTCCCTGGACATTTGGTGTCTCCCCGGATATTGGAACTCCTGGTGGGAGAGGAACTTGGTGTGAAGCAGATGCTCCGATTTGCTGCTGTAACCTGGCGATCAACTCTGCCTGTTGGGCCATGACCTCGGTCTGTTGTTTGGCAAATTCTGCTTGACGGGCAGCGTCCTGCTGCATAGTTCTCATACTTTCCTGGAGCTGACGCATCATCTCCTCCATTCCTGCCATGTTATGTAGATCTAGCTGAATAACTGGTATATCTATCCCTGCAATGGAAACTGAGAACTCAGCCTGACTGTTCACTAGTGGGGTAGACCACTGATCTGACGACCGCTGTACCGATACACTGCGTCCTCTTGACCTCCGTTTGGTAACCGGGGGTAAAGAAAGGAACACTGCTTGTCCGTCTATCAGATCCCTAGATCGATTAAGTCTGCGACCTCTAACCCAGATTGCTCGGGAGATATCTACCTGGTCGAAATCAGTGGTGCTAAACTACCTTGCAAAAAGATAAATAAAGCATAATAAGGAAATAATGAACAGAAAAATGGACAGCATAACAGCTTAAATAAAGATAACACACAGTTGGCAAATATAAACTGAATGGACTGTTCTCAACCATTGATCACTGTTCCCAAATCACTGCCCCCAAATCTGAACCTAATACCCACAGATATAATTGATTCCCAAAGTACTGATGCTGATGCCCGCAGGCCTGATACCCAAACTTGCAGACTGATACGTGCATACCTGTAGAGGCCAACTCAAAAAGCACATGACAAGCAAGTAAGGGCCAAAACATCCCTATCTTGGGGTAGGGTTTCCCTGTCCTATTGTCAGGAGCTAGGGTTTCACTACGCATATAGCGGTTTCAAACAACCTATAATCGGGTAAGCAACCTGTCCTAGTTTGGAATAGTCACTATGGATTCCGATATGCACTAGGTCGAATGGTCAAAAAGGGTGCCCCGGTGAAAACCGAGGTTTGTGTTCCCGTCGTGGTAGAGCCCGCAACCGGTCAGCCTTATGGCACGCTTTCTAAAAGCATGCCTCCGGCAAACCGTTCAAGAATAGCATACGGCAAACACGGTGTCCTAGGCACACCAATGCACATGCAATGCAAAGAAACACATAAGTGTAATCAAAACAAGATATCGTGAGTTCGAGTCAAGTTCTCTAAGTCCCCAATGGAGTAGCCAGAAACTGTAGACGCACCCCGAGGGCTTTGCTGCTACAGTTCGGACTCAAATGTCATGGTTCTGAATCTAATCCCGTAAAGTGCAATGCGAGACCGACAAATCACCAAAGAGTCCAAATCCAACAAATCGTTTTGGAAAACTGATTTTTAAGAAAGAAGTGCCAAACATGGACTGTTTTACCAGATACAGAGTCGCCACCTAAATATTTTATTTTGGGGAATTTAGGAAACCCTGACTCGTTGCCTAAGGCCACGTGTCCGTCATCACCAAAGTTGCCTCGGCTCGGGAACTTAAGTACGATTGGGGAAGGTCATCTATGAGCACCCCCACTCGCCCGATCGAAGATCGGCTTGTACTAAGCATGATATTTTGTTTTGAAGACGTATACGTTCTTATTCCAGTTATTAGCCCAAAATTACTATGTGATGCGCACAACACACAAGTATAGACTAGATCGCCTAAGTTGGAACAAAACATTTCATGTTTGTTTATTTGAAAATGGTTTGATGGTGCTACTCGTAAGTAGGCTAAGACGTGGATTTGCCACCCTCAAGTGGGCTTAAGAAAACATGATTTTGCCACAATCAAGTGAGATTAAAACTCGTATTTTAATGAATTGTTCCAATTCAAGTAATCTAACCTTCACCAACAGGCATTCAGTCAGTTATATCACATAAGCAAATAGCCTCATGGCAAGCATGCTATCATGGCAACACTCACACTCATGCAAGATGCTAAAGCATAAAAGCTTACCTAGTACTCCGAGCCAAAACAAACGCTAGTTAGTAATCAATGCATGATCCTAGCTCATGTTAAGATGGCTAATGCAACACATGCAAAATGCAACTAGAGATAGGCTCGACTATTCTAAAATGGCATGTGGAATGCGACAACTCGATACATGTATTCAAGTTGGAATTGAAATACTGTGCAGTTAGCATGATGCGCCGAGCCCGGTGCATGCAATACAGATGAATGGATGCAAACATGCGAGCATAAGGATGCTAATTGAAACATGACCTAGAACTAACCATTGAAAGTGGGTAAATAAAAGGGAGAAAGACGTGGGGTTGGAAGACATTCACACACTCACGCACACTTATTACAAAATTCGCCCTCTCGACGGAGGGTCCGAATAAATAATACAAACCGAATAAATAATCAACTACCCTAGCTAATTAAATATTACAAAACCCTTAACTAATTTAAACAAATTAACTAAGCTATGAAACTAAAGAGGCCGCCGCAGCTCCGCCTCAGAATGATTGAATGATGCATGCTCGATCGCCTTGCTCGGAAACCCGTTGCCATGCCACATGTTGCCTCTGTTTGCACTGTTTTATATCTCTGAAAACTGCACAAGTCCCAATGATGCTTCTGAACCACTCCTTGAGCACTGTGAGATGTCACCGGCCAAGATATAGGAACACCGGCCATGTGGAATTGGTCATCGACCATTTGTGAGGATATCGGCCAACAATTTTTAGTCGATCGGCACTATAGATGGCCGACCGGCCATATCTTCCTGCAGAATGCTGTTTTGCTGCAGCAGAGAACAAACAGAGCATGGCAATGCATTTTCAAGGCAATGTGTGCACAAACACCCTCCCTATCATGCTATGAACTCAAGGGAGTGTAGTGCTCGACCATCGGGCCATCAATCACGCATGTCGATGCATGATAGCCAGAGGAGCCAAGTGTGCGAATCAATGTGGAATGAATGCAACAAAACACATGAATGCCTAGAACTCTATCATGTTGGATCAAGAGTGTCGGCGACCGAGGATCGAGGCACGTTTCGTCACTTCAAGTACGAACGTTCCTCGTTCCTCGTGTTTGGTTTGACACCTCAAACCAAACATAATGCAATGCAAGTATGCCAAATGCAATGCAACATGGGGACATTATGCAATGTAACAAGATTAGTGGGATGCAAACAAACCTAATGCAATATGAGTATGCAAGCAAACTTGCAAACAACCCAAGCATACAACAAGTTTGCATTAATGTCATGCAATGCAACTAACTAAACATCATGCAATATACCCAATATGCAAACATGATGGAATACGAACATGCAAATATCATGAAAGCAAACTTGCTCAATGGACTTAAACCAAAAGGAAAGACCTCAGCCATGCCCAAATCAGTGGCCAAAACACTAAAATGATGGTGCCAAAGTGCAAAACAAACATGCATGCCAATTGGCTCCTAGGCTAGGTGACAAGAGGACAACTCTTAAGCGTACTTAAAGAGTAACAAACATGGATATATGACAACACCATAAACTCTGAAATGATGTTAGGAATGATGCCAAACCGCACACATAACACAAACAAAGCATGCAAAAAGGCTCAAAGCTTAAAGCTAGCCAGGGGACTTGCACAATGGCCATATTAACCAAGCCCCACAGGGCCAAGGTGACCCAAAATAGTCCCAAGGCATACCAAAACAAGGCTAGAACATGTATGGAATGAGGCCAAAACATGCTAGAAACGTGAGCACAAAACATGAGACATGCAAGGCTAACAAAGGGGTGTTACACTACACCTATTACAACCAAGTATGGCATGACTTAACTAATAAAAATCAGAATTATGGTATGTCAAAATAAGCCCCAAAACCCACTTAGATGGCATCCCGAATGCCTAAGCATGGTGGCATGCACAATGATGCACTCTTAAGGCATAAGACACTAACTCTTCAAAGCTTTGAAAGGATGGCAAATGCAAGTATATGAGCATGAAATATGGACTGAAATACCATATGAGATGATACCAAATCATGAAAAAGGTCCAAGTAGTGCATGCTAATGGCTTGGACCCTCAAAGCTAACTAGCTAGGATGTATGGTAGCTATACAAAGCAATGCATGTATGATAAAAAGAACAACAAAAAGAGCTTTAGCATGCTGAAATATGACTAGAAGTCCCTTTGAGTTGAGCCAAAATATGTGAGCATGATAGTCCAAATACATGATGCATGTTAAGGCAAATGAGGGGATTACAAGGCAAACACATGGTGCATGCAATAAACCAACTTTGGGCAGAGGTATAACATGGCAAAATAAGGCCTAATACATGCTGAAATGAAGTCAAAACATGCTAAGCAACCATGCTACCATTATAAGCCAATAACACAAGCATATGAGACACAAGGAGATAGGGGTGTCCCTCTCCTATACAAGACTCTAAAACTACCTTTCCACCACTAAAAATCCTTTGGATTTCAGTGGTAGAAAGGTCATGCAAAGGCAAGAACAAAGGCCAAAAGAGGTGGCTCAAAATAAGGCCAAACAAGGCCTAAGAGGGGGTAGACAACCCCCAACCCAAAAGAGACCTTAAACAATCATCTTAAGCATATAAAAATAGAACCTTTTTCAGTTTATAGTTAAGATTGGAAAAATATGCAAATAGGTCTAAAAGCTTAAGCCAAAATGGGGAAATAAAAGGTTAGTTGCTCACCCTTGAAGAACACCTTCAAGAACACAACTCCAGCCACTCCCTTGCATCAAAACCAGCCCAAGAACTCTGAAACAACTTCCTAGTGCCTCAGCAACCAAAGGAAGGTATTCTACTAGGTGCTCTAGTGCAAAAGTATGAACAAAAACACACTTTAGGTCACAAACACACTCACAAATATAGAGAGAGGGAGATATACAGAGAGAGGGATATATGAACTCTATATCTATTTTGCTGAACCTCTGGAAAGGGAGGGGAGGGCCCCCTCTTATATGAAATCAAATTCAAAGCTTCTTAGAGAAGCTAAGCTTTGGTTCAAATCCCTCCATACACGTGTATGGAGGGGAGAGTTTGTGCTCACCAGCTGGCACAGCTGGCATGCACAATGCTTGAAAAAGGCAAAGAAAAGGCCTCGGCCAGAAAATATGGCCGATCAACCAAAATAAGTGCGGGCCGACCAACAAAAGTGCCGACCGGCCAACAAAAGTGGCCGATGGCAAGGAAGCAAGGCCGATGGCATCATGCCATAGCCGATGGGGTGTGGGAATGGCCAACAAGCCACCCTCTTCTCTCAAAAGCAAAACCACAAGTCCTTGGTCCACAACCAGGCGCAAAACAGACAAGCTGAGAGATCCTAGGGCAAGGCACGCAGCCGAGACCTTCGAGAACTCAAACGAACATGAACATGGATGATCATCGAGTGTTCAAATGATGATGTCCAAGTCTTCAGAACGGTAAAAAATGGGGTGTCTGCAAAGGGTTATTTACACGAAGACTCTATAAACTATTGAGAAGTATCACTTTGACCCCTTAAACTATAAAAACATATAAATAAACCCCTAAACTATTGAGAAGTATCAGTTTGACCCCTTAAACTAAAAAATCATATAAATAAACCCCTAAACTATTGAGAAGTATTACTTCGCCATCTAAACTATAAGAACGTACAAATATCCCTAAAATACAAAAACGTACAAATTGAATTGTTAATGGAAATAGTCAAAATGAAACACGCTAATAATTGATGGGGTCCATTTGCACGTTTTATATTTTAGGAAGGGAAATTGATACTTTTCAATAGTTTAGAGAATCTTTATGTAAATAACCTTAGAATGAAGAATCCAAGCCTCTATAGAGGAAGAAAAAAGGCCCTGCAAGAAAAGAAAACAAACATCCACATAGAAAGGATTATTACATCAACAAATTAAAAATGAAATAGAAACAAATCAGATCTAAGTCACTATTGAACTCATCCAAAGCTCCACCACTTCGCAGCTTTCAACTTGGAATCTAGATAGAACATTGAGGTTGAGGTGGTCGCCTAGTGTAGAATAAACGTGTTATCCAACATCGATTTTCGAACTGTGAGAAGATCTGAAATCAGATCTTGAAGTTTTGGGCTCGAAGGTAAAGAATATAAGGCGGTGATGGCCGAATTGGTGAGGCAAATATCAATTTTGGGTCAAAGACTAAATCTGGAGGATGATTAGAGGAAAGGAAACGAGAGAGAGATTGGAGAAGTGAGGGAACTGTGACGACCCCAACACGCATATCATAATTACATTTATTTAATTATGTGTTAATTTTTAATTGTGATATATGCCTCGTGATTAATTTGTGTATATGTGTTTGATTTAAAAAACTATTTGTTATAATTTATGTTCAGAATTTGAAATTGATGGCTTAAATGATACCAGAAATTAGAATTGGCTACATGAATAGACTAATTGGAATTTTTAGAATCATTTGAAAAGTTTGACTAAAAATTGATTCAGTTTGATAAATTAAATTGTGTTTAATTAGCCTAATGTTCTAATTAATGTATTAAGCTAATCCTAACTATATATATGTGGTTTATGAGAGCTTGAGCTCATTCTTGTTCATCTTTTGAGTGCAAAATTCTAAGAATTTATTTTAGAGAGAGAGTGTGCTCTCATTCTAGAGAGAAAAAGCGTAGATTTGAAGAGGAACTTCAAGATTTTGCTAGAGGAACCGAGATTGTGCAAGAATATGAGTTCATGGAATAAATATGATCATTTGCATGTATTTTATTAAAAGAGGTTAATAAAATGATGCAGCCTTATATGCATGCATGAATATGTTGAGTTTTACCATTTTGAGTGTGGTTTTAATAATCTTTGTCGAGTTTGAGAGTTAATTGCACATGCATCTTTGATTCATCATGTTTTGGAAAAGAGTTTTATACATGCACGGAGCTTTTGAACTCAATTTTGTTATAGTCATGAGTTTTGAGAAAAGAGTTTGGAAAATCTTGCATGCATGGACTTTTGAGTTCAATTTTGGTGGAATTAAAAAGGTTTTGAGCAAATGGTCTTTAAGGGGTCATGTATACATGTTTTCTAAAGCAATTTTCTGTTTTTAAACAAGCCATGCATGACCCAAGGCTTTGAATTGGCGTTTGGAAGCTTAAACTTTCAGTTTTGAAATTCATAATTTTCACAAACCGCTCAAGCGACCAAGTGATGGCTCGAGCAAACGTTGCGAGCTTCCAACATCTTTATAGTCTTTGCAGATCACTTGAGCGCCAAAGGTTGGCTCGAGTGAACTCACTGTATGTTTGGTATCCACTCGAGAGATGAAGAGTTGGCTCGAGCGCACATCTGAACCATCCAGTACTTTTGCAAACCTCTATGACCGCTCAAGCGACCACAAGTTAGCTCAAGCAAAGACCTTGTTTCATCATGTTTTGAAAAGATGTTTTGTGTTCGTATCTTTGTCCTCATGTCTTTTTGAGCATTCTTAGGCATGGAATATGACTCATTGAGGATTAGTAAGTAAGAAACCAACATCAGTAATTGAATTAGAAAAAAGAAGAAGAATTATTCAATTCAAATAAGTGTTACAATGTGTACATTTATGTGTAATGTATAGGTTGGAACATTGAAGAAGAACATCGAACTAGTCAAGGTGAGGAATGTCTTTGTAAAGATATTTTTTGTATAAGCTATTTTGAAATTGGTTTTTCTATACAATTGTCATGACCCAAACCTGCCTATATAGGTTTAGCGTCATAATTGACCAGTAATCCCAAGATTACCTACAACCTCTAAAACAGAATCACAAAATAAGGGGCTAGCAGAAACAAATATAAAAAATAATATAATCGTCCAATGAGTTGTGTTGACTTATATGAGACAAAAACTTTAATATACATTTACATACATGTATCACAACATCATCATTCTTACGTCTTTTTTTTTTGGGTGAATAATCATTCTTACGCCAACCATATACAAATAAAACAAAAAATGACTTAGCCCTGTATACAAAATAAACAAAAGACAAGAAGAGCTTAAGACTTGATCACAAAACATCTTTCCAGGAACCTCCTCGTGAGGCACTTAGGTTGGCTAATAAAACGGAAGTCCAAACAGGTGCTATTTGGCTCGGTCTAGCACTTGCTCACCTACATATATATACAAACAGTGAGCTAAAGTCCAGTGAATAACATTATGGTAAAGAGGTTAATGAATGAATTCTGAACATTTCATATTCATAAAACAGATCATAACATAATCATTCTCATATCTGAACAAAATAATGGTACATCTAACAGAACAAATCATATCGTCTTCTGACTAGAGTTATCGGTTTCGGACACCGATTATCAAACATAACACCGCTTTGTCAAGTGGCTAGCGAGATCTCGTAATCACATATATGTTATGGACTCACATTAACATACTGTCCCCTATGACTTGGGACTTCTTTTGGATGCCATAATAAATCAAAATAAGACATTCGTTCCCGTAAACAAAATATCATTTCAGAAATCATAACTTATCCAATAACATTTCAAATATAATTCATATGAACATATCTTTACAATAACGTTACTCACTAAGGGCTTCCAGAAATGGTTGATCGGTCTCCAAATCACAATCACAAATGTACATAGCACCAAACATGTCTTATCATTACACATTCATATGGCCATCATGGCTTAGCTTCTCTTACATTAGCTTCTTATTCTTCCTTATCACATTGCTTGTACACATTAAAACACACACTCTGAATACACTTGACTTACCATATTTCATTTTTAGGTGTGTTTATAATTCTTATCCTCATTAGTGTGTCTTAATGAAGGCCTAGGAATGCCTAGGATGCAATGAGGATGTTAAAATATACTTTGAAAACACTTACAAAATTTCGAAAAATAGAGCAATTCGCTCGAGCACAACTTTGGTTGCTCGAGCGGACTACTTGGTCTGCGAAACTTCTGAGAGCTCACATTTTACGCTCGAGTGAAGATCTTGGTCACTCGGGCCAAGATTGAAAACAAAGGGTGGTCACTTGAGCGTAGGTTCTGTTGCTCGAGCCACGGTTCATATCTTCAAAAGTACTAGGAGCTTGCATTCTTCGCTCGAGCTAAGCTTTTATCGCTCAAGTGAAGAGTGCGAATTCTAGAATTTTTAGATTGCTCTCCAAGCTTCAAAACTCAATTTCTTTGCATCAAAACACGTCATTTTTAGGCCAAAACTTAAGAAAATACTTATAAAATCATAAGACTTCGTGAATTGAAAGCTATTTCACAAAACCAAAATTAAGTGAATTATTTAAAACCAAACTTTAAAACACATGCATGTAATGATCATGAAATCCAAACTTCCAAAACATAGACAAATGAGATGTTTAAACAAGAAATCATGGTGAGCTTTTCATTCTTAGCACATATAAACACTTGCATGTGTGAACTCTTATGCTATGTTTGGTTGAGGGATTTGAGGGGGGATTTGGAAAGGGAAAGGGAAAAACTGTGTGAAACTAGGTGAAATATAGGTATGTTTTATTCACATTTCACCTACCTTTTCTATTTTCATTTCCAAATCCCTACTCAAATCCCCCAACCAAACACAGCATTAGAAAATAAACTCAAAACTTGCATACATGTGGAAATCTTTTTCCATAATTCTTGTTTAACTTCAAAAACATAGAAATCACTTTCAAAACTTCATGACTCAAGTATGCATGTAACTTATAGCTTCTAATTTCATCTCTAATGACATGAATAATGTTCAAAAATGAGAGTTCATGACAAATTCATGCATGCATGTACGGAATTGACCTTAATTCTCACAATCTTAACTTAATTATCCAAATTCATGCAAATGGTCAAGTATCATCCATGAATACAACTCTAAAATACATCATCTTCAAGAATTGAAAGGTAAATGCTCACTTAGAGGCTTCAAACTCACTAATTCTTGTACAATCTTGATGAATTCAAGCTATGTCTTCAAGTTCACCTTCAAATACACACTTTCTCCTTCTAGATGAGAGTTCTCTCTCTCTCTCTACAATGATATCTCAGATTTTGGGAGCTCAAATGATGAAGAGATGAGCTCAAATGAGCTTATGATTCATATTTATAGCTAGAGTGGCATTTCACAATAATGAGAACATTAAACCAATTAAATATAACTTAATTTATCAAACTGAACCAATTTTTAATTAAACTTACTAAAGTGTTCTAAATATTCCAAATAACATATTCATGTAACCAATTTCGGTTTCGGATACCAATAAGGTTTTCAATTTTCAGATCAAAATAGAATTTCAGACAAATATTTCTACGAGTAACAAATAGAAAGTCAAATAGCATACAAAATACACAATAAACACATTATTTTAATTTAATCTCTTAATTAACATCCTTAATTACTGATTAAGAGTAAATTACAGATTAAGCTTATTACAACAATGAATTATGAAATCTATACTTTGCCACAATTTATAAGATATAACAAGTTTTCAGAATAAGTAATTTTGAGATGCTAAGTTATGCTTTGAAACTTCGAATTGTGTACTATATGATATGCTTTCCGAAAATAAGATTTGCTAAGAATGAATAAGTTTCTTTTTGAATAGCCATTGTGTCAACATGGAAAATGTATTTTGAACTCCGATATCTTTTGTTCTGTCATCAATCGGTCACATATATTCTGCATAAACTATTGACCCGTTGTAAACGTTCCATATGATGTCGATCTTTGATGGTTGTTCCGCATGACTTCAATAACGATTGTTCTATATGAGTCGTCCAATTGGGCATTCCATATGATCTCAATGGTAACTGTTTCATATGGTATTTATATGTAAAAGACGTTTCAAATAAGTTCATCAAATGTATAAGTCATCAATGTGATGTTCTGTATAAGCCATCAAAGTGATGTTCTGCATAAGTCATCAAGTGTGATGTTCTGTATAAGTCACCATTATGGGTGTTTCAAGTGAAGTTATTCTATAAGAATGTTTTGTATGGTATTTTGACAAGTTAAATAAGGCTTTTGAGTACTACGCAATGTGTTAAGCTTCAAAAGGTTTGATGAACTGTATTTGTTATTATACGATTTTGAAAAATGCTTTAATCATGTCAAGAATTTTGTATTGTTTTGATAAATTAACCCCTTTACATTGAGATTATGGTGAGTATCAAGAACTCAATCATTTAACCCCTTTACATTGAGATTACTCACTGGGCTTCCAGCTCACTCCATATATATATAGGTAAGCATCAGGAAGTTCAGTATTTGAGAGCGCTTTGGAGTTAGCTTTTTTGTGAAGCCACCCAAGTTATGCCTCCGTGTCAAGGCCATAGTTTTGTTCTGGCCAAGCTTGGGAACCTTTGGTTTTGTATAGTTTGTTATGTCACAAGTTTGGTCTTGAGTTATGTATCTATAAAATAAAAGTTTGAAAAAACAGTGCTATGATGTGAGATATGATATGTATGTTTTTGTTCATTGCATGTATGCACAACTCAATGGATAAATTTTTATATTCTGCTTCCGCTTTAGGCCCCATATATTATATATATTTTGAAATTATGTCTTTGAGGCTGGGTAATCTGGGATTACTGGCCAGTTACGGCCTAAACTTCTAGGGACGGGTTTGTGTCATGATAGGAACTGTGGGAGCCGAGTAAAAATAAATCTAAATCGGCAAATAAAGTACATTCAAGCCCATCTTTGATGGGCTAAATTCGATCAAAGCCCACTAGACTCAAAGTCATTGCTGAGTAGATACAAAAACAGGATGAAGAGCGTGCCAAGTTAACGGTACCCGAGTTGCACATCTAAACTAAGTATATCAGATAAGTGCATGACCCCGTTAAGTGACCCAGGCTGTCCCTTTCTAAAGAATATAGTAGGAAGATAGGCCCTAACAAAGTGATGATGATGGGCTAAGCTACAAGAGAAAATATCAAGGAAAATGACTATAAAAAGAGAAAAAGGTTGGAGAGACAGGTATGTTCTAAAAAACTTGCACCCTAAAAAACTAAAAAATATTCTTTCAAGAGAAACTAACTTGCTCGTCGGAGTACTAATTCTGACAGCACCAACTGGAGTTTTTCTTTTATTTAAAGTGACAATTGAAAGATCTTTCAATGGCTTGTTTGTATCAAAGGAGTATTCCAAAACCATTTCTCCACAATTGGTGTCGTTTGTGAGAATACTCAAACTCGTCCATGGCAGACCCAGCTCAGGATACTCCCACTATTAGAAACGACAATGTCCTGCCTAGAACAATTTTTATTCCGAAAGATACCTTCGTACTAACGTTCTTAAAAAGCGATCCCATAACTCCTTCTTTGCTTTCAACATCAGCAGAAGACACCATGCAAACCTTGATAAACTAAGCAAAGTGGGACGAGCAGCGTTTGGAGGATATGACAGCTGACAATGAGTGCTTACGCCAAGAGTTGGCAAAATCCTAACAAAGTCCACCATGGCATGAACGAGGTCGATTGCCAAGGAGGAAAATGAAGCAGCAACGTCAATCCTAGAGGCATGATGATAATAGCAATACGCCAGACTCCTCTTAGGAAGAACCCATAAAGCAAGGCCGAGTGGATGCGTCTAGCTCATCAGATGAAGAAAGTTCTCCACAAGCATGACGCGTACATAAAAAAAGAGATAATGATTCGGACTCAGAGGACAAGCATGACCCTTTCATACGACGTATAGCCAAGGCCGTCTTGCTACACAATTTTATGGCACTGACATTCACCATTTACAATGGCAAGTCGAACCCTACCGACCATGTTCGTCACTATAAGAAAGCTATGGTTTTGCATGCAGATAATGAGGCCCTCATGTGCCAAATATTTCCTAGTAGCCTGGGACCCCTAGCTATTACGTGGTATTATAAGCTCCAGTCGTCTTCCATTAAAAGTTTCCATGAACTCCAAAAGTCTATTCGGGCCAGATTCATCACCAATGAAGTACAATCCAAACAGGCCAATTCTTTACGGTCAATCAAGATTAGACCAAATGAGACCTTGCGTGAATACTCGACGTGATAATGGGAATGCTTCAACCTGATAGATGATGATTATATTGATTCCATGGCAGTCACGGCCTTCAAAATATGATTGAAACCAAACAACCCACTTTGAAGTACTCTAACTTGCAAACCGCCGAAAACGGTCTGGGCTTTGATGAAGAAAGTGGAAAAATATTACAAGGTAGAATATGACGCACTTCGAGTTTAGAGTGAGCTTCAAATCACCGACTCAACAACTCCAGTTTCAGCACAGCTGTTGGCTATCGTGTCTCTGAGCAGAACACTGCCAAGAAGAAGCTCAGAGCTACGAGGAAGACTTATGAGAGAAAGTCGTTGAAATTCATACTAGCATGATGAGCAATACTAAGTGGACAACAAACGTTCAAGAAGGTTAGATAGAAAGTACACCGAGCTATCTGAGCTGATTAGCCATATCTTATCAAAAATTTAGCACCGAATGTTCTTCAAATGGCCGACTAAGATGTTCGGACCACCGGACATGAGGACGAGAGACTAGATATGCAATTACCATACAGATCATGGCTACGCCACTAACAAGTGTTACACATTGAGGGATCATTTAGAAGAACTGGTGCGTGAGGGTCACCTAAGTGACTATCTCTTAAAGAAGACTACCCGACTAATCCGTTAACCATACGGCCCGAGTCCTTATCACTCAGCCTGATCTATATGATTTATAGCTTCATCCCATTGAATGGGATGATATAGTTCAATTGCAATCGGCACCAAAATCATCCCAATTTAATTCGCAATCTAGCAGGCAACCGAAGCGGCAACAAGTAGCTCTGACCAACAAAATCAGTTTTTCTGACATTGATCTTCAAGGTTTGACCCTACTCCATGACGATGCTCTAATTATTGAGCTGTGGGTGAATAAGTTTGCTGTTGAGCGTGTCTTGATCGACCAAGGTAGTACTTCCAAAATTATGTACTAAAAGACATTTCTTAAGCTCGACCTCAAGGATGAAGGTCTCGCACCAGCTGAATACCCACTTTTTGGCTTTAATGCCAACCCAAAGTACCCATTGGAGAAGATCCTACTACAGATACAAGCTGGCACTCGGACGCTAGATGTAGAATTCCTAGTGGTCAAGCTTCTCTCCTCCTACAACCTGATTATGGCTCGAGCATGGCTCTATGCAATGAAAGCCGTCCTAAGCACCTACCATTAACTTTTTTGCTTTTGGACTCAATATTGCATCGAACAAATTTGAGGATCTTAGACATCGATGAAAAATTATTATACGACAACCTCGGAAAAGAAACCTAAAGAGCTCGAGGTCAACTCGATCAAAGTTCCAGATCAAGAAGGCCTTGACGACGTGGGGAAAGTTCCCGCCAAAAAAGCAACAGAACATTTAGATCAAGTAGTCATACCCAATGATCCTAAGAAAATTTTCATAATTGGCATTAGCCTCGATGGTGACCTTCTTACTTGGCAGCATCAACGTTTTTGCCTAGACCCCGTATGATATGCCCGGGGTAGATCAGGAAGCGGCTATGCATCGCCTAAATGTCAATTCGAAGGCTAAACCAATTGTGCAGAGGAGCAGCTGGCAGCCGAGCACACCTTCACCGTAATCGAAGAAGCGGATAAATTACTAGCAACTGGGGCAATCCGAGAAGTCACCTAACCTAACTGGTTGTCCAACACTGTTGTGGTGAAAAAGAAGACAATAACATGGTGCACGTGCGCTGACTTCACAAATTTAAACAAGGCCTGTCCCAAATATTGTTTCCCCTTATCCCAAATTGATTAATTAGTGGATGCCACAGCTCATAATCAACACATAAGTTTCCTCGATGCATATCGGGGCTATCATCAAATTGTCATGGATCTGTCGATCAGGACAAAACGACATTTCTCACCCCAAGAAGAACCTATTGCTACAAGGTTTTGCCCTTTGGACTGAAAAATACCGGGGCAACTTATTGGAGGTTGGTTATAACCATGTCCGGGGCAACTTATTAGAGGTTAGTTACAACCATGTTCAAAGATCAAATTGGCAAGACTACAGAAGCTTACATTGATGACATTGTGGTGAAGTTCAAAGAAAATCAAACTCATTTGGCCCATCTCACCATAACCTTTGATGTCCTTCGAAAATACAAAATGAAGTTCAACGCGTCGAAGTGCGCATTTGGTATTGCGTTGGGCAAATTACACGGTTACATTGTCAACCATTGCGGGATAGAAGCAAATCCTAAACAAATCAAAGCTATTATGGAACTTGGTTCTCCTAGGTTCGTCAAAGAGGTTCAGAAGTTAATAGGTATGGCTGCGACTCTCAACAGATTCCTTAGTCGATCTTTTGACCGATATAGGCCGTTTTTTTAAACACTTCGGCAAGGGAAATTATTCAAATGGACTTTGAAATGTCAGTCAGCCCTGGAAGGGCTAAAAACATATCTCAGCTCTATCTCTCTTCTGTCTACTTCTATGATATTCTCATCCTATATCTGGCAGTATCCGACCATGCTGTACGTGTTGTTCTTCTTCGTGATGAACTCGACAATTAGAAACCTATTTTCTATGTAAACAAATCCATAGTCGACGCGGAGACCCGGTATTTACCCTTAGAGAAATTAATTATGGCCCTTGTGCTGGTCGCCAGAAAGTTAATGCACTATTTTCAAGCCTACACCGTTAAGGTATTAATCAATCATCCCTTTCACACGGCATTGCACCGAGCAGAAGCTTTAGGTAGAGTTTCCAAGTGGAGATTGGAACTTAGGCAATACGATCTCCAATTCTTACCACAAACAGCCATTAAAGGACAGGTTCTGGCCAACTTCATTGTCAAATTCACAAAGTCAATCGGCAATATCAAAATTGAGCCAGACCAATCAGCCAGAATGGCATATATGTAGGAGACATCTAGTAACTATATTGTGACGGATCATCCAACCAACGAGGTAATGGGGAAAGAGTCGTTATTATGACTCCCAAGTGGGCAGTAGTTGAATAGTCCATCAAACATTGCTTTGATGCTTCTAACAATGAGATCAAGTATGAAGCCCTTCTTATCAGCGTACATAGCTCACTTTAGATGGGAGCCAAATGGCTGCATGTCTTTTGTGACTCAAAATTGGTAATTAACCAGCTAAAGGGAGAATATGCCGCTAAGAACGATCACATGGCAGCCTACATGAGGATAACTAAGTCTTTGCTGGACAAATTTGACGACGATGAGTTTAATCAAATCGCTCACGATCAAAATACTCACGCTAATGCCTGTAGACACCTCATTTTTTACCGACCTTAAGACTCGGACGTCACCGATTGAGCGTTCGGTGATAGTGCATATTGTGCTCGTTCTGAAGTTTTAGAGTCTCGGCTGTGAGCCTTGCCTCCGGACTTCGGGGCTCTTTTGTGCTTTGTCTCGGTTTGCGAATCAGGTCTCTGTTTTCTCTGTTTTCTCTTCCCGAAGGAAGGGCAAGGTCTCGTAGACCATCTCTCAGTGGCCGTAGGCTACGTTTCGTGGTCGTAGTCTATTCATCCCGTTTGGAGGTCGGTTTTCGATTTTCGGAACCGTCGGCCGTGTGCCTCGGTTCGGGATCGCCTAACTACCTCCGTTTGCTCCGGTTTTTGGCACACACCTTATTTCCTCTTCTTAGAGGGACACTGTGGCTCGGGAGACCACCTTCGTGGTCATACGCCACCTCCGGTGCTTAACAGCCTGTTTTTGAGGCCCCGGGCCGTGCGTTTTGGCCCCCAAACCCTCGTTTTGCATCGGTTAGGGTTCATTTTTGGTATGGACCCTATTTTCATTGCTAGGAAGGTGGTAGGATGGTGGGAGACCAGCAATTCTCCCAAAAACCATTTTCTCTCTCCTCCAACCGGTTTTTCTGAAAGAAAGCTGGTTTTTCTCACTTTTGAGCCATAATTTCTGGTTTGTCATACCACCATTGTGTTGTGCTCATCTGGGAGGCCACCAATATGGGTAGGCCGACTGGTATTTCTTCTTGACCCTTTTGAACCTTGCTAAAAAGCTGATTTTCCTCTCTCCTAGGTTACATTTTCTGGTTTCCCACCATACAGCTGTGTTGCACTCATCTGGGTGGCCACCTTTCTGGGGTGGCCGACCACTTTTCTTGGTTGAACCTTTTGACCCCTGGTCGGCCGAGTAGGGGGAGTGGCCGGCCGACCACCTGAACTGGTCGGCCAGCCATCTGCTTTTTGCTCTCTCTGAATGCAATCCAGCTGTGCCAGCTGGGGGCCATTTGGTGCATCTTGTATGGAGGATATTTGAGGCTTCTTAGAGAAGCTTTAGAGCCTCTCCTCTATAAAGGAGAGGCTGATCTCCATTTGCAAGGGTTCAACAATTTTGGTTAAGGCATACATACCTCTCCCTCCATAGCTCACTATTCCAAGCTCCAAACCCTAATATCCTTGGCCATTTGCACACCAACCCTTAGCACAACACCTCCACCATCTATCCAAGTATCTTGGAGCTGTTTTGCAGAGGTTGAGAGCTCACTTCCTTGGTCCAGAAGCTGCTGGAGTCATTGTCTACAAGGGTGAGTCCTCATTTCTCCCATTTTTGCATTATTTTGCTTCATAACTTAGCCCTATTTGCAAGCATTTTTGGGTTTTGTTATAAACTGAAAAGTGTCTTATTTTGAGCTCCTCTTGAAGTTTGATTAAGGATACTTTTCTATTTGAGGTCTTCTACCTCCTTGTATGCTCTATCCCTCTTTGTAGGCTTATTTTGCTTCCTATCTTAGTCTTGCTTGCAAGCATTTTCAAGATTTGTCATAAACTGAAAATAGTGTTATTTTGATCCCCTCTTGAAGTTTGATTAAGGATACTTTTCTGTTTGAGGTCTTTTACCCCCTTGTATGCTTGTTTGCATCTTGTTTTGAGCCTTGTATCTAGGCCTTGGTTTTGTGCTTTGTTTGGCCTTCTAGCCACTGAAATCCAGTGGATTTTCAGTGGCTAGCATACTATTTTGAGAGCCAAAATCAGAGGGGGGTGACTCCCTCTCTCCTTGTCATGTTTGTTGGCCCTTTTAGCCTTCCAAAGGGGCTCCATTTTGCCTGCCTTGAAGTCACATTTCAGGCCCTATTTTGTGAGTTTTTAGGTCTGCCTTAACTCTGTCTGGAGCCCCTTTGGCCATATTTTATGTCCCTCATGCATGTGTAGAGCAATCCTCCTCAAGGCCTTTCAAAGGGACCTTTCATTGCATGCTTCCTAGACTAATTTCAGGGCCTTTTTGGTGGGTTTTAGAGCTGTCTTAAGTCATTTCTAGAGCTGGTTTTGCCATGATAATTGTCCTTGTTGCATGTGTAAAGTAACCCCTCTTGTAGCTTATCAAAGGAGCCCCCCATTCTAGCATGTGTGGACTTTGTTTCAGTGGGTTTTTGGGGTTTATTTGACATGCCTTGCTTCTGTTTTTGGCTGGTTTGGTGAGCCCTCATGTGCTTCATATACGTGTAGTGTAAATCATGGTTCACTAGCTTTCTTTGCATGCTTTGTTGACCCTTGATTTTAACACTTTTTGGCCATGCCTTAAACTGATATTGTGCTTATTTTGGACTGTCCTAGCTCTGTTTTCAGGTCTTAGGGTAGAATGATGTTGGTTTTGCATGCTTGTGGTTCAATACACTTGCTTAGCTTTGAGTTTCGGGGTCCATTACATGCATATAATGAGGTATTTCTTTGTTTTGGGGCCATTATACATCATATTTCAGAGTTTGTTTGAATGCCATATTGTCATGTTTTATACTCTTTAAATGCATTTGAGAGTCGGGCTTGTACGCCTCATTTACCGACCATTGAATGAGCTCCATTTCGTTGCATTCCGAGCCACCATTTTGGGCCATTTTCCCACTGTTTCAGACCTACCTAGGGTCTGTTTAGGGTTGGTTTTGCCTTTGGTGCATTGCTTTGGGTACCTATAGTGTAACGCACTTCACTAGTTTTGGTACCCGGGCCCCCTAGCTTGCATTGTGTGCCATGTTTGCATGTTTCGGGACCATTGTGTATCATGTTTCAGAGTTGGAACTTGCTTGTTTGTATGCCATATTGCATCCTTTGCCATGCTTTGGTAGAGTGGCATTTGTGCCTTAGGATCGGTCCATTGCATCCGTGCATGTTTGCATGTGTTTCGGTTGTCTCATTTCCATCATATGGCCATTGATGTGAGTGTGGCTGAGGTCCACTCATGTTGGTGTAAGTCCATTATGCATTGTGTATGCCATTTCAGTCTATAGCATTGCGTATGCTAGGTTGCATGTTAGTGCATTGTGCATGCCATGTTGTGTCTTGCATTGTGTATACCATTAGGTCCATAGCATTGCGTATGCTAGGTTGCATGTTAGTCGCATTGTGTATGCCATCTCATTTGCATTGTGTTTGGAATAGGAGTTAGCCCAAGCACGGGAAACGAGGGACGTTTCATACTCAAAGTGACGGAACGTGTCTCAATTTTCGGTCGCCGACACTCCGGATTATCCATGATGGAGTCTAGGCCTTGTTGTGTTTTCATGTGCATTCATATCACATCGAGTCGTGCAATTCGACTCCTCGGCCATTATGCATCGAGATGCGTGATTGGTGGCACGAGGATCGAGGTGTGCATACATATGTGAAAATACTTTGCCATGCCCCTTTCTTGCTCTCTGTTGCAGCGAATCAGAAATCAGCAACTTCCTAAAGCCTTGCACAGCATTCCGGGATTAATTGCAAATAGAGGCGAATTGGGGCATCGCAATGGATTTCCGCGCCAGGCAACTCAAGCATGCATCATTCATCATTCGAAATAGAGCTGAGGTGGTCCATAGCTTGCATGCTAATTTACTTGATTTCCTAGTTAATTTGTTAATTAATTAGGGTTTTGTACTTATTCGGACTGTAATTATTTATTCGGACCCTCCGAGCGAGGGCACAATTGTAATAAGTGTGCGTGTGTGTGATGTATGTCTTCCAACCCCACGTCTTTCTCCCTTTTATTTACCAGCTTATGATGGTTAGTTTTAGGGCATGTTTCAATTAGCATACTTATGCTCGCATGTTTGCATCCATTCATCTGTCTTGCATGCACCGAGCTCGGCGCATCATACTAACTGCATCGTATTTCAATTCCAAGTTGAATACGTGTTAGCTGTAGCATCTCATATGCCATTCTTAGAATAGCCGAGCCTATTATATTTGCATTTTTGCATGTGTTGCATTAGGCATTTCAGCATAGCTAGGATCATCCATTTGATTACTAACTAGCTTCTGTTTTGGCTCAGAGTACTCGGTAAGTGTTTTCGCTTTAGCATCCTTGCATGTGTGTGAGTGACTGCCATGATAGCATGTTTACCATGAGGCTATGTGCTTATACGATATAATTGCTTGAATGCTTGTGGGTGAAGGTTGGGTTATTTGGATTGGAACAATTCATGGACTGCGAGTTTTAAGCCCACTTGAGAGTGGCAAAATCATGCTTTCCAAGCCCACCCGAGGGTGGCAAAACCTGCATTTTAGCCTACTTGCGAGTAGCGAACCATTTTCGAAACAAACATAAGATGTCTTGTTCCAATTCAGGCGATCCAGTCTATATTTGTATGCTGCGCGCATCACGTAGTAAATCTAGGCTAATAACCGGAATAAGAGCACATAATGTTTTCAAAACTCGATATCATGGTTAGTAGAGGCCGATCTTGGATCGGGCGAACGGGGGTGCTCACGAAGTGACCTTCCCCAATCGTACCCAAGTTCCTGAGCCGAGGCAACTTTGGTGATGACAGACACGTAGCCTTAAGCAACGAGTCAGGGTTTCCTAAATTTTCCAAAATAAAATATTTAGGTGGCGACTCTGTATCTGGCAAAGCAGTCCATGTTTGGCACTTCTTTCAAAAAATCTGTTTTCAAAAATGTTTTGTCAGATTTGGACTCTTTGATGATTCATCGGTCTTGCATTGTACTCTGCGAGATTAGATACAGGACTGTGACATTGAGTCCTGAATTGTAGTGAGCCCAAATGAACAAAACGGGATTTCCCTCCCGGGACGTTCGGGGACGTCTACAATGCCCTAGCTTATTTAGTCTCAGCCATTAATTCAGAATTCAAATGAATCATTTAAAATGGGCTTCATTTTTGAGCCAAGTATTAGTATCCCCGAAGCCGATCCCAGTGTGATTATAATTTATAGAGGACTGAGTTGGATGGATCCCATCACTATATTCTTGAGTTTAGAGCAATTACCGGAGGATAAAAAGGAAACCCATAAGCTTTGAAACAAGGCCCTGAGATATTATTTGGCCCCGAGGAAAAGATATACAAAAAAATCTCTGTCAGAACCATACTTACAGTGTGTCCATCTCAACAGGGTTGAAGACTTCCTAGCCGAAATACACGGAAGAAGTTGTGGTGCTCATTTAGAGAGGCGATCACTGGCTCACCAAACTATCACTCAAGGCTATTAGTGGCTAACTATGGGTACTGATGCTAAAGACTATGTCAAAAAGTGTGAACGGTGCTAGAAATTCTCACCACTAACATATCTACCAGCCGAAAAACTAAACTCCTTGACTAGCCCTTGGCCTTTTGCTTAGTGGGGTCTAGATATTGTTGGACCACTGCCGAGAGCCCAGGGAAATAAGCGATTTTTAATTATTGCTATAGATTACTTCACCAACTAGGTTGATACAGAACCATTAGCTCACATACGGGACACCGACATCAAACGCTTTTTCTAGAAACACATCATAACTCGATTTGGCATTCCCAAAGCGCTCATCTCTAATAACGACACTTAGTTCGATTGTGACCTCTATCGGGAGTTGTCACGCCCCAAAATAATTACAATAATCCATCCACAATATCTACTATATCACAACAACAATAATAGAGGTATCTTCCATTAAATTCAATATGATATACAAAAAAGGAACATATGCATCATATATTCATAAAGCCTTGCCCTGAATCTATAGCATATGTTGCAAATTAAAGGAGATGAAGAAAAATAAATAGATAAAAATGCCTTGAGGGTTTACATATTTCTAAGACGAGGCTTGGTTACAACAAAAGTGGACTTTAGGTCTAATATATTTAAAGCCCTTAGCTATACATAACAAGCATAACAAAAGAAGTTCTTGCTCCAGATCCTCCCAAACTAGTGCCTTGGCGGAGGCATATCATCGGTACCTAAAATGTTTTTCCCACATAGGGTGAGCCAAAGCCCAGTAAAGATAATCTAACACAATATATGAATCTTAACAAAGATATAAGTGTAATACGCACATACAATGTCTGTGATAAAATCATTTATAACTCTGTTGTAAACTCATACTACATTGAACCTACATCTAACCCATTTTATCTCAATTCATGAGTTATCTTCATTTCATTCAGACAACCAAGTTGAGGATACAACTCATTGGGTATCTAACCAATATAGCCATCATACAAAACACTTCCATTTGCCATTTTACGGATATTTCGTCTGCGGGAATCGGCACCCATGTATATTCATAGTTTTTGGGACTCACCCTAGACACTCTGATCAACTTAATGCAATGGAATACATCCCATTTCTTCTCTCAAACATGGGGTACATCCCCTTTCTCCTCTCAAACATCATACATTTACAGTGTATTAAAGATATGACAACGTTCAATGCAATGGATGAGAAAATTAGTTTCAATTTACCTAATTCTCATGTAATTTCTACAACAATCATAGTTATTCTCCACCGATAGCCCAAAATATATATTTCCAAATAGATATACAGTCTCCAAGACAGATAAATCATCCAAATCCCATAAGTGGGTAATAATACATATTCAGCTCCACCATTTATATAAACATCAATCTAATTTCACATTTTCAATACCAATTTCATTTTATTTATACAAAATAAATATTGTAGACATTTTAGGGCAAACTCCCATTTTCTTTCAAAATTCAACCCAATTATCAAAATCAACAATTTTATTACAACACACCATCATACTCACTCCCATAACCATTTCCAATACATCTCTTTGTCAACCCCTCTTTTGATTTTAAACTAAAACCCTAGGTTTGTTCAAAATTTCCCAAAATCACAATATTGTTTATACAACACAAATAGCTAGGTTAAAAATTATAGAAGAGTGTAAAAAATCCCTACCTCAAGTTTAGAAGACCAAAGGAGGAGATGGAGAGACTTCAAGGATGCCAAAGCCCAACTCTATTTAGATCAAATAAAAGCCCTCAAAGTGCTCTATCTTTTTATCAAAGAGAGTAGGGCGGAGAAACCACTAAATCTTGGTGAAAAAGTAGAGAGAGAGAGAGAGAGAGAGAGAGAGAGTTTTAAAGAGTGGAGCTTTAGATCTAGGGTTTTGAGAGAAAAAGTTATGAAAAAATGATGTAAAAATGATCTTCTCAGACTAATATACACACAGTCCGATCGAGCGCAAGAAGTGACGCTCAAGCGTCAGACATAATAAGTTGTCCCGCTCGAGCGCAATAAGTGACACTCGAGCTCTAAGACACAATAGAGACGCTCGAGTGTAAAATACATACTCCCAGTAGTTTTGCAGACATCAGGCCAACGCTCGAGTGTAAGAAGGACCGCTCTAGCGTAGAATACACCCTCCCAGTAGTTTTGCAGACCTGAAAGAGTATTGAGAGTTCACAAAGCCTGCTCGAGCTCAAGAAGTGTCATTCGAGCGGAAGAATAAGATTCTGGGCAACCAGAGTTTGAAAACCAATCTATCAACCTGTTCCAAACGCAACCAAAACAACCCAAAAGCCAAACTCATTGAGGGAAAAAAGAATAAAATGGGAATAACAGTATGGAACCATGAAACCCGAGTCCAGAATACAAAATAGGTCTGGTCTAAACCAGAATCGCTATAATCTCTCCCCTTAAGGAATTTCGTCCCCGAAATTTCAAATCAAGTTCTTTTTTCTTTTTTTTGTTTAAATTATGTTTCAACCAATTACAATAATGAATTTCATCATCACGATCCATTCTTCGGCCATTCATTCCCATCACTTGATACACAAGTTCCAATATTAAAAGTACAATTCCCATTCTCCAAAACATATACAATGTTTATATTAAACCGGTATCTCCAAAACATAACTAACATATACAATGTTTCCATATCTTCAAAACATATACAATGTTTCATATTTCATTAACATAACATAATTTTAATACATGCCCAAACGGCAACAAATAAGTCTGGATACTTGTCACAGACTTCTAACTCATGTTCTCAAGTTGCTTCCTTAACTCCGTGATGTCGCCACAATACTTTCACTAAGGGAATCATCTTGCCCCGCAAGACTTGGTCTGGAGTATTCAAAACTTTCACCGGTTTCTCCTCATACGAGGCATCCTTGTTACCTCTAAGTCGGTCTAATCCAACACGTGCGATGGATTCGACTCATACTTCCAAAGCATACTAATATGAAACACATCATTAACCTAGGAAAGTTGTAGCGGTAAGGCCAAGCGATAGGCTACATCTCCAATTCGTTTAAGGATCTTAAAAGGCCCAATAAACCTAGGGGATAACTTTCTACTCTTGCCAAACCTCATCAAACCTTGCCTAGGTGATATCTTCAAAAAGACATGATCTCCCACCTCAAAAGACAAAGGTCTCCTCCTACGGTCGGCATAACTTTTCTAGCGACTCTGGGCCGTAACCAACCGCCTACGGATGAAGGCAACCTTCTCCGTCATTTCTCGGACTAACTTTGGACCCAATATTGGTTCACCCACCTCGGCCCAACACATAGGGAATCTACACAGTCAGCCATACAAGGCCTTAAACGGTGCCATGCCAATACTCGATTAGAAGTTATTGTTATAGGCAAACTCTACTAAGGACAAGTGCCTCTCCCATGACCCCTTAAAGTCAAGAACACAACCCCGAAACATATCATCAAGGATCTGAATAGTACGCTCGGACTGCCCGTCAGTTTGAGGATGGTATGCAGTGCTAAAGGTCAACTTCGTGCACAAGGCACTCTGTAGGCTCTACCACAACCAAGCCGTGAAACGTGGATCTCTATCCGAAATGATAGTTACAGGGACCTCTTGCAACCTCACTATGTCCCTAATATAAAGGTCAGCAAGATAGTCTACCGAGTCGCTCTAACGTATAGGTATAAAGTCTGCCGACTTGGTCAACCAGTCAACTACTACCTAAATCGCATCACTACCCCGCTGAGTCCTAGGAAGACCCACAAAAAAATCCATCGTGACATGTTCCCACTTCCACTCAGCTATAAGTAAGGGTTGTAACAAATCTGCTGGCCTCTGATGTTCGACTTTCACTTGTTGACAAGTAAGGCACCTCGATACAAACATGGCCACATCCTTCCTCATACCCCTCCACCAAAACTGGCAACTAAGATCGTGGTACATCTTTGTGCCTCCTGAATACACCGCAAGGCGTGAATGGTGAAACTCTCAGAGTATTTTCTCTCAGCAAGACTCTGGCACGAAAAGACGGTCAAGGTATCTAATGCTCAAATCGGGATACACATTCAAGCATTTCTCTACCTTCCTACTGCAGTTCTTTTCCCGAAGGGTTTCTACCTCAAGATTACTCTTCTGTGCTTCTATCACTAAGTTTACCAGTGTAGGTTGTGCAACTACTGAAAACAAGGCCATAGACTCAACAGACTCGCCAAGATGCAAGTTAAACTCACCAATAGGACTCAACATCTCCCACTCCCGGATAGTAATACAAGCTACACTACCAATGGATTTTCTACTCAAGGCATCGACCACAACATTGGCCTTTCCCAGATGATAATGCAACTCGAAATCATAATCTTCTATAAATTTAATCCACCTAATCTACCTCAAATTCAAGTCCTTCTGTGTAAACAGATACTTCAAACTCTTGTGATTAGAAAATACCTCAAACTTCTCACCATACAAATAATGCCTCCAAATTTTCAAGGCAAATATCACCATTGCTAACTCTAGGTTGTGAGTAGGGTAGTTTATCTCACGTGCTTTTAACTACCACGAGCCATAAACTATTATATACAACCCAAACTTTCCCGTGAGGCATCACAATACACCGAATAGCCCAAATCCCTCTCCAGGATAATCAATACTAGAGTAGTGGTAAGTCTAACCTTAAGCTCTTGGAATGACTTCTCACAAGTCTCACTCCACACGAACTTAGCTCCTTTCCTCGTCAATCTAGTCAATGGTGCGGCTAATCTGGAGAAATCCTTCATGAACCGACGGTAATACCCGGCCAATCCCAAGAAACTATGGATTTCAAAAGCATTCTTAGGTTGTTCCCAATCTTGTACTGCTTCTATCTTGGATGAATATATAGTCACCTCTCCCCTGGATACAACATGGCCTAAAAACTTCACTTCTCTCAACCAAAATTCACACTTCCCAAACTTAGCATACAACTTGTGGGCTCTAAGTAGCTCAAGTACTACCCGCAAGTGTCCCTCGTGTTCCTCCTCAGAGGGTGAGTAAATCAAGATGTCATTAACAAAGACGACCAAAAAATAGTCTAGGAACTCGCAGAAGATTCGGTTAATCAAATCCATAAATACAGCTAGTGCATTGGTTAGCCCAAAGGGCATTACTAGAAACTCATAATGGCCATACCGCATACGGAATGTCGACTTCTGAATATCCTCCTCTTTCACCCTCAATTAGTGATAACCCGATCTCAGGTCTATCTTAGAAAAGCAACGAGACCCCTTTAACTAATCAAATAAATCATTTATACGAGCCATTGGGTACTTATTCTTAACTGTCACCCAGTTCAACTTTCGATAATCAATACACAATCGCAAAGTGCCATCCTTCTTCTTGGCAAAAAGAGCCGATGCTCCCTAAAGTGAAGTACTAGAGTAGATAAAACCCTTATCTAGTAGCTTTTGGAGTTAAATCTTCAACTCACTCAACTCGGCAGGTGCAAATCTATATGGAGCCATAGAAATCGGTGCCGTACTAGGCACTAAATCAATTGAGAACTCGATCTCGTGTGAGGTGGTAAATTGATAAGATCCTCGGGAAAAACGTCCAGGTATTCTTAGACTACTCTTGGCAACTCGACTCGGACTTCATCACACTAATTACCTAAGAAGTTGGCAAGAAGACAACTAAGTTCACTACGCCCACGCGAATCATACACTGGTGATAAGACTTTATCAACCCAGTCCCCTAAGAAATAAAAGCAATCACCGCTCAGGGTACATACAGTAATCCTTTGACGGTAACAATCTATGACAGCTCGATAAGATGATAACCAGTCCATACCCAAAATTGCATCAAAACTAGATATGTCAATCAACACAAATGCAAAAGGAAGTTGGCGGCCGACAACTTCTATGTCACAACCCCGACACCCCTACTCCAAAACAATTTCACCACTAATAGGTGACTTTACATTGAGAGGATATGTTAATCGAGCCAACTCAAACCCCAAAGCCGATGCAAATACAAACGAGATAAATGAATGTGATGCACCCGTATCAATCAACACATCAGCAATGGAATTGCATAATAAGAAAGTGTCTCTCACTACTGAAGGCGCTGGTACTAGGTCTGGCATGGTAACAACATACACACGCCCTGTAGGCCTCTGCTTTACCTGCTCACCCCTCAGAGCATACGCCTGATACATTGACTGAACCAAAGTGGTTCCTTGATTGGCCCTTGAGGCCTGAGCTGACTGTATAGGCTAGTGACTCTATGTCTGCCTCGAACTAGACGCACCATGTGTGCCACCCAACTATGGTAAAAACTTTTTCATGTGCCCCGCTTGCTCACACTGATAACAAGCAAGCGGCTGCCCTCTCTCCTGACTCTGGCTCTGAGATCAAGCTGAAGACGATACAAATCGTTACCCTCCTCCCCTCTTCGGGCAAGCTGGAGACTTGTAACCTAACTGGCCACACTTGAAACAAGTGATATCTTCCTGACCACCTCTTCTAGAACCCAAACTCGGTATTGGAAAAGTGGATCTTGACTAAACTCCTTGGGACTGCTGTAGGTTAGAATCTTTCTACCTTTTACTGTCCTCCTTAAACATCCTAGCTCCTCCTGGAGCCTCTCATCCGTTCCTCCTCCATCTGCATCACGGTCTCAAGATAAGCCGCTGCCTCCACAAGGCGTCTGTAATCCCTACTCATGGACCCGGCCACTTTGAACATAAGCTCGGTCCTAACCTTTTCTCAAACTCTAAACAACTGCACTCCTCAGTCGCCACGAGTTCTGGTGCAAACCTCAACAAGCAAATAAATGCGACCTCAAACTCGGCCACCGGAGTGTTCAAGTGCACAAGCGTGGAGAGCTGATCTCTCAACTTCTCCCTAACAGTGAGAGGCAAATTCTTATCCTGGAAGGCGTCAATGAAAGCTTCCTAAGTCACCCCAATGTGTCCCCTCGCATACTTCCACCATTGATCGACATCTCCCTTTAGCTGGAAGGATGCCAAGGTCACCCTCAAACTTCCATCTTCGATGCCGAGCATCTCAAATGTCTTCTCCATTTGTTCTAGCCACTCATCCCCCTTCAGTGGCTTCTTGGGATCACCCAAAAACTTGTCCTAATTCAACCGAAAAAACTCTCATTTCAAGAATGATACCCCTGCCTCAGCTATTTGGGCCTGGACTTGATTCTCAACCTTAAGAATGTCCATGGATTCCCGCAATGCTCCGGTCATTTCGCAGGCTAAGGCACCGATGGCCTGCTGACCAACTGGTTCAGTTACATTGGCCTGACCAACCCATTTTTCTTGTGCCGGAATCTCATCCAGTAAAGGCACCTCATGCCTTTTAGGCCTATCACGCCTACTACCACCATGTCCACGTCCTGACATCCTAATAAAAGTAACAAAAGAGATTAGCACATTTACAAATGTGCCAAAGCTAACTCACTCGCGTCCTAATGCGGTGGACAACAATAATTCACTCCACATAAGCACGTAGTTACATACACACATACGGATTTCTTTCCTAGATAATGACCGTCTTGTGGCATTGCCAAAGTTCCGATTATAAATAGCAGTGATCAAGTGCTCTTTTAACAGGACTTCTAGAAACATGTAGACCCAATCGATATCTTAGGAACTAAATCTCATACCCATATAATCACATAAGCATGTTACCATATACCATACCATACATACTAATGTCTCTATCAAGCGAAACAAACCCATTGTGGTAATAACCATTTCCCACGTACCCAAAGTATTTAAACCTGGTACGCTCTGATATCAATGTGTGACATGTATAGAATTCGGTCATATTTTTCCTCTCTGGCTTATCCACAGAGCAATAAACAAGTAGAGGCTTCTAATAAAGTGGTCCTGGATGGCATTAAGAAGCAACTTGAGAAAGCAAAAGGCAAGTGGAAGCCAAATACAAATAAATCTAAATCGGCAAACAAAGTACATCCAAGCCTATCTTTGATGGGCCAAATTCAGCTAAAGCCCACTGGACTCGAAGCCATTGCCGAGTAGATACAAAAATAGGATAAAGAGCGTGCCGGGTTAAGGGTACTCAAGCCGCAAATCTAAGCAGAACATATTGGATAAGTCAGAATGACCTCGTTAGGTGGGCACAGGCTATCCCTTTCTAAAGATTATAGTAGGAATACAGACCCTAACAAAGTGACGATGATGAGCTACGCTACAAGAGGAAATATCAAGAAAACTGACTTTATAAAAAGAGGACGAGGTTGGAGAGAGAGGTATGTTCTAAAAAACTTGCACACTAAGAAACTAAAAAATATTCTTTCGAGAGAAACTAACTTGCTTGTCAGAGTGCTAATTCTAGCACTACCGACTGGAGTTTTTCTTCTATTTCAGGTGATAATTAGAAGATCTTTCAAGGAGCTTGACTTTCGTGCTCGTTTCGGATATGATAGTCCTACAGTTTGGACTCTCGTGGTTCTGAATCTGATCTCACAAGTGCCATGTGAAATAGATAAACACAAAAGAGTCCAAATCTGGCAAATATTTTGGAAAATCAACTTTGAATAAAAAATGCCAAAAATGAACTATTTTGTCAGATTACAGAGTCACCACCTAAATGTTTTTAGGAAATTTAGAAAACCCGAGACTCGTGCCAAAGGCCACTTATCCATCATCACCAAAGTGTTTTGGCTTAGAAACTTAGGTACGAGAGGGGAAGGTCATGAATTGAGCATCCCACTCGCTCGATCAAAGATCGGCCTCTACTAATCATGATGTGATTCTTATTTACATTATATGCTCTTGTTCCGATTATTAAGGTAATGTTACTGTGTGATGCACACAAGTATAGACTAATTTGCAAAAATTAGAACACTTTGATCTCATGTATGTTTTTGAAAAAAGAGGTTTGAATATGTACCACTTGAAAAAGTGATTTCATATGAACATTACTCAAATTATCCCAATTTAAGCAATCAGCCTTCATCCACAGGCATTCAAGAGTTATATCAATTAAGCACTTAGCCTCATGGTAATCATGCTAGACATAGCAACAATTACACTCATGCAACATGCTAAAGCAGTAAAGCTTACCCCAATTCCCGAGGCGAGCCAAAAGAGAAACTAGTTAGAAAAATACATGATCCTAACTAATGAAAGATGCCTAATGCAACACATGCAAAAATGCAATTAATAGGCTTGGCCACTAACTATGACATGTGAATCAATTTAGTAGCATACGGTTTAAACACGTATTCAACGAAGTATTAAACGACAATACTTGTTAGAATGATGAACCGAGCCTCAATTCATGCAAGACAAATAGATGCAAACATGGAAAATGCTAAAAGAAACATGATATTCTAAACTACCCATCATAAGTAAGTAAATAAAAGGGAGAAAGACGTGTAAATGAAAGACATACACAATATTACATATTGGCCCTCGCACAAGAGGGTCTGAATAAATGAACTAGCTAAGCTACTTAACTAATTATTACAAACCAAATGAAATAAATTAACTACACTAGCTAATTATTACGAATTGGGATTGAACTAACTAAGTAATTAACTATTACAAGTTTATCACTTTAAGTACAACATACTACTAAAAACAAATGTAACGGGTCCCAAGCCGAAATGCTAGGGATGGTTCATGCATGAATGCGGATTTTCACCCGAAAATGCCTCCGTTTGGTTGCCAAAATGCTTTTGTTTTGTAGTCAGAGAATTGCATTGTTTTTCACCTTTGCCTTTGCTCTGCTCTGTAGGAAAAAGGAAACTGCCTGGCTGAAAAACAAAAGTGGCCGGCAAGCTAGAAGTGGTGGCCGGCCGCCCACTAAAAGTGTCTTGTCGGCCACTAATGTTGGGTTTCTCCTGCTGCAACAGACAACAAACAGAGTATAAACAGAGCATCCTCGGTGGATGTTTGTCCACCCTACCCCTCCTTATCATCAAAGAGCTTAAAAGAGTGGTAGGCTCGATTCACAAGCCATCAATCGGTGCAAATTCATTGCGTGACGACTTATGAACCAAGGGATACAATTTCAATAAATGCACAAATTAAAGACTCACGAACCCCTCCCTATCATGATATTGATCAAAGGAAGCGGTTAACATCGACTCTTGAACCGTTTACATCATTAGCAAGTATAAAATGACTCAAGACTCAATGGGTTCAATTAACGTCTGATTGAATCCCAAACCATTTTATTATCTTGTTCCATTTTAATCCAAGTTTTATTGCCTCTTTTAATTACCTTTCCCTTCATTAGTCATTTTAGTCCAAGAATGAGCATTAAGTCCACTAATGGAGAAGAGTGTCAAACCAATGGTTGTTTTGGTCATGAGAGAGATGTCATGTCGTTGGTAATGAACCCCCAAAGGGATTAAACCATTAGGCACAACGAGTTCTATCTCAAGCTTAAACAAACAATCGGTTTGAAATGACTCTCAAAGCAAAGAAAAAGCCAAGAAATGAGGGAGGTTACAGAGATGATTAGAGATAAACACAAGTATGAAAAACTTGAAATAAATGCTATCAACTCAAATAGGTTGGTGGCTAAGGCCTAAACCATCAAACCTATGAGGACCATTACACTACAAGTATGCTATACAAAGCATAAATGAAACTAACACATAAAAACAATCCAAAATTAAGCTAAAATAGTGCTGGAATTGAGACAAAAATAGCTAAATGAGTAAGCTAAAATAATGGAGAATTTAAGCTAGTAAACAAGCCAAATCAGGGGTGGCTAACCCCCTCCATTTTTGAGATTTCAAAACATCATTTTTAACCTCTGAAAAACTCTGAAAATGTAACAACCCCGATCCCTGATTAACGTTAATCCATGATTAATTATGCCTAATTAGTAATTAAGGTGAAATTCTGGAGTAAATTGCATGTGTGCATTGCATTATAATGTTTATATCTGTTTAGCGTAGAAAGATCTGTTCATGTTTTTCTTTTGGTTTGCGAATTGAAGGCCTTATCGGCATCCGATTCAGAAATTGACTTGATTTATGTATTAATTGAGATTTTTAGAATTTTATGGTAGGCTTAATTGAAATTCGATTTGGAACGATTAAATTAGATTAATTTAATGCCCATTTATTTGGCCTTATTTAATTATACTTCTAGTTAAGCCTACATAAGGCTTATACACCTCATTTTGAGCCTTTTATTTTGATATCATCTTTGAGCCTCCAAGAGGTAAAAACGTGAGAGAGAGAATTAGGGAGTGAGAGTGATCTCAAGAAAGAAAATGAAGAATTGCTAGGCAAATAAGGGGCAAATGGAGAATTGAGCTAGGCTTCACCAAGAGTTCAAGAATTGGGAACTTTAGGTAGGTCTTACATCCCTTAAACTTTCATTTTGACTCACTCCTACAAGAATTCAAGAGAATTATGTTGATTGATGCAAGAATTGAGCTAGGATTACGGAAAATTAAGTTGTACCATGCATGCATGTCCATACCATGAAGTTTTGAAGTTGTTTCATGAGAATTCTCACATGCATGTTCATATTATAGTTGTAATCTAAGAATTCACCATGTTTTGGGAAAGAATATCTCATGTGATCATGTTTTGGAAATCATGAATTCAAATGAATACATGCATGGCATAACTATATCATGTTCTTCCATTTCAAGATGGATTTTTGGGCAATTACCATCTTTTTAGGCCTTGATTTCATGAAATAATCTTTAAATCATGATGTTTTATGAATTCCTTAGTGTTTTCCAGAATTTTGGCCCAAGAGGGTGAGTTTTGAAGTGTTTGGTTTGAGTTTGTAGCTTGGAGATCAAATCTGAAAATTCCAGAATTTGAATTCACACTCGAGCGTAGAAGTTCACGCTCGAGTGAGCACTCTGAGTGCGTGCACTTCCGCTCGAGCGACCTGAGGCACGCTCGAGCATGAAATGCATGTACCTAGAAGTTTATATGTTTGCAGCACGGTCGAGCGACAAAAGTCACGCTCGAGCGAGGGTCTAAGTCTCACGCTCGAGCGGAGATCGAGCGTCCGTCGAGTGTGAAAAACAAGCAACCAGTACTTTTTCAAAGTTTACAGTCCACTCGAGCGAGGTAATTCACACTCGAGTGAACATTCACTTTTTACATGTCCGCTCGAGCGAGGAAAGCCATGCTCGAGCGTGAACCCTATTTTCAGCAAGTTTTGGAAAATATTTTCAAGTGCATTTTTGCATTCTCATTCCATCCTAGGCATTCCTAGGCCGTCACAAAGACTCCATAATGAGGTAAAAGGCTAGAAACACACTAAGAACAAATGAAATATCCGAGCATGTGTATTCAATGTATGAATCTGCCATGTTATGTAGGTCACGCACCTCAGGATAGGTGAATTGCCTACTTTGCTGCCAATTTGGAGCTACCAGTTATCTGTGAGTAATAACTTAGTAAAGCTATGTTTAAGTAAATTATTTTCTGCTCACGGATTAAGAACTGTTCTATGAAATGTCATGTTTTATGCAATGAATGATTGTCCAAGTCTAACAAGCACTTATGACATTATGCTATGATTCAAGTAATATCATGATTCAAGTATATGCAAGTTCCTGGTACCAAAGGTTCCTTACGGGACTAACAAGCTATCTATGCCCAACTGGAGGTTCCTAAGTGGAACTGACAAGTTTACAAGTTCCCAGTCCGGAGGTTCCTTTATGAGACTGACAAGTTATTCTTACTCGGCCGGAGGTTCTTATATAGAACTGACAAGTACGATTTATGACATTCTGTGTGATCTGTTAGTGCTGATGGATGTATTATGTAAGACTAAGCATGAACTCTGAATTCTAAATATGCTCATAATGAAAATACGAATGTGAGTTTCAGTTTCAGCCACAGATATGGGACATCATTCATTTACCCCTTTACTTTATTATCATTCACTGGGCCTCCGCTCACTAGTTATTTATTATGTATGTAGGTGAGCAAGCTCGTGATCAGGCTTAAGATGATGCCTGGGGTATTTTGTGTTGGTCAGCCACCCCTTTGCGCCTCACGAGGAGGTTCCTGATCAAGTCATATATTGTGGCTGTGTTAATGTAAATGTATAAGACTGTTTCTTTTCTCTTATGAACAAGTTCACCGTTTGTATGTACTTGAAAGTGACGTGTAAATACTGTACCTATGATGTCACTTGTATGTATTTAAGGTTTAAGATTTTTAGTTCCATGTATGTCTTCACAACTCAATGGACTTTGTATGTTTTGTATATTTGCTTCCGCAACCCCTAACTATATGCTATTATGTCAAGAGGCCTTTGGTAATCAAAGGATTACTGGCCGATTACGACGCTAAACCTATAGGGGCAGGTTTGGGTCGTGACAGAAAATCAGGGGCACAAAGTTGAAAAAAAGTTGAGAAAGAAATGGGAAACACAAGGGCAAGAGCTTGGAATACAAGGTTCAAAGAATAGTGGTTAACCCCTCCACTTTTGATAGCTTTAAGCCACAAGTTTCAGCCCATAAAAACAGTTGAAAAGTAGTTCAAAAACAGCAAGAAAAGATAGAAAAGAAGTAGTGTAGAGATGCTCAAAATTATACCTCTTGAAGCAAGGTAACTCTTTTGTTAACAAACTCACTAGTTCTCACTCTCAAGGGCTGAGATTTGAGCTCAAGAACCTCAGCAAGAAGAGCTAAATTTTTGGTTTAAGAAGTGTAGAAAGAGAGTGTGTAGGTTGCAAGATGGAGAAAGAAAGAGATTTTCAAGAATTTGAGCTTTTGGAATTTTTTCCAACCTTAAAAACATGAGGGAAGGTCAAGTAGATATAGAAACATAGGTTGATATCTTGGAAATATCCATATAGAGACAGCTGGAGTGGTGTATGCATCTGTGGGGCACAGCTGGCAACAAATATCTTGTTTTTGACACAAGTGGCCCGCTAGATACTAATTGGGAGCGGCTGGCCACTAGTGGGTTTGTGGGCCTCTGGGGACACTCAATTGGCCAGCCAAGGACTTGTAAAAAGTGGCCAGCCGTCCACAAAAAGTGGGCGGCCGTCCACAAAAATCTACTTCAAGCCCAACTTCAAACGGGCATATCTCCCTCATCCAAACTCGTTTTTAGGTCATGCTTGAGTCTAAATTAAAGCCCTAGAAGTCTAATTTCCAATAGTGGTGGCCTCATATCTAAATTCTAAATGTGCAAAGAGATATGCCTATTTTAGTGAAGGCTACTCATTTCTATCTTAACGGATTGATACCCAACCTTTCTCTGAACTAGTTTTCTTCCCTCTCCTTCTATTTTCTTCAACTCCAAACCTCTAAATAAGATGTTTTTAAAGATTTTTTTCAAAGATTTCATCCCCCTTCCATTTATTTCCACTTTGTCCCTACTTGGTTTACCGAAAAATGCAATGTTTTAAACGAAATGCGAGCTTCAGAACATCATAGAAATATTTGGAAAAATATTTTGAAAACGAGGGTTTTAAGGTCTAAAATAGTTTTGGTAAAAAAAAAGGGATGTAAGGTTAGGATTTAGAACCTCTTCTTGCTGAAGAAATCGAACGTTTGTACAGTATAACTTTCATCATTGAATGATCAACTTGAGGCGCCCAAGTCTTAAGGGCTGTGATGACCCGGTGTGTAATTCACCTCATCCTCTTGAGTTATGTTGAATTTACTTTTGTTAGAGTGTTGGGTCTAACTAGGAGCCTTGATTAATAGTTTGGGTTATTGTATTTGAAAGCTTTTCTCAAAATCCTTGCCTTGTTTATTTCCGTATCAAGTTTTACACGTTTTGGAAGGTACGGGGTCGAATCCGGGGTGTTCCGAGTTGCGCTGGGCTAATTGCGGGCTGGGAGGATGAACCGCATGTGCGGGGGCTTGGGCCGCACGTGCAGAGTGGGGCCCGCACGTGCGAGAGGTGAGGCCGCACGTACGGTGATGAGGGGAGCTGTCCTGGCACATTCTGCATTATATGCAGGTGCGGAGGGAGGTGTGGAGAGAAAGTGCTGCACGTGCGGAGTGGTGAGTCGTATGTGCGGGGAAGGTCGCGACACATGCAGGAATGGGTGCCACATGTGTGGGGGTTGGCTGAGTCCGAAAAAATCTTTTTTTGTTTTTCCTCTGTTTTTGGACTATGTGCATTTCACTTTCTACACATCTCTCTCTCTCTCTCTAAAAACACCATTTCCTCTCCCTTCTCTCTAAAAACCCCACCAAAACACCATAAACTCTTAATCTCTTCCAATCCATTAGAGTTTTGACCCTACATCCTTCACAAATCTTGGAGTGCTAAGCAAGGGCTTTATTTTGTGGGGTGGAGATCGAGTTTCAACACCATTGATTTTGAGAGTTTCATCTCATTTCTTTTCAACTTGAGGTAGGGGATCTTCTTAGAGTTATATATATATATATATGTTTTTGCAAGATTTAATTGATTTTTGAAATCCCTTTTTGATAGCTTTGGACTTGATTTCTAGCTCAAGAGTGTGGGTGGTTTGAGAGTGGTTTTCCTACTAGTCTCTTTTAAAAATAATTTATTGAGAGTGTTAAACTACATTGATTGAGAAAGAAAATGCTTTGAAGAAACCGTTTCAAATGATTTGAGTGTGCATAGTTGTGGTGAGAAAACCTAAGGATTACCTGAATTGTATTTACCGCCCCTTGAACTAAATTGATAAATGTAGAATTTGTTGAAAATTTCAAGATAACATTGAGCATGATGGTTTTCAAAAGATGAGTAAATGTGATTTTCTTTCAAAAAGGGTATAAAATGGCATATGCATTTTATTCCTTGAGACTTGTATAAAATGTATATGCTTTTTTGAGAAATTCCTACTGGGTTTTATGCTTACCCTATGGGATTTTGGTGCAGGAAAAGATGTGGTGAACTCGCCAAACTAGGGCGTGGATGTATGTATTGAGAGCACAAGGCTCTATTTTGTTGTGATTGTATTTTTGCAAGCCAAGGGGTATACATGTATGGGTTCAGGGAACCATCTTTTGTGTAATTGGGCTTAAGCCTTGGAACTTGTAAGTCCTTGAGGACATTTATTTATTTTTGACTGAAAGTTCTACATGCTATAGATTCATGTGCTAGAAATCATTGAATGTATATTCACATGTGGGACTATTTTGTACAAATCTGTTGACCATGTAATGTAAGTGTTAGGAAATTATTTCGGTTCGTCATAAGAAGTAATGGATGTTATGTTATCATTATGTATATTTTTTTGGGGGGGGCGTTACAACATGGTATCAAAGCTAATGGGTTTGAATACTTGGGGCTCGTGGGAGGTGGTTGTTTTACCACAAGGGGTTCATCTCACATGAATAGGAGATATGGCACATTTTGTGGCTACCTGATAACATGTTTATATGACTAGATGGGTATGAGATTGAACTTTTGGGATGTTGTTTGCGCCTATTAAATTCCTTGAAGTCTTATTAGAAGGGTACTTGATCAATACTCATTTTACTAAGAATTCTTGATTTTTCGTAGGACGAATATCATCGTAAAGGCATAATCCGTATGTGCTTACATGGTTAAATGCTTATGTGGAGTGAAATTTAATTGTTTGTATGGTAGAGAAATACATAGAATTGTTGTGGTCAAACGTGTAAGGCAAGTTGTGAGCACATGTGGGTTCGTGTGCTAAATTGTTTCTCTTGTCCCTTAATTAGGATGTCAGTAAGGGGTCAAACCCGTGGTGGTAGAGGCAGGAGGCGCGGTAGGCTTCGCCGAGGTGTACATGAAGTACCGGTCCATGAGGTTCCGGTCCATGAGGAAGGGTTCGCCAAGCCAATGTGACCAAGCGAGCGGCCAAGCTAACGTGGTTAACCAAGTAGGACAAGTAGAAATTCTGAGGCAAGTGGGTCAAGCCGTAATGGGGGCTTTGAGGGAATCATTGAATATGTTGAGGGCAGAGAACCAAGCCCGAGAGAACACCGTAGAGATAAGGGCGAGTTTCCTTACTAGGGAATTTTTGTGAGCCAAGCCGGATGAGTTCCATGGTGGCCCCGAGCCCAAGAAAGTGGATGAATGGCTTGAGCAAATGGTGAAGACGTTTGAGATGCTTCACATTGAAGATAACGAGCTAAAGGTGACTCTAGCGAGTTACTACCTTAAGGGAGATGCGGGCCAATGGTGGAAGTACGCCAAGGGTAGGGTGGAGCCGACATGGGAAGCCTTTTTGGTTGCTTTCCAAGATAAGTACCCTACCTCCCACCGCTAGGGGAGAGATTGAGGCAAGAATTTCAGGACCTCAAGCAACTTAATATGTTCGTGGCCGAGTTTGAGGCGGCTTTCTCTAGTTTGTCCCGGTTTGCACCGGAGTTAGTGGCAACAAAAGAATGTCGTTGCATTGAGTTCGAGAAGAAGTTGAGAACTAAGATCTTGTTCAAAGTTGCTGGGAATATGATCCGGAACTATGACTGTCTTGTGGAGGTGGTGGCACATGTAGAGATTACAGTGCAAGCAGAGGAGGAAAGAATTCGAGGTTCAAGGTCCAGGGGCCAAGAGTCACAGAGAGACTATTAGACCTAACAAGAAGAGCATGAGCACTTTTTCGTCACAGTCCCAATTGCAGCAGTCTAGATCTACCTTTCCTTGCCTAGTGCGGGCCCAGGGAAGAGCGCACAAGGTAATTTCTCGTGTTTCAAGTGTGGCCAACCCGGCTACAAGGCCTTTTCATGGCCACAGAAGAGGGGAGGACAGTAGATGTTACCACTACCACCACCTAACCGATCCTAGAGTCAGTCCCAGAATAGAGGGCAAGGACTTACTGGCTTTTAGTGTGGCCAGTCGGGACATATGAAGAGAGTTTGCCCACAGTTGGAAGGCACATCTGGTGCATCAGGATTGAGGTAGACACAGAGCCACCAGCAGGCTCACTCAGTTTAGACTTCTCGAGCTAATCAGGGAGCTGCTTCGGCTCAGTCAGTGCAGCAGGCCTATGCTTCGAGGGATGAGCAGGTTGATCAGGAGGCCACAGGGGGCGCGTGTATGCTGTTACCGCGCCAGAGCAGTTACAAGGATCCTCAGTTCTTTGGCTAATGTGTTGATAGATACAGATGCATCACATTCATTTATATCTACTGCATTTGTTTCTGCATTGGGATTAGAGGTGGCACGGTGTAGACACCCCATTTTTGACCGACCTTAAGACTCAGACGTCACCAACTGAGCGCTCGGTGATGTTGCATATTGTGCTTGTTCTGAAGTTGCGGAATCTCGGCTGCGAGCCTTGCCTCCTGACTTCCGGACTCTTTTGTGCCTCGCCTCGGTTGCGAACCAAACTCTGTTTTCTTTGTTTTCTCTCCTGAAGGGAGGGAGAGGTCTCGTAGATCGTCTCTCAGTGGCCGCAGGCTACGCTTCATGGTCGCAGGCCATTTTTTTCCCGTTTAGAGCCTGGTTTTCGGTTTTCGAAGCCGTCGGCCGTGTGCCTCGGTTCGAGACCGCTTAACTACCTCCGTTTGTTCCGGTTTTTGGCACACACCTTGTTTCCTCTCTTTTTAGGGACAACTGTGGCCCGAGAGACCAACTTTGTGGTCGCACGCCACCTCCGGTGCCTAACAGCCTATTTTCGGGGCCTCGGGCCGCGCGTTTTGGCCCCCGAACCCTCGTTTTGCATTAGTTAGGGTTCTTTTTTGGAAGATTTTAGACCAAATCAATCTTGATCAAAAGATTTTAGACCTTAAAACCCTCTCTTTCAAAATGTTTTTGAAATAAGTTTTTACGATGTTCCGAGGCTCGCATTTTGTCAAATGTTGCGCTGTTCGGTAAACCGAGCAAGGAGAAAGTGGAAATGAACGAAAGAGAGATGAAATCTTTGAAAAATCTTTCAAAACACCTTACTTAGGGGTTTGGAGTTGAAGAAAAGAGGAGAAGAGAAAGGAAAAACTAGCTTGGGAGAAGTTCGGCATGAATCCGGGTAGGACTGAATCTGTGCGGCTTTACCGAAACGGGCATAACTCTTTGCACATGAGGAATTTTGATGCGAGGTTGGCGCCGTTGGAAAGCTAACTTCCGGGGCTTCAATGTGGCCATATGGAGAACAAGCAAATCATATGGCCAGCCAGCTTTTTTTGGTCAAAAGTGGTTCAGCATGAATCTGGGAAGGAGAGAAAACATTGCGCGGCTTCACCGAAATGGGAATAACTCTTTGCATCTGGTCGGCCAGATTCCTCTCCCTGAGTTCATTCCAGCTGTGCCCTCTGTTTTCCCCCAGATTCACTGCCCAAGGGTTTGCTCTTTTGGGGGGGAAATTCGAATTTGTTTTCCCCCCTTTTCTCCACCCCTCTCCCTCTATATAACCAGCTTCTCCCCTTCATTTCTGGGGGTTACAAAATCAGCCAAGGCTTCCCCCTCCCTTCTCCCTCCATTTTCACTATTCAAAGCTCTAAAACCCTAAGATTCTTCACTATTTACACATCAACCCATAGCACAACACCTCCACACTCCATTCCAGCCCCTTGAAGCTGATTTCTAGAGGTTGAAAACTCAGAAGTTTGGTCCAAAAGCTGCTAGTTCATTGCTCTTCAAAGGTAAGCACACATTTCTCTTAAACTTGCATTTTTTGTTTTCATTTATAAGCCATACTTGCAAGCATTTTTGGGCTCCGACCTAAACTAGAAATAGTCTTATTTTGAGCTTATCTTCATGTTTGATCAAGGGTTTTTCTCTGTTTGAAGCCACCTGCTACTTGCTTTCCATTTATCTCTCTTTTAGGGCTATTTCTTGCATGATATGTTAGCCCTGTTTGTAAGCATTTATGGGCTTCGAGCCAAACTGTAAAGTGCTTTATCTTGAGCCCCTATTCAACTTTGTTGAAGGGCTCTTCACTGTTTGAGGCAAGATACTACCTCTTGCTTGCTATCTCTCTTTTAGGGCCATTTTTGCATCATATTTTAGCCTTACTTGTGAGCATATTTGGGACTTTCCATAAACTGTGAAATTTCTTGTTTTGAGCCCCTCTTCAACTTTGTTGAAGGGCTCTCCTCTGTTTGAGGTCATTTACTATCCCTTGTCTCTAATCTCTCTTTTAGGGCCATTTTTGCATGATATATTAGCCCTATGTGTGAGCCTTTTTGGACCTCAACCTAAACTGAAAAAAGCCTTGTTTTGACATCATCTTCATGTTTGATTAAAGGTCTATTCTCTGTTTAAGGTCATATGCTTCCTTGTATGCTTGATTGTCTCTTATTTTGAGCCTTACAACTAAGCTCTTGTTGCATGCTTTGTTTGGCCCTCTAGCCACTGAAATCCAGTGAATTTTCAGTGGCTAGTACACTGTTTTGAGCCTCCAAATCAGAGGGGGGTGACCCCCTCTCACCTTGACTTGTTTGGTGGTCATTTTGGCCTTCCAAAGGGACCCCTCTTTGCATGCTTCTTAGTCACATTTCAAGGTCAATTTAGTGAGTTTTGGGACTACCATATTTGATTTCTAAAGTTTTTTTGGTCATGCTTCATGTCTATCTTGTATGTGCCTAATAATCCCTTTGTATGCCCTCCAAAGGAGCCCCTCATTTTTGTATGTGTTGGCTGAATTTCCATGTTTATTTGGGCATATTTTGGCATGTTTAGTTCATTGATTTTTTCTGGTTTGATGAGTTCTCACTTTCTTCATGTACTTGCCATGTAAACCATGTTTACTAGTCAAAGTTGCATGCTATTTTAGTCCATCTTGCTAGCATCTTTTGGCCATGCTTTAAACTGTCAATGTGCATGTTTTGGGACTGCCTTGGTTCTGTCTTTAGGTCTCATGATCAAATAATGCTTACTTTGTATAGCTATAGGTCAATGTATGTGCCTAGTTTTGTGTTTCGGGACCATTCCATGCATCGGGTGCCATTTATCCATGTTTCGGGATCATTTTGCATCATATTTCAGTACTGGAACTTGCATGTTCGTATGCCATATTTCATGCCTTGCCTTGCTTTGGTAGAGTGGCATTTAATGCCTTAGGTTCGGTCCTCGGTTTGCGTGCATGTGTGCGCGCATCTCGAGTGTCTCATTTTCATCTAATGGCCTCTGATGTAAGTATGGCTGAGGTCCACTCATGTTAGTGTAAGCCCATATTGCATTGTGTATGCCATCTTAGTCCTTTGCATTGCATGTGCTAGGTTGTATGTTAGAGCATCGTGCATGCCGTGTTACATCGTGCATTGTGTATACCATTTCATAGTATTGAGCATGCTAGGGTGTATGTTAGTCGCATTCATGCATGTCATGCATATTGCATTGTGTTTGGGATAGGGGTTAGCCCGAGCACGGGAAACAAGGGACGTTTCGTACTCCGAGTGACGGAACGTGCCTCAATTCCCGGTCACCGACACTCCGGATTACCCATGATGGAGTCTCGGTCTTGTTGTGTTTATATGTGCATTCATTTCATATCGAGTCATGCAATTCGACTCCTCGGCCATCATGCATCGAGATGCGTGATTGGTGGCACGAGGATCGAGGACTACACTCCCTGAAGAGTAGTCAAGCATACATATGTGAAAATATACTGCCATGTCCCCTTTCTTGCTCTCTGTTGCAGCAAATCAAGAATCAACAGCCTTTCAGAGCTTTCCAAGATATTCCGGGCTTAATCATAAACAGAGGCTAATTGGGACATCGCAATGGATTTCTGCGCAAGGCAACCCCGAACATGCATCATTCATCACCCGGAGCAGAGTTGAGACAATCCCTAGCTTGCATGCTAATTTATTGCTTTCTTAGATTAATTTGTTAATTAATTAGGGTTTTGTAATTATTCGGACTGTAACTATTTATTTGGGACTGTATATTATTTATTCGGACCCTCCGAGCGAGGGCAATGTTGTAATAAGTGTGCGTGCGTGTGATGTATGTCTTCCAACCCCACGTCTTTCTCCCTTTTATTTACCAGCTTATGATGGTTAGATTAGGGCATGTTTCAATTAGCATACAGTATGATAGCATGTTTGCATTCATTCATCTGCCTTGCATGCATCGGGCTCGGCGCATCATACTAACTGCATTGTATTTCAATTCCAAGTTGAATACTTGTTAGTTGTAGCATTTCACATGCCATGTTTAGAATAGCCGAGCCTATCTTAGTTGCATTTCTGCATGTGTTGCATTAGGCATTTATGTATATTTAGGATCATGCATGGATTTCTAATTAGCTTCTGTTTTGGCTTGGAGTACTCGGTAAGTTTTATGCTTTAGCATCCTTGCATGCGTGTGAGTGACTGCCATGATAGCATGCTTACCATGAGGCTATGTGCTTATGTGATATAACTGCCTGAATGCCTGTGGGTGAAGGTTGGGTTATTTGGATTGGAACAATTCATTCACTGTGAGTTTTAAGCCCACTAGATAGTGGCAAAACCATCTTTTCTAAACCCACCCGAGGGTGGCAAAAATCTGCATTTTAAGCCTACTTGCGAGTAGCAAATCGTTTTCAAAAATAAACATGAAATGTTTTGTTCCAATTCAGGCGATCCAGTCTATACTTGTATGATGTGCGCATCACATAGTAAATCTAGGCTAATAACCGGAATGAGGACACATAATGTTTTCAAAACTTGATATCATGGTTAGTAGAGGCCGATCTTTGATCGGGCGAGCGGGGGTGCTCACGAAGTGACCTTCCCCAATCGTACCCAAGTTCCCGAGCCGAGGCAACTTTGGTGATGATGGACACGTGGCCTTAGGCAACGAGTCAGGGTTTCCTAAATTTCCCAAAATAAAATATTTAGGTGGCGACTCTGTATCTGGCAAAGCAGTCCATGTTTGGCACTTCTTTCTAAAATCTGTTTTCTCAAAACGATTTGCCGGATTTGGACTCTTTGGTTCAGATTAAGAACCGTGACAATTTGAGTCCTGAACTGTAGTGAGCCCAAAATGAACGGAACAGGACTCATCTCTCCCGGGGACGTTCGGGGACGTCTACAGTTTCTGGCGACTCTGCTGGGGATTTAGAGAACTTGACTCGAACTCATGATATCTTGTTTTGACTACACTTATGTGTTTCTTTGCATTGGATTTGCATTGGTGCGCCTAGGACACCGTGTTTGCCATCTGCTATTCCTGAACGATTTGCCGGAGGCTTGTCTTGTCAAGGCATGACCATAAGGCTAACCGGTTGTGGGCTCTGCCAGTATGGGAACTCAAACCCCGGTTTTCCCGGGGCACCCTTTTGACCATTCGACCTAGTGCATATTCGGATCCATAGTGACCATTCCAAACTAGGACAGGTTGCTTACCCGATAGGTTGTTTGAAACCGCTGCGTGCGTAGTGAAACCCTAGCTCCTGACAAAATAGGACAGGGAAACCCTACCCCAACATAGGGGTGTTTTGGCTCTCACTTATCTGCTATGTGCTTTTAGAGTGCGTCTCTACAGGGAATACATGTATCAGTTTACAAGTTTGGGCATCAGGTCTGCGGGCACCAGTTCAATATTTTGGGATTCAGTTTACCTGAGGGTATCAGATTTGAGGCTGAATTTTGGGGGCAGAATTCAGTAGAGGGCACAGTCATCCTGCTACACTCGTATCTGTTTTGGTGAAGTTGAGCTGAGGTGCTGTCTGTTTTCTCTTTTGCTAGGGTAGTCCTGGAACTATAGCTTCAGAAGGCTTCGATATCCCCGGGGTACATTGGACTAGTGCTGATAGACTTTGTCAGGTCAGAAATTCAATTCAAGGGCAACCAGTGTTCTTTCACTGAGGCAAGGCAAAGAAAGGCCAATCAGGGCTCACCGGTTCATTTGATCCGTCAGTCGCCAGTCATATCACCTTTGTTCAGACTCAGCAGACCGTGATGGCACAGGGTTCGGAAGAATTTGTGGCTATGATAGCAGCGCTAAATCAGGGAACTGCCATGCAGGCTGAGACCAGTATTGAAATGCAGCGCCCATCTGGGGCATCTGCCTTACATCCAACTTCGGGACCCCAGCCGAACTTTGACCCACTTCTGCTAGCTGAAGATTTGCAGGGTCCAGATCCCCGAGAAAGGTTGACTCAAGCTCGAGTTTCCACACCCCTGGTGCAGCCTACTGAGAGGCTTCATCCCTCTGATGTTAATGAATTCAATCCCACTGCAGTGAAAATTGCGAACCTTGAGAAGCAATTCAAAAGGGCACAGGGCCTTAACTCCATTCACGACATTGAGGATGGGTCCACCGAGGTTGCCATAAGGCTCCCAGTCGGGAGTACCAATGCTGGCGGTAGCACTGTTTCCAAACCCGCTAAAGTCAACACAGTCGCCATAGCCGACCCTTTTGCCAAGGCCAGCCTACAAATAGCCAGCCAGCCCGAGCTCAGGGTAGATTTTTCACCCCCCTCCATATGAGCCTAACCAGCGCATTAAAAGTCCTGATGGAAAGAGGGCATCTCAAACCCCTTAATCCTCAACCTTTGCCAAACCCACTCCCTGCCAGACATAACCCCAGCGAATACTATGTATATCATCAGCAGCGCGGCCATGGCACCGATGGTTGCTACCGCCTTCGTCATGAGATTCAGAATCTCATTGACAACTGGACAATAGTTCCACCTCAAAACCCCAAGGACCAAGTACCTCATCCATATCTCAACCTCAGCCATACACTGCCACCCACCTACAACCCCAGTATATACACCCCGACCCATATACTCAAGCCCGAGATGTTTATCCCGGAAAGCATGGGCTTAAGCACGATGGATGCACTTGAACCCCAATCATCTCAAACCCATGAACCCACTACTTCTGAGCTAGGGAGCATGATTGAAGATCTTCAAAGAACAGTGGCAGACTTAACCTTTGGAGTTTTGGCTCCATCACCAACCACATCGCCTACCAGGGAGTTCATGTCAAAATGCTCCCCAATCTTGGGACGGGCTGCATTGGAAGAAGGCAAATCTCTTAGCAAAGTGGGGGCAAGTGGTAAGAACAGGGTAGGGGCAGGAATTGGTCCCCATGAACACCTTCAGTGGGCTGTTGAGGCTTTGAAAGCCGAGGGACTGAACAAACAGCAAGTGCTTGCAGTGGTTGCAAAAACTATAGATGATACTTTTGCCACTCAAGTTGGGGGCAGTCTGAATCAAGGGGAAAACCAAGAAAAGGGCCGTCGTACCAGAAATGATCCTGTTAGCACTAATCCTCCACTCGGAAGAGATCAGCAAACCAGGCCAACACCTGCCAATCCCTTTGCTGGTGCGCCCAACAAAAATCCACAAACCTTGAAGTACCAACCCCGAGGTCGGAGGGTCTTCTATGCCCTCTATATGCCTTTGTCCAAAGCTCTCCAAATCCTTGTTGGACAAGGCTATCTCAAACCCTTGAGCCTCGGCCTCTCCCGAACCCTCTTCTGGCTACACATGATGCTACCTAGTACTCTGCGTACCATTAGCAAACTGGCCATACTACCAACGACTGCTTCCGTCTTTGCCATGAAGTACAGGATCTGTTTGACAACGGAGTTGTCCTCCCGCCAAGCTCTGCAAAGTCTATTGGCACTGGATCGGTGAACTTGGGGGATAATGTGATGTGATTGGGGGGATGAACCACCTACGGGCAGCGCTCAGTTTACTCCAGATATGGTGGATGGCATGCACTGTTTTGAGCATTTGCGAATGCTAGCTTTTGTGCTTTCTGACTTGGGTATTGGGTAGGTCTTGTTGTTTTGTTCTGAGTCTGTCTTTTTGTTTTGAGTCAGTCTCTTTTGTTTTGGGTCTGTCTTGTTGTATCGAGTTAGTCCTGTTATATAGGAGTCGGGTGATTCCGGGGGGTGTTACCTCGGGCGTCACCATTTTGTTTTGTGTTTGTCTTTTCGTTTTGTTTTGAGTCTGTTTCTGCCTTGGAGCCAGTAACGCCAACAGATTTGAATGAACAACAGTGGTTTTTCATGCTTTTGTGTTTGCTTCTGCCGTGTGCCAGTTGTACCAGAAATTCCAAATGAGATGGCAATATTTGACTAAGAACTCTGTCTTTTCTGTGCCTTGAAGTCATTATAATGACCTCAGTTTTTCAAAACTTTGTGAACACTGCGGTGAAAACAAAGAGGGAGGAATTCCTTGGGATTTGTAAATTTTTGATCAATTGAGAGAAAGAGAGGCATGCTAAGCCCTTAATGAATGAAATCATGCTTGTTAATGTGAGTACTGAGAAGGATCCTAGCTTGATCCAGATTAGTTCTACACTGTCTTCAGCGCGAGCGATTAGTCGCTTTCTTAAAAGGTTTCAAAAATGTTTTGCGCCGTCCTGCGAAGACCTGTGTGGAATCGCTCTTGAGATTGTGCAGCCTAGGATCGCTCTCAGCCTTGAGACTCGACCCCCTGCTTTCGAACCTTGAACTTAGATTCAGAATGTTCAATGGTCAACCATAACGTGAGACCTGTGTGGCCGGATCAGAAGCAGCCCTCGAACTAGGGGCGAGAATATCAGATGTGATCAAAGGAAGCTTGCAAAGCTAGATCAAAAGCGGCCCTTGAACTAGGGGCAAAAATGTCCGATGTGCTCGGAGAGCCGAAGATGGGTCCTCCTGCAAATCAATACCACAGCCACTCTCCTGGATACGGAGGGCTTCAATCTCAAAACCATTTGGCATGGACTTGTTACACTTTTACCCTTTGAGAGGCTCGCTGGGCCGAAAACCCGGAAGGGCGACCCAGGCAAAAGTTAGAGCAAAAGAAAAAAGATAAAAAGAAGAAAAGAAAAGATATACAAAAAAAAAAAAGCAAAAAATATATATACAAAATGAAAAAAATGCAAAAAAAGAGAAAAAAGAAAAAAAAATAAAAGAAGAAAAGCAGAAGCTCGCAAGGTCGAAAACCCGCAACGGGTACCTTGGCAAAAGTTAGAGCGCAAAGGAGAGGTTAATACCCGAGTGTACCTTAACCCCGAACTACGTAAGGCTTGATTCCCATCTTTGGGATACGTAGGCAACTTCATCCTAAAGTCCAGCCGTAAAACACTTCAAATTGATTGTGCCCATGTAATGGTTTTGATCATCTTCGCCTTTTCTATATTCGAGAATTTGGTTGTGTTCGTCACTCTGAGGACTGACTACAATGCGCTACGGTGCCATTCAAACAAGGGGCAACTTTCCGTTGCCATTCAATGCGCTGCGGTGCCATTCAAACAAGGGACTACTTTTCGTTGCCATTCAATGCACTGCGGTGCCGTTCAAACAAGGGGCAACTTTCCGTTGCCATACAGCTTTCTTCAAACACGGGGCAGTTTTCCTTTGGATCCGAGGTTGTGCATCTCAGGAGTAGGTTTCATGCTCGTTGAGCAATGGCCGTTTGCAAAAATAGTTTTTGAGAATTTTTACTGAGGTTGACTAATTCTCTCAAAAATTATTCCAATTTTTCCAAAACTGGACCATTTCTTGGACCCAAAAAAGGAAAATTTTCAGTGCTCATGGCCTGACTTGCATGATTTTAAATCAGAAAATTGCACGAGCATGTTAATCTAACTCTCATTTTGGTCAAAATTGTTTAGTAGAAAACCAAAACAAAAAAAATGGTCAAAATGACGAACTAAGGGCACAGTTGAGTCAGGTGTTCTGTCTTTCCCCCGGCGTCAACTACTCGCCAAGAAGGGCACTCTACCTGCCAAGAAAGGCACAACTGAAGGCGACAACAAAAGGGCCGAAAAGCTCTCACATCCTCTGAGCAACAAGGTATCAAGCCAAGTGCGAAGCACAAACTGGAATGGATCAAGATATTCCACTCTTTTGTTTGGACACATTTGATTATATCCAAACTCCCCCGCGTAGCATCGTCAACTGATGTCAGCAGCAGATTCGCTACACACCCAGTTGTAGCACAACCCCTCTGTGGAAGAAACTCACTGTTGTGAACAAGAAGAAGAATCTAGCGGAATGCTAGGGGCAAGACCCCGCAACTTTCTGTTTATCCATCAACCACCCAGGGGAGGGATAAAAAAATGAGAGATTAAAGAATAGAGAGATGTGCGATGAAAGAAAAAGTGAGAAAAGGGTTTTGAGAGAAAAACAGAGCCTGAGGGCCGAGTGTGTGAGAACCACAAATGAGAAAGAGTGGGAAATAATACCCGGAGAATCTGGCTCCTCGCAAACTGAGAGGTCTCTCATCTTTGTAGCACGTCTGTGTGTCGTGTCTCTTGTTTTTTGTTTGTTTCAATTCTTGTTTTGAGTCGTTTCAAGTGTCTATGTTTGTGTTTAGGTTGTTTACCTTTTGTTTTTCGTTGTTGAGTCGTTTTGACTGTGGTCAGTTGTAGGCTCGATACCCAATTGAGAACTCCTCTCACTTTCAAAAAAATCGTTTTGTGCTCAGAGTGCCGTGTCGTTCTCCGTGTTTGTGCAAAACAAGATGTTGTTCTTTCAAAAACCGCAGGGTTCAACCTAGGTCACGTGAGAACAGTAAAACCAGGACCTATCTGAAGCTACATGGGTTCCGGACTGCAAAGCAAAAGAAAAGAGGGAAAATGGAAGCATCTGAGTGTGCTTCAATTTCAGAAAATTCCGTGATTGTATTCCGGATGTACCTTTTCAAGCCTTGTCAATGCTTCGAAGTATGAGTGTGCCTCTACCTCAAGCGCAAGATCAAGCCTGCTTCAAAGTTATGCACCCTTCCACCCGCATTGTTATGCATTCTTCCACTGGTATTGTCATGCACACCTTTACTTGCGTTGTCACGCACACTCGTTGTATTGTCATGCACACCATACTTGCATTTATTTGCTTCTTGTGTTATCTTCTACCATTTATCCTTTTACACTGAGCAGCGTTTGGGATCGTTGTCCTCCGGGACTTTCTCAGGTTGCGTTGAGCGCGCACTTGAGAAGTTGTTTTTGGCCCTCTTCTCACGATTTCAGCGTGGTTAGAGTGTTCTCTTCCTCAGACGATTTCAGCGTGTTTGGAATTTATCCCAGGTTGCGTTGTAGATGCGCTGGGCGCGTTGTTTTGACCTCTTCTCACGATTTCAGCATGGTTAGAGTGTTCTTTTCCTCACACGATTTCAGCGTGTTTGGATTTTATCTAAGGTTGCGTTGTGCGCGCACTTGAGCGGTTGTTTTTGGACCTCTTCTCACGATTTCAGCGTGGTTAGAGTGTTCTTTTCCTCACACGATTTCAGCGTGTTTGGAATTTATCCCAGGTTGCATTGTAGACGCGCTGGGCTGGTTGTTTTGACCTCTTCTCACGATTTTAGCGTGGTTAGAGTGTTCTTTTCCTCACACGATTTCAGCGTGTTTGGATTTTATCTCAGGTTGCGTTGTGCGCGCACTTGAGCGGTTGTTTTCGGACCTCTTCTCATGATTTCAGCGTGGTTAGAGTGTTCTCTTCCTCACACAATTTCAGCGTGTTTGGAATTTATCCCAGGTTGCGTTGTAGACGCGCTGGGCGGGTTGTTTTAGGACCTCTTCTCACGATTTCAGCGTGGTTAGAGTGTTCTTTTCCTCACACGATTTCAGCGTGTTTGGATTTTATCTCAGGTTGCGTTGTGCGCGCGCTTGAGCGGTTGTTTTCGGACCTCTTCTCACGATTTCAGCGTGGTTAGAGTGTTCTTTTTCTCACACGATTTCAGCGTGTTTGGAATTTATCCCAGGTTGCATTGTAGACGCGTTGGGCGGGTTGTTTTGACCTCTTCTCACGATTTCAGTGTGGTTAGAGTGTTCTTTTCCTCACACGATTTCAGCGTGTTTGGATTTTATCTCAGGTTGCGTTGTGCGCGCACTTGAGCGGTTGTTTTAGGACCTCTTCTCATGATTTCAGCGTGGTTAGAGTGTTCTCTTCCTCACACGATTTCAGCGTGTTTGGAATTTATCCCAGGTTGCGTTGTAGACGCGCTGGGCGGGTTGTTTTGACCTCTTCTCACGATTTCAGCGTGGTTAGAGTGTTCTTTTCCTCACACGATTTCAGCGTGTTTGGATTTTATCTCAGGTTGCGTTGTGCGCGCACTTGAGCGGTTGTTTTCGGACCTCTTCTCACGATTACAGCGTGGTTAGAGTGTTCTCTTCCTCACACAATTTCAGCGTGTTTGGAATTTATCCCAGTTTGCGTTGTAGACGCGCTGGGCGGGTTTGTTTTGACCTCTTCTCACGATTTCAGCGTGGTTAGAGTGTTCTTTTCCTCACACGATTTCAGCGTGTTTGGATTTTATCTCAGGTTGCGTTGTGCGCGCACTTGAGCGGTTGTTTTCGGACCTCTTCTCACGATTTCAGCGTGGTTAGAGTGTTCTTTTCCTCACACGATTTCAGCGTGTTTGGAATTTATCCCAGGTTGCGTTGTAGACGCGTTGGGCGGGTTGTTTTGACCTCTTCTCACGATTTCAGCGTGGTTAGAGTGTTCTTTTCCTCACACGATTTCAATGTGGTTTGGATTTTATCTCAGGTTGCGTTGTGCGCAACACTTGAGCGGTTGTTTTCGGACCTCTTCTCACGATTTCAGCGTGGTTAGAGTGTTCTTTTCCTCACACGATTTCAGCGTGTTTGGATTTTATCTCAGGTTGTGTTGTGCGCGCACTTGAGCAGTTGTTTTCAGACCTCTTCTCACGATTTCAGCGTGGTTAGAGTGTTCTCTTCCTCACACGATTTCAGCGTGTTTGGAATTTATCCCAGGTTGCGTTGTAGACGCGCTGGGCGGGTTGTTTTAGGACCTCTTCTCACGATTTTAGCGTGGTTTGAGTGTCCCGTTCCTCACACGATTTCAGCGTGTTTGGATTTTATCTCAGGTTGCGTTGTGCGCGCACTTGAGCGGTTGTTTTTGGACCTCTTCTCACGATTTCAGCGTGGTTAGAGTGTTCTTTTCCTCACACGATTTCAGCGTGTTTGGAATTTATCCAGGTTGCATTGTAGACGCGTTGGGCGGGTTGTTTTGACCTCTTCTCACGATTTCAGTGTGGTTAGAGTGTTCTTTTCCTCACATCGATTTCAGCGTGTTTGGATTTTATCTCAGGTTGCGTTGTGCGCGCACTTGAGCGGGTTGTTTTAGGACCTCTTCTCACGATTTCAGCGTGGTTAGAGTGTTCTCTTCCTCACACGACTTTCAGCGTGTTTGGAATTTATCCCAGGTTGCGTTGTAGACGCGCTGGACGGTTGTTTTGACCTCTTCTCACGATTTCAACGTGGTTAGAGTGTTCTTTTCCTCACACGATTTCAGCGTGTTTGGATTTATCTCAGGGTTGCGTTGTGCGCGCACTTGAGCGGTCTGTTTTCGGACCTCTTCTCACGATTACAGCGTGGTTAGAGTGTTCTCTTCCTCACACAATTTCAGCGTGTTTGGAATTTATCCCAGTTTGCGTTGTAGACGCGCTGGGCGGGTTGTTTTGACCTCTTCTCACGATTTCAGCGTGGTTAGAGTGTTCTTTTCCTCACACGATTTCAGCGTGTTTGGATTTTATCTCAGGTTGCGTGTGTGCGCGCACTTGAGCGGTTGTTTTCGGACCTCTTCTCACGATTTCAGCGTGGTTAGAGTGTTCTTTTCCTCACACGATTTCAGCGTGTTTGGAATTTATCCCAAGTTGCGTTGTAGACGCGTTGGGCGTGTTATTTTGACCTCTTCTCACGATTTCAGCGTGGTTAGAGTGTTCTTTTCCTCACACGATTTCAATGTGTTTGGATTTTATCTCAGGTTGCGTTGTGCGCGCACTTGAGCGGTTGTTTTCGGACCTCTTTTCACGATTTCAGCGTGGTTAGAGTGTTCTTTTCCTCACACGATTTCAGCGTGTTTGGATTTTATCTCAGGTTGCGTTGTGCGCGCACTTGAGCAGTTGTTTTCGGACCTCTTCTCACGATTTCAGCGTGGTTAGAGTGTTCTCTTCCTCACACGATTTCAGCGTGTTTGGAATTTATCCCAGGTTGCGTTGTAGACGCGCTGGGCGGGTTGTTTTGACCTCTTCTCACGATTTCAACGTGGTTAGAGTGTTCTTTTCCTCACACGATTTCAGCGTGTTTGGATTTTATCTCAGGTTGTGTTGTGCGCGCACTTGAGCAGTTGTTTTCGGACCTCTTCTCACGATTTCAGCGTGGTTAGAGTGTTCTTTTCCTCACACGATTTCAGCGTGTTTGGAATTTATCCCAGGTTGCGTTGTAGACGCGTTGGGCGTGTTATTTTGACCTCTTCTCACGATTTCAGCGTGGTTAGAGTGTTCTTTTCCTCACACGATTTCAATGTGTTTGGATTTTATCTCAGGTTGCGTTGTGCGCCCACTTGAGCGGTTGTTTTCAGACCTCTTCTCACGATTTCAGCGTGGTTAGAGTGTTCTTTTCCTCACACGATTTCAGCGTGTTTGGATTTTATCTCAGGTTGCGTTGTGCGCGCACTTGAGCAGTTGTTGTCGGACCTCTTCTCACGATTTCAGCGTGGTTAGAATGTTCTCTTCCTCACACGATTTCAGCGTGTTTGGAATTTATCCCAGGTTGCGTTGTAGACGCGCTGGGCGGGTTGTTTTGACCTCTTCTCACGATTTCAGCGTGGTTAGAGTGTTCTTTTCCTCACACGATTTCAGCGTGTTTGGATTTTATCTCAGGTTGTGTTGTGCGCGCACTTGAGCAGTTGTTTTCGGACCTCTTCTCACGATTTCAGCGTGGTTAGAGTGTTCTCTTCCTCACACGATTTCAGCGTGTTTGGAATTTATCCCAGGTTGCGTTGTAGACGCGCTGGGCGGGTTGTTTTAGGACCTCTTCTCACGATTTCAGCGTGGTTTGAGTGTCCCGTTCCTCACACGATTTCAGCGTGTTTGGATTTTATCTCAGGTTGCGTTGTGCGCGCACTTGAGCGGTTGTTTTTGGACCTCTTCTCACGATTTCAGCGTGGTTAGAGTGTTCTTTTCCTCACACGATTTCAGCGTGTTTGGAATTTATCCCAGGTGGCGTTGTAGACGCGCTGGGCGGGTTGTCTTTGTTTACCTCTTCTCACGATTTCAGTGTGATTGGAGCCTCCCCCTTTCTCACACGATTTCAGCGTGTTTGGAATTTATCTTAGGTTGCGTGGAACGCGCTTCTGATTGATTTTCTTTATTTTTCCTCCACTCACGAGTCCAGCGTGGTTGGCGCATGTCACCATTTTGCATCTATTGTACTCTCTGTTGCATCGCATCTATTATCTATTGCATCACATCTATTACATCCATTGCATCATATCTGTTTTATTGCCCAGTCTAGGAGACCTTAAATCCTCTAAAGGTGCAATTCCTTTGGTGTTTGTCATGCTCGAACGACTCCCAGCTGTCTGGTATAGCCACCTGCCTATGTTGGCAGTGAGTTCCTAGGAGACCAATTAAGACGGTGGAAACTAGAGTTCGAATGGCTCATGCCTAGAACACAAAGGTTCGGGATTTCCGAGACTAAAGTCCGGTTTAAATACCCAAGGGTATATCCTCGGCTTAAAATCTGTATGGCAACCCCATAGATTGAGATAGCATCTGTATGCGCCTCAATTCTGGATACTGATCCAACCTAGTCTGTCACCATGTTGGAGAACAGGGAAAGCTGCGACCACAGTCAGGGAGAAAAGTATTACCTGTGGTTCAATTAAGATGCAGAAGCAGGAGATCCCCAACAGCCTGAGGTGAGTCATCACCAATTGCCCCTGTAAGGTACCTCCCTTCTCCTAGCTATCACATTGCATTTTAGTCATTACAGTGCATTACATAAATCCTCAATTTTCAAACCGGCTTCGCGTAGCGTATAAGTCCAATTTTCAAACCGGTTTCGCGTAGCGTATAAGTCCAATTATCAAACCGGCTTCGCGTAGCGTATAAGTCCAATTTTCAAACCGGCTTCGCGTAGCGTATAAGTCCAATCTTCAAACCGGCTTCGCGTAGCATATAAGTCCAATTATCAAAATCTTTCTGCATATCATTTTGCATCCTGCCCCCGAACTACGCTGGTTTGATTCCTTGCAAAGGGATACGTAGGCAGCTTGCGGGCACAACCATTTATTTATCTATATCTTGCCTGTTTGTCTGAGTCTTCGGCCTTGTCAAAAATAGGTCGTCTTTGGGCTTTGACATTCACTCCCGTCACTTATGACTTTCGAGTTCTGTCAAAGAGGGGCAACTGTAGACACCCCATTTTTGACCGACCTTAAGACTCAGACGTCACCAACTGAGCGCTCGGTGATGTTGCATATTGTGCTTGTTCTGAAGTTGCGGAATCTCGGCTGCGAGCCTTGCCTCCGGACTTCCGGACTCTTTTGTGCCTCGCCTCGGTTTGCGAACCAGGCTCTGTTTTCTTTGTTTTCTCTTCCTGAAGGGAGGCAAAGGTCTCGTAGATCATCTCTCAGTGGCCGCAGGCTACGCTTCATGGTCGTAGGCCATTTTTTCCCGTTTGGAGCCTGGTTTCCGGTTTTCGGAGCCGTCGGCCGTGTGCCTCGGTTCGGGACCGCTTAACTACCTCCGTTTGTTCTGATTTTTGGCACACACCTTCTTTCCTCTCTTTTTAGGGACACTGTGGCCCGAGAAACCAACTTCGTGGTCGCACGCCACCTCCGGTGCCTAACAGCCTATTTTCGGGGCCTCGGGCCGCGCGTTTTGGCCCCCGAACCCTCGTTTTGCATTAGTTAGGGTTCTTTTTTGGAAGATTTTAGACCAAAACAATCTTGATCAAAAGATTTTTAGACCTTAAAACCCTCTCTTTCAAAACGTTTTTGAAATAAAGTTTTTACGATGTTCCGAGGCTCGCATTTTGTCAAATGTTGCGCTATTCGGTAAACAGAGCAAGGACAAAGTGGAAATGAACGAAAGAGAGATGAAATCTTTGAAAAATCTTTCAAAACACCTTACTTAGGGGTTTGGAGTTGAAGAAAAGAGGAGAAGAGAAAGGAAAACTAGCTTGGGAGAAGTTCGGCATGAATCCGGGTAGGACCGAATCTGCGCGGCTTCACCGAAACGGGCATAACTCTTTGCACAGGAGGAATTTTGATGCGAGGTAGGCGTCGTTGGAAAGCTAACTTCCGGGGCTTCAATGTGGCCACATGGAGAAAAAGCAAATCAGATGGCCGACCAGCTTTTTTTGGTCAAAAGTGGTTCAGCATGAATCTGGGAAGGAGAGAAAACATTGCGCGGCTTCACCGAAATGAGAATAACTCTTTGCACCTGGTCGGCCAGATTCCTCTCCCTGAGTTCATTCCAGCTGTGCCCTCTGTTTTCCCCCAGATTCACTGCCCGAGGGTTTGCCCTTTTGGGGGAAAAATTTGAATTTGTTTCCCCCCCCCCTTTTCTCCACCCCTCTCCCTCTATATAACCAGCTTCTCCCCTTTATTTCTGGGGGTTACAAAATCAGCCAAGGCTTCTCCCTCCCTTCTCCCTCCATTTTCACTATTCAAAGCTCCAAAACCCTAAGATTCTTCACCATTTACACATCAACCCATAGCACAACACCTCCACACTCCATTCCAGCCCCTTGAAGCTGATTTCCAGAGGTTGAAAACTCAGAAGTTTGGTCCAAAAGCTGCTGGTTCATTGCTCTTCAAAGGTAAGCACACATTTCTCTTAAACTTGTATTTTTTTGCTTCATTTATAAGCCATACTTGCAAGCATTTTTGGGCTCCGACCCAAACTAGAAATAGTCTTATTTTGAGCTTATCTTCATGTTTGATCAAGGGTTTTTCTCTGTTTGAAGCCACCTTCTACCCCTTTCCATTTATCTCTCTTTTAGGGCTATTTCTTGCATGATATGTTAGCCCTGTTTGTAAGCATTTATGGGCTTCGAGCCAAACTGTAAAGTGCTTTATCTTGAGCCCCTATTAAACTTTGTTGAAGGGCTCTTCACTGTTTGAGGCAAGATACTGCCTCTTGCTTGCTATCTCTCTTTTAGGGCCATTTTTGCATCATATTTTAGCCTTACTTTTGAGCATATTTGGGACTTGCCATAAACTGTGAAATGTCTTGTTTTGAGCCCCTCTTCAACTTTGTTGAAGGGCTCTCCTCTATTTGAGGTCATTTACTGTCCCTTGTCTCTAATCTCTCTTTTAGGGCCATTTTTGCATGATATATTAGCCCTATGTGTCAGCCTTTTTGGACCTCAACCTAAACTGAAAAAAGCCTTGTTTTGACATCATCTTCATGTTTGATTAATTTCTATTCTCTGTTTAAGGTCATATGCTTCCTTGTATGCTTGATTGTCTCTTATTTTGAGCCTTACAACTAAGCTCTTGTTGCATGCTTTGTTTGGCCCTCTAGCTACTGAAATCCAGTGGATTTTCAGTAGCTAGTACACTATTTTGAGCCTCCAAATCAGAGGGGGGTGACCCCCTCTCACCTTGACTTGTTTGGTGGTCATTTTGGCCTTCCAAAGGACTCTTTGCATGCTTGTTAGTCACATTTCAGGGTCAATTTAGTGAGTTTTGGGACTACCATATTTGATTTCCAAAGTTTTTTTGGTCATGCTTCATGTCTATCTTGTATGTGCCTAATAATCCCTTTGTATGCCCTCCAAAGGAGCCCCTCATTTTTGTATGTGTTGGCTGAATTTCCATGTTTATTTGGGCATATTTTGGCATGTTTAGTTCACTGATTTTTTCTGGTTTGATGAGTTCTCACTTGCTTCATGTACTTGCCATGTAAACCATGTTTACTAGTCAAAGTTGCATGCTATTTTAGTCCATCTTGCTAGCATCTTTTGGCCATGCTTTAAACTGTAAATGTGCATGTTTTGGGACTGTCTTGGTTCTGTCTTTAGGTCTCATGATCAAATAATACTTGCTTTGTATAGCTATAGGTCAATGTATGTGCCTAGTTTTGTGTTTCGGGACCATTCCATGCATCGGGTGCCATTTATCTATGTTTCGGGATCATTTTGCATCATATTTCAGTGCTGGAACTTGCATGTTCGTATGCCATATTTCATGCCTTGCCTTGCTTTGGTAGAGTGGCATTTAATGCCTTAGGTTCGGTCCTCGGTTTGCGTGCATGTGTACGCGCATCTCGAGTATCTCATTTTCATCTAATGGCCTCTGATGTAAGTGTGGCTGAGGTCCACTCATGTTAGTGTAAGCCCATATTGCATTGTGTATGCCATCTTAGTCCTTTGCATTGCATGTGCTAGGTTGTATGTTAGAGCATCGTGCATGCCGTGTTACATCGTGCATTGTGTATGCCCTTTCATAGTATTGAGCATGCTAGGGTGTATGTTAGTCACATTCATGCATGTCATGCATATTGCATTGTGTTTGGGATAGGGGTTAGCCTGAGCACGGGAAACGAGGGACGTTTCGTACTCCGAGTGACGGAACGTGCCTCAATTCCCGGTCACCGACACTCCGGATTACCCATGATGGAGTCTCGGTCTTGTTGTGTTTATATGTGCATTCATTTCATATCGAGTCATGCAATTCGACTCCTCGGCCATCATGCATCGAGATGCGTGATTGGTGGCACGAGGATCGAGGACTACACTCCCTGAAGAGTAGTCAAGCATACATATGTGAAAATATACTGCCATGTCCCTTTCTTGCTCTCTGTTGCAGCAAATCAAGAATCAACAGCCTTTCAGAGCTTTCCAAGATATTCCGGGCTTAATCATAAACAGAGGCTAATTGGGACATCGCAATGGATTTCCGCGCAAGGCAACCCGAACATGCATCATTCATCACCCGGAGCAGAGTTGAGACAGTCCCTAGCTTGCATGCTAATTTATTGCTTTCTTAGATTAATTTGTTAATTAATTAGGGTTTTGTAATTATTCGGACTGTAACTATTTATTTGGGACTGTATATTATTTATTCGAACCCTCCGAGCGAGGGCAATGTTGTAATAAGTGTGCGTGCGTGTGATGTATGTCTTCCAACCCCACGTCTTTCTCCCTTTTATTTACCAGCTTATGATGGTTAGATTAGGGCATGTTTCAATTAGCATACAGTATGATAGCATGTTTGCATTCATTCATCTGCCTTGCATGCATCGGGCTCGGCACATCATACTAACTGCATTGTATTTCAATTCCAAGTTGAATACTTGTTAGTTGTAGCATTTCACATGCCATGTTTAGAATAGCCGAGCCTATCTTAGTTGCATTTCTGCATGTGTTGCATTAGGCATTTCTGTATATTTAGGATCATGCATGGATTTCTAATTAGCTTCTGTTTTGGCTTGGAGTACTCGGTAAGTTTTATGCTTTAGCATCCTTGCATGCGTGTGAGTGACTGCCATGATAGCATGCTTACCATGAGGCTATGTGCTTATGTAATATAACTGCCTGAATGCCTGTGGGTGAAGGTTGGGTTATTTTATTTGGATTAGAACAATTCATCACTGTGAGTTTTAAGCCCACTAGATAGTGGCAAACCATCTTTTCTAAACCCACCCGAGGGTGGCAAAAATCTGCATTTTAAGCCTACTTGCGAATAGCAAACCGTTTTCAAAAATAAACATGAAATGTTTTGTTCCAATTCAGGCGATCCAGTCTATACTTGTATGCTGTGCACATCACATAGTAAATCTAGGCTAATAACCGAAATAAGGACACATAATGTTTTCAAAACTTGATATCATGGTTAGTAGAGGCCGATCTTTGATCGGGCGAGCGGGGGTGCTCACGAGTGACCTTCCCCAATCGTACCCAAGTTCCCGAGCCGAGGCAACTTTGGTCATGACGGACACGTGGCCTTAAGCAACGAGTCAAGGTTTCCTAAATTTCCCAAAATAAAATATTTAGGTGGCGACTCTGTATCTGGCAAAGCAGTCCATGTTTGGCACTTCTTTCTAAAATCTGTTTCTCAAAACGATTTGCCGAATTTGGACTCTTTGGTTCAGATTAAGAACCGTGACAATTTGAGTCCTGAACTATAGTGAGCCCAAAATAAATGGAACGGGACTCATCCCTCCCGGGGACGTTCGGGGACGTCTACACACGGTTAACGTCTCCGCTCAGAGTAGAGTCTCCTGTTGGGGGTATGGTTGACTTAGACTAGGGGTGTCGTGGTTGTGAGATAGAAGTTGTCGTGCGTCGACTTCGTTTGCCTTTGTGTTGCTAGACATATCAAGTTTTAATGTCATTTTAGGCATAGATTGGTTATCTTCGTACCGAGATGTGATTGATTGTTACCCGTCAGAGAGTTACAGTGTACACCTCGAGTGGTGATTGTTTTTATTTTCTGTGGGACTGGGTTGATAGGGTCTTGTCACCAGTTTTTTGACCCTCGTAGTCAGAGCAAGCTTAGTGGCCTTCTTGCAACTCTTTGGAGAATGAGAGTGACAGGGCCCGTGTTGACATTACTAAGGGTAGTTTGTGAATACCCGGATGTCTTTCCTGAAGATCTTACTAGTTTCCCACCCCATCAGGAGATCGAGTTCTCCATTGATTTAGTGCCTGGCACGGCACCAATTTCCATGGTGCCATATAGATTGCACTTGTTGAGTTGCATGAGTTAAAGATCCAACTCCAAGAACTTTTAGACAAGGGCTTCATTCGTCCTAGTGCATTGCCTTGCAGAGCATCGGCTCTCTTTGCGAAGAAGAATGATGGATCATTGTGGTTATGTATTGATTACCGCAAGTTGAACCGGGTTACCGTTAAAGACAAGTATCCTCTACCCAGAATAGATGATCTGTTTGACCAACTTAGAGGGTCTCGCTACTTTTCGAAGATAGATTTGAGGTCTGGGTATCATCAGTTGAGAGTCTGGGAAGAGGACATCCAGAAAAACGGCCTTTCGTACGCGTTATGGCCACTACGAATTCCTTGTGATACCTTTTTGGCTAACTAATGCACTAGCTTCCTTTATGGATTTGATAAACCAATTTTTTTTAGAATACTTGGGTCGTTTCGTGGTCGTCTTTGTGGATGACATCTTAATTTATTCGACCTCCGAGGAGGAACACGAGGCCCACTTGTGGATATTGCTTGACTTGCTTAAGGAGCACTGATTGTATGCCAAATTTGAGAAATGCGAGTTTTGGCTTACCGAGGTGAAGTTTTTGGGGCATGGTGTGCGATAGAGGGAGTAACTGTAAACTCCTTGAAGATAGATGCCGTGCAGGATTGGGGATAGCCAAAAATATTTTTGAGATCTGGAGTTTCTTGGGATTAACAGGGTATTATCGACACTTTGTAAGGGACTTCTCTAGACTAGCCGCGCCTTTGACCAGGTTGACTGGAAAGGGTGTCAAATTTGTGTGGAGTGAGGCTTGTAAAAGGTCATTCCAAGAACTTAAAACTAGATTGACTACCGTTCAGGTCTTGATAATTCCGGAAAGAGGTTTAGGTTACACCGTATATTGTGATACATCTCGGGATGGGCTTGGTTGTGTCTTGATGCAAGGGGAAAAGGTTGTGGCCTATGGTTCATGACAATTAAAAACCCATGAGAAGAACTACCCCATCCATGATTTGGAATTAGTAACTGTAATTTTTGCCTTGAAGATTTGGAGACATTACTTATACGGTGAAAAGTTTGAAGTCTAAAGTATTTGTTTTCTCAAAAAGACTTGAATTTACGCCAACAGAGGTGGATAAAATTTATGGAGGATTATGACTTTGAGTTATACTATCATCCAAGGAAGGCTAATGTAGTGGCCGATGCCTTGAGTCGAAAATCAGTGAGTAGTTTGGCAAGTGTGGCCATTCGAGAATAGGTTATGCTAGGTGATATCAGCAAGTTTGATTTGCACTTGGGTGAGTCCGGTGAGAGTGCTACCTTGTTTACCTTGAATACTCAACCTACCTTGTATGGCCGACCTTGTAGATCACCAGTTTGTTGGGCCGAGGTGGGTGATGCACCATTGTTGGGTCTAGAAATTGTTAGAGAGACAACCGAGAAAGTTGCTCTCATTCGAAAGAGGCTAGCTACGGTCCAAAGCTGACAAAAGAGTTATGCCAATAAGAGGAGATGACATTTATCTTTCAAAGTTGGTGATCATGTGTTTCTTAAAATCTCACCGAGGCGGGGTTTGATGAGATTTGGTAAGAGTGGTAAATTGTCTCCGAGGTTCATTGGGCCTTTTGAGATATTGGGGAGAATTGGGGAGGTGGCGTACCGGTTAGCTTTATGGCCACAACTTTCGGGCGTTCACGACATATTTCATGTATCTCTGGTTAGGAAGTATGAGCCCGACCCTTCTCATGTGCTTGATTGGGTTGATTTGGAGGTAGATAAAGATACCTCTTACGAAGAACAACCGGTTCAAATATTAGATGCCCGGGAGCAAGTGCTATGGGGCAAAACTATACTGCTAGTAAAGGTGTTGTGGAGACACCAAGGGGTTGAGGAAGCAACGTGGGAACGGGAGGCGGAAGTCCACTCCAAGTATCCGGATTTGTTTGAAAATGTTGAAGTTGTTTCCTAGTGTTTAAGGTAAAAGTATTAAAATTGTTAATTTCATGTTGTTATGTACATTGTTGTTTTAAGCATGAGGTTGTTGTGGGTTGTTACTACTTTTATTGGAAAGTTTCATGCTTATGCTTGTTTTCAACGGTTGTCGTTAATGAGGTACCATGATGATGATAGTAAATTTTGGTTAAGAAATAATATTGTGAATTGAAAATGTAATAGCGTGGTTTTGATCGCTTGAAACCCCTTTGTTTGGATAGTTTTATTTAATTTCGGGGACGAAATTTCCTATGGTGGGGAGGTTGTAATGACCCGATGCGTAATTCGCCTCATCCTCTTGAGTTATGTTGAATTTACTTTCGTTAGAGTGTCGGGTCTAACTAGGAGCCTTGATTAATAGTTTGGGTTATTGTATTTGAAAGCTTTTCTCAAAATCCTTGCCTTGTTTATTTCCTTATCAACTTTTACACGTTTCGGAAAGTACGGGGTCGGATCTGGGGCGTTCCGATTTGCGCTGGGCAAATTGCGGAATGGGAGGATAAACCGCACATGCGGGGGCTTGGACTGCACGTGCGGGAGGTGAGGCCGCACGTGCGGTGATAAGGGGAGCTGTCCTGGTACATTCTACATTATATGTAGGTGCGAAGAGGAAGCGCCACACGTGCGGGGTGGTGAGTCGCACGTGCGGGAGAGGTGGCCGCACGTGCGGGAATGGGTGCTACACGTGCGGGGGTCGGCTGAGTTCGAAAAATCTACTTTTTCTTTATTTTTAGGCTATGTGCATTTCACTTTCTACACATCTCTCTCTCTCTCTCTCTCTCTCTCTCTAAAAACACCATTTCCTCTCCCTTCTCTCTAAAAACCCCACCAAAACACCATAAACTCTTGATCTCTCCCAATCCATTGGAGTTTTGACCCTACATCCTTCACAAATCTTGGAGAGCTAAGCTAGGGCTTCATTTCGTGCGGTGGAGATCGAGTTTCAACACTATTGATTTTGAGGGTTTCATCTCATTTCTTCTTCAAACTCGAGGTAGGGATCTTCTAAGAGTTATATATATGTTTTTGCAAGATTTAATTGATTTTCAAAATCCCTTTTTGATAGCTTTGAAACTTGATTTCTAGCTCAAGAGTGTGGATGGTTTGAGAGTGGTTTTCTTACTAGTCTCTTTTAAAAATAATTTCTTGAGAGTGTTGAACTACATTTGTTGAGAAAGAAAACGTTTTTGAAGAAACCCTTTCAAATGATTTGAGTGTGCACAGTTGTGCTGAGAAAACCTAGGGATTACCTGAGTCGTATTTATCACCCTTGAACTAAATTGATAAATGTAGACTTTGTTGAAAATTTCAAGATAACATTGAGCATGATGGTTTTCAAAAGATGAGTAAATGTGATTTTCTTTCAAAAAGGGCATAACATAGCATATGTATTTTATTCCTTGAGACTTGTATAAAATGTATATACTTTGTTGAGAAATTCTTATTGGGTTTTATGCTCACCTTATGAGATTTTGGTGCAAGAAAAGACGTGATGAACCCGCCAAACTAGAGCGTGGATGTATGTATTGAGAGCACAAGGCTCTATTTTGTTGTGATTGTATTTTTGCAAGCCAAGGCCTATACATGAATAGGTTTGAGAAACCATCTTTTGTATAACTAGGCTTAAGCCTTGAAACTTGTAAGTCCTTGAGTACATTTATTTATTTTTGACTGAAAGTTCTATATGCTACAGATTCAAGTGCTAGAAATCATTGAATGTATATTTGCATATGGGACTATTTTGTACTAATCTCTTGACCATGTAATGTAAGTGTTGAGAAATTATTTCGGTTCGTCATGAGAAGTAATGGATGCTTTGTTATCGTTATGTATATATATATATTTTTTGGGGCGTTACAAGGGCGGTAAAAAATGGAGAGTCCACAGCTTATTTGGATCAAAGGAGTATTCTAAAACCATTTCCCCATAGGAACTATCACCGTCTTCCACTCCACTCCCTTTCAAGAAATCTAGACAGAAAATTAAGAGGGTTTTAGGATTTAAGAGAGGTAATACCCATCATTATACGTTGAAATTAACAATAATCAAATTAAAATTAAACATAAAGTAAACACTAGATTATTTAAATTAGAATAATAAAAATCAAAATAAAAATTGAGCCTATCACTTATATTTTAAATTATAGTAATCCATTAATTATAAGGGGCTTGGTCATAAGTCAACTTTTTAATTTAGAAAAAAAAATATAATCAACGCCTTGAATTTACAAAGTCATATTGTTGGAATATGGACACGTGATATTCCTTGGTATTGTGATTGGTGAAAAATATAGGTTGGTGGGATATTGTGTTAGGTGATTGATAAATATGAAGGGACATAATTAATGGTGATTGGTGAGGAAGTACGGCCACGTAATACTTTGAAACTATTGTATAATTTTCTGTCATAAAGTAAGTTATTTTAGTAAAACAAATAAGAAAAAATTGAACTTTAGTGCATATTATCCACAACCCCCCCCCCCCCCCCCCACACACAAAGTGGTAAACTTTATCAATTTAATTATTAAAAATAAATTTATAAATATTTTATGAAATTATCACTGATATGCAATTTTTTCAATAAATAATGTTGCTTACATGTATTCTGTATTATAAATTTTAAAATTGCTTTAGTTCAATTTTGTAATTATTTTTTTAATAAAAAATATAATTTTTAATTCATCTTTTTTAATTTTTTTCAACAAGAATATAAAGTTTTGGATAAATAAAACAGTTAGATTTCATCATCTACTTAAATTAACTAAATAATGAAATAAGAGGATCAAACGATTTTAGAAGGGAGCATTTTTGATAAATCCCCTTTCTAATAGTTTTATTCCATCCAATCCATATTCTTTTTGACTATTCCATTAGGTCCTATTTGAGGTAAGAAAACCAAAACACTCTCAATCTCTCGTGCTCCCATTAATGTTGATTATCATTATGTTTTGGTAGTTCTCATAACCATTCCTATTCTCCATATCTTCATTCCAAAAAAATGCATTAACTACATACCACTATTTAATGTTGATATATATTATACAAAAAATTAAACATGATTCTTTATTGATTGTCATTATGTTTTGGTAGTTCTTATGCATCCAAATGTTGACTGTACGTGATGACGTGAATGGGAATGTTCACATCAGATGACGTTGTAATAAAGGTGATGTTAAGATTCACATCAGCATTGCATCAAATTATACAACCACAAGTCTCAACTTTCATTTGAATATAAACATGACTGTATGTGATGACGTGAATGTGAATGTTCACATCAGATGATATTGTGATAAAGGTGGTGTTAAAGTTCACATTAGATGAGAGAGAATGTTTACATTATTTTTAATCTGTTGTCAATTAAAAACATATTCACATCAGATGAGAGAGAATGTTCACATTATTTTTAATGTGTTATCAATTAAAAATATATTCACATTATATAATAATATAAAATAATAACATCAATGTTATTTAATTTGTGTGTGAAATTTCCTATGCCTTGGTCATTTTCCTTCTCTCTCCTCCCCCAACATTAAATATCAACATTAAATATCAATATTAAATATAAGGGTATAAGAGTTTAAGAAAATAATGTAAATTAAGAAAAAAAAAAACTTTATGGAATAAAAGTATAAATACATGGGACTAAGTGAGTTGAAAAATTCCTTCATAGACTTCTTGGGTCAAAACACTTCTAAATTAGATTCATCAATAAAAATCCCATTTTAGAAAGTAATGAAATATTTTTTAGAATACTCCTAAACATGTCTGAGATATAAAAGTGAGATAAGAAAATTGTTCAAAAAGTAAAATAAAAAATGGGCGTTCTAACTCATCTTTTATCAAAATTAATTAAATTAATTTTGAAGATTCCTAAATACATGTATAACACTCATATAAAATAGTTTTTGAAAATTTCATATCGTTTTCAAAGAGGAGACTTTTAGTCAGCCTACACAAAATTGTTTAATCATAAAATTAAGGGTGTAAATCTGGCTCAGCTCGACCTATGCTGGACCTCACAGGCTCTTACCAAAATTCAAGTCGGCCCACAGGGCAAAAAATTAGGCCCAAGCCTAGGGGTTTTTGGGCCTTGGGCGGGCCGGCCCGGTGGGCCTAGCCTCGGGTTTGGGTGGGCTCGACCATTTTTTTTTTTTTTTTTTAAATTTTTTCTACCAAAATTTTATTATTTTCCACTAAAAAAGACACTAGGCTTTGGGCAGGCCGAACCTTGAGTGGGCATTAAGCGGGCCGATGGGCTGGGCTAGGCCGGGCTGAACTTCAAAATGATGGCCTACGCCCAGGGGCTCGGACTGGGCTCTGGCCCGAGCCCAAATGGACCTAAACGGGTCGAGCCCACCCTGGGCCGCAGGCGAGCTTCGGGCTACTCACGTGTCGCAAGCCATTTTTACATTCCTACATAAAATGATTCGGAGACAATTTTCCTCCGATGCTATAAATTATGATAGGATCGACAATCAAATGTGATCACATTAGAGAGTACTACCTTTATTTTATATCAACAACTAGCGTAAAATCCATACTATGCACATATAAATAATAAAATGTAATAAATAATATTAAACATATTAAAAATTGACTAAATACTATGATATTAATTTAGATGTGTATTTAAATAATATATGTTTGCATAAATATGCAAGACTAATTAATTTTTGTGAAATACACTCAATTAAATAAGCTCAATTGAAAAGGAAGAGTAAGATTGAAATTCTATAATTATAAGATAAAGATTAAAAAATTAAGTTTAAATTTGAAGATGAATATAGAAAAGAGAAAATTAGATAAATTTTTGAAAAATAATAAATCAACTGAAAATCAAGAGTGAGAGTGGATTCTGTAAATATAAGATAAAGATTTAAAAAAAAAAATCAAGTTTGAATTTGAGGATGAACTATAAGAATATAAAAAGCGAAAATTAAATAATTTTTAGAAAAATGAGGTAGAGAGAATTTTAGTAAGCATCAAATGAAGATTGAAAAAAAGAAATCAAAAATTTAAAAATTCAAAAATAAAATAAGATAAACCTTAAAAAAAATCTAACATAACTCTAATAATAGAAGAACAAAAGAGGTAGTATTGGATAAGAGGGAAATGTCACATATAATTTTTGAAAATTTGTTTTAAAAAAAAATAAGAATTGAGGTGTAGTAAGTTAAAAATTAGATAAGAGTTAAATGACAACTATAATTTTTTAAAATTTAAATTTTGTGTAGTTAATAAATACGCATTTATGATATCTTATTATACAAATTTTAACTCTATTTTGTGTTTACTACTAATAATTTTTAACAATTTTTGTATTCTAAAGCTACTTAATTAAAAAAAAAAAAAATCAAGGGATCACCTTTTTATTTCTTAATTTTGTTTTGTGTCAATAACTTATAAATTTCAACAACTATTGTATTTTGAAACTACTAAATAAAAAAATAGCATTACTTTTTCTTTTCTTTTTTTTAAATCTTAGTTAGTTTCATTTTAATTTTGTTTTGCATCAATAACCTATAAATTTTAGCATGTTTTATATTCTAAAACTACTTAATAAAAATAAAAAAATAAAAAACGTCACTTTTCTTTTCAAAATTTTTGTTAGTTTTATTTTTACTTTGTCTTAAGAGCCGACAAAGTGACCTTAGTAGTGCTATGCCCGAGTATAAATAAATAATCAAAAATTAGTTTTAAAATTAAATAATAATAATATGAAATTTATCTAAAATATGTAGTAAAAATGATTTATAATCAATTAAATTTTATTTATTTTTATCAGAGTTAACACATAAATGACTTGTATATTTATACCAACGTGACCTTCATATAATCGTTAAAAATTGTTTTGATCTATGCCCAAGAATCATTTGACATATTTATTTATTTATTAAATTGGTAAATAAATATTTGTAAGCATTTTTTATTTTTTAAATAAGAAATATGAACATATTTTATGCATATCTATTAAAAAAATTTAACTTAGGTAAATTTTTTTATATATTTATGTTAGCACTACGAAATAAATGGTTACATATATTCATATATTAAAAATTTATCTAAGATAGAGCTGCTCTAAATTATGTCATATTTTAACTTTAATCTTAGTAAAAATATTTGATAATAATAAATTTAAACTTTATGTATAAATTATATAATAATTTATTGATTTGTGACTAGTATGAGTTAGTTTGAGGGTTCTAATATTGGATTAAACATTCTATGGGCCAATTTTTGGGTCTTGTTTTGATGATCTGAACCGTTCACAATTTAGGATTCGTCGAGTACACCATCCCTGCAAAAAATCAAGTCAATCAGATATGAAAATCACATGTTTGATTAATTTTGTTTAAATCGTTTATTTTCTCACCATCCGTTTTTTTTTTTTATTATACAAAATTGATACAAACACATGGTTACCATTATCTGATCAACTTGATTATTTACAGGGATGATGTACTCAATGAATTCTAAAAATATGAATGGTTCATATTATTAAAATGGGGCCCAAAAGTGAGCCCACAAAGCCCAACAACACCTCTCCAATCTAATGGAAGACTGGCGAGAAACCCATGCTATGTTAAAAAATCAATAATGTTTAAATTTTAAATTAAAGAATTAATTATTTTCCATATGTGTATGTATGAATGTATCAAAATCATGCATTAATGCAATCCCAGGGAAGCAATTTTGAAAATAAATTTGTATGGTAAACATAAATTAAGGAAGTAATTTGAACTATGGTAGCATAATTTAAGGGTTTAATATAAAATTCCATGAATTTAATTATGAACTAATTAAAATGCAACACTTAATGACACTTCATATTTTGATTATTAAAAAATTAAAATTAAAAAAAAAATTGAGTTGAGAGTTTGAACCTTAAAGAAACCCTATTAATGTTTATTATTTATGAAAATAATAAGGTTTGATATACACGCTGAGTAGTAATGGTCATGGTAAGAGGTAGGGCTAAGTAAGGAATCCGTGAAATCTGTAATCCGATCCAGTCCAGTCCAATCCGATAGGTTTGGATTGATTTTTTGAATCCGTGGTTCGATTCCGGATTGAAAAATTAAAAATCCGTAGTTCACGGATTGGTTCTGGATTGAACTCTACGGTTGCGGATTGGAATCGATCCGGACCGTATACAAATAATTTATATTTTTATTATACATCCCCCCCATAATATCTTATCTTATTCTATATAAAACATAAACTCAAACCTAAACCCATATAATATCTTCTTTTATTTGTTAATTTTTAGTTTTAATTTGTAATGGTCTAAATAATTATGGTGAAACTAGTTTTCTTATGGTTGTTTAAATTGTAGAACAGTATGCCGTTATTATAGAAAAACATGTTGCTATTGTGGAACTAATATAGCGCTCTATTTATGTTTTTATGAAATTAAAGTGTTATATATATATATATATTTTTTTGTTATTTAATTATGTGAATCCGTGGTCCTAAACCAATCCAATCCGTGTTTAAATGGATTGGTTCTATGATTGAAACGGATTGAATTGGTTCCAATTTTTCAAGAACCGTAGATAACGGATTGGTCTTAGTTTTACCTCAATTTAATCCAATCCGGACTATGCCCACCCCTAGTAAGAGGAAAAAAACACATGTTACGAAATTTTAGTTATATAAATTATTTTATACTTTATGGTGAAGAATTTAAAATATTTTAATAAAAAATATTTTACGATAAAATATTTTTGAGTGTGTGATTTATTAATTATTTTTTCTTAATTGGAAAACTCTTTCCTTATTTGATGGTAAAGAATGAATGATTTTAGGAATAAAAAATATATTTTTTGTTTAAAAAAGAAAATGTTAATGTGTGATTTATTAATTATTTTTTTAAATTAAAAACTCAAAATCTCATTTTCCTTATACAATATATAGATAAATAGATGTTATAATCCTATCACTATTAATATTATTAACACCTATACACTTTGTTAAGTGGCTCCGTTTTAGATCCTAAAAAAGCATAGTATTTTATGAAAAATGGTTGGACAATTTTCTCCTATTTCATTAGAAATGTCGATAGCAATGTCAATTATTGAATTTTAAGGGGCAAAAATAGGCTACTTGGTGTGTTAATGTATATATGATATATATTTTTAAATATATTGGATATTGATTAAAGAGTTAGGTTTTAGAACCAAAGCTCTAATGCCATGTTACAATAGTGGAGAGAAAGGAAATAATATGTATTGTATTCAATGAATTCATCTATATAATAGAAGGTTTGTATATATAGGCTAAGAAAGAGTATTCTACAAAAAATCTAATTATGAGAAAGAGTATTCTACAAAAAAAAATCTAACTATGACAAAATAAATATATCTAGGAAATCAATACCCAATATATTTAGGGTAAACTACCAATAGGTCCTACTTTGGAGACTTATTACCCAATAGGTCCTACTTTGGAGACTTATTACCAATTAAGTCCTATTTGATAAATTTATTAAGTGATAAAGATAAATTCATCAGTCTTTTATTTTTATGAATAAATTTATAGTGATAAATTTATCAGTCTCTTTGTTTTTATGAATAAATTTTTAGTGATAAATTTATCACTCTCTTATTTTTATAGTGTTAAATTTATTAGTTAGGACCTGTAGGTAAATAAGTCTAGTTAATAAGACTAATTGGTAAGTACTCCATATATTTAGAAATATATACCATATATACATTAACATGGTGAAAGAGGTTGAGGTAGCAATAACAAAACTTATAGCTGAGATTCAAAAATGAGAAATGTAAGATATCAAAGAAATCTCATGAAGAGTTGGTGAACCAAGAAGCTAAGAAAAAAAAGGAGAAAAAACAACTAAACAAAGAGACTCAAGAAATGATGGATTTATCAAAGAGCTAGATAAAGATATTCAATCGTTGGAGACTAAGAGCAAACTGAAGAAGGACGTCGTTGGTGTAATCCTTATAAATTATAGAAAGGAGATAGAGGTCTATTTTGCTCTACTTTATAGGGATATTGGAATTTTCATAAGACACTATTTATATAATAAAATAGCTTTTTATTTTGAAAATGTTTTAGAGACACAATTTCGTATAACTGATAGGATTATTTCTACTTTAGATTGAACAATCAAATTATATTCGTAAAAAATTAAAATCTCGATCCATCAATGTGAAGATCATGGTATTACATAAAGAGAAGAGAGCCCAACATAGCCAAGAGATAAATTGTCAATAGAGTGAGGGTTAGCTCACCTAATATACTGATCCGGACAATCCATCCTTGGCTCCATTGCACTCTCTTTCTATCCAGGCAATGCCCTTAAAGATATTTGAACTCTTCTTCTCTTACTATCTCATCTCTGCTCTTGCTTGTTATGGTTTCTATACTTTCTAGTGTCTTGTGATATTTGGAGATATATATAGGCGCATACAGAGAGAGAGAGAGAGAGAGAGAGAGAGTTGACAAATGGAAATGAAGATTTATTCTCAGTACAAGTCAAACTTTCAGAAGGGCAAGGCCTTGTGACTGCCATTCTATAGTACATTGGGGAACCATGACATTCTATTTAGGATAAATTACATTGTAATTCTTATATTTTTGCTTCTTATTTCATTTTGATCCATATTCAATTAGTTTCATTTTGATGATTAATTTCAAATTTTGTATCAATTTGACCCAATTGATAATGGTATTTAGGGTCTTAATAGAAAATAGTTTTCAAGTTGATTAAGGTTAACTCAATAAGCAGAGTAATACATGTGCATTTGTCATAAAAAAAGCTAATGACTGTAATCAATTAAATTAAATTGAACCAAAGCTACCATGTCTCTTCTAAGGGTTTAGTTTCAGGAGGAGGCTACGATTCGATTCTCCCCAAGGAAAAGTTAATTTAGGAGTTAAGCACTAAGTGGTTTACAAAGGTAGAGAGACTAATTTTTATATGTGCTAATCTAACAATTAACAATTGGCTTTTATCAATAAAAACATTAATTAAATTAAATTAAAATAAAATTATAAATTCAATATCAAAATCTAACCTACTAAAATTATAAGAATTAAAACCACGCAAAGTCTAAGAATAAGGTGTGTCGATATAATTTGCCTCATATTTATCATTTAAGACTTCGTGTCGTTAACATGGTCAGCGCAGTAGTGGCCCAGGAGATAAAAGATTTGGAATGGTTGACATTGTTGAATCGTTTGACTTATTGCTGGAATATGGAATATAGAGAGAGGGAGATCGATTTCATATGTTTCAGATACGATATGCCGAGTAGTATGAACCGTGATAAAAAAAAAAATTTTAAAAAAAAAAGAAAAAAAAAAACAGAAGGATAAAAGATAGTTTTAATTTCTAAAATATACATTGTTTTTTATCTTAATCCCTTTTTTTTTTTATCGGCAAAAAAAACTTTATTGATGGAAAAGTAAAATACATGCAAAAATACATCAACAAAGTAGGGAAGTGCACTAAGCATCATAGCTATTCTCTACAATCCCAACTAGGTTGGCATCGCAAAGGAAGCAACATTATTTGCTAGCACTTGACCCAAGATTGGTGAGAAACCAATCAAAGCAACCAACAAAAGAGATAGAACAAAAAAAACAGAATATTATTTGGTAACGTTTACGTTTTCAGTTTATATTTACAAAAATTTTATAAACTGATTTTTCTTTATTTTTTGTTTATTTTTAGAAAAACATAAATTACAAACGCATTTGGTAATTGACAAAATGTTTAAAAAAATTTAAAAATATAAAAAAAAGAGTGAGAAATGGCAAGTTGTGGCAAGTAGCGGCGGAAGACGATGGTAGAGAGTGGTGACGGTGGGTGGTGGGTAGTTAGTGGTGGTGGGTGGTGGCGGGTGGGTGGTGGTGGTGGTGGTGGTGGGTGGTAGTGAGTGGGTGGTGGTGGCAGGTGGGTGGCGGATGGTGGGTGGTGACGGGTGGGTGGTGGCGGCGGGTAGGTGGCGGGTGGGTGGTGGTGGTGGTGGTGGGTGGGTGGGTGGGTGACGGTAGCGGGTGGTGGGTAGTGGGTGGTAGCGAGTGGGTGGTGGTGGTGGTGGTGGTGGTGGTGGTGGTGGCGGGTGGTGGTGGCAGGTGGGTGGCGGATGGCCGGTGGTGACGGGTGGTGGCGGGTGGTGGTGGTGGTCGGTGGGTAGGTGACGGTGGCGGGTGGTAGGTGGTAGCGAGTGGGTGGGTGGTGGTGGTGGTGGTGGGTGGTAGTGGCAAGTGGGTGGCGGGTGGGTGGTGGTGGTGGTGGTGGTGGTGGCAGGTGGGTGATGGTGGTGGTGGTGGTGGTGGTGGGTGGTGGTGGCGGGTGGGTGGCAGGTGGCTGGTGGTGGTGGGTGACTGGTGGTGGCAAGTGGTGGATGGTGGTGGCAAGTGGGTGGTGAGTGGTGGTGGCAAGTAGGTGGCGGGTGGTGGTGGTGGTGGGCAGTGGATGGTAGTGGCGGGTGGTGGGTGGTGGCGGGTGGATGGCAGGTGGGTGGTGGTGGTGGTGGTGACGAGGGGTGGATGGTGGTAGCGAGTGGGTGGTAGGTGGGTGGGTGATGGCTGGTGGTGGCAGGTGGGTGGTGAGTGGTGGTGGCAAGTAGCGGTGGCAGTGGCGGGTGGGTGGTGGTGGCGGAAGACGGTGGTGGAAAATGGTGGCGGGTGGTGGCTTGTGTTGGGTGGTAAAAAAAAAAAAAACTCAAAACTCAAAACGAAAACACATTTTTTATGTTTTCATTTTTTGGTCAAATTTATAAACTGAGACCACTGATTTATAAATCAAAAATTTTACCAAACAAGTTTTTATTTGAGTTTTTAAAATTTTTGTAAATATAAACAGAAAACTGAAAACGTAAGTGTTACCAAACGACACCTAACAGACTGGGGCATTAGTTCAGCATATTAGCTCCCACTTCATACAGCAATAGTCCAACCATTCAAGTCAGGTCCCATCCATTAGGGCAGCAGTTCAGGTCCCGATCAGTATCCATTATAAACTAGGGCATTAGTTGGCATGAGTAGCAGGACTAACATATCAGATCCCTACCCAAGCATAACAGACCAGGATCAATCATGTAGCTAGAACCATATCCAAGACCTTCAAAATGAATAGGTCAACAAGTCAGCAGTCCACATCAGTAGCATATTCAGCATTCCAACCATGCAGATATATCTAAAGCAGAACAAACCAGAACAGATCCTTATGCAGACCCATCCAGCCAAATTCATGACCCACTGATCCACATATTAGCATAGCAAGCACAGGACAGGTAGACTCCTCTGGCAGCCACCATACCACATAATAAAGCAGCCCAACAAAAACAGAATAACACACTGCTGTTAGATCTATGACTCTGCCTAATTTCACCCACCAAACTAGTGTCGTTAAGCATGTCTTTTGAGAATGCAATAACCCTAGGAAAGGGGCTAATTTCCCTGATTGTGGCATTTTGAATATTTTAGTCCGACTCTAGGTTGTGTTTTCTACTTTATTCCCAATATAGGGTGAAACGGGCTTACGAAAACCGTTTTCATTAAAACGGCATTGTCAAAGCCGTTTTTGATGAATAAAAAAATAATAAAATTTTTCTTCATAAAAACGGTTTTTGTAAAACCGTTTTTACTTAAGACCTAATTAATTTAAGTTCATATAAAACGATTTTTGTAAAACCGTTTTTATTTTTATTAATTTTTTTTTTCAATTTATAAATATTGTTTGCCTAAAATAATAATTTGAAAATAAATAGAAAACGGTTTTTGTAAAACCGTTTTTATTTTTATTAATTTTTTTTTTCAATTTATAAGTATTGTTTGCCTAAAATAATAATTTTATCATAAATAGAAAACGGTTTTCGGAAAGCCGTTTCATTTTACACAAAACCCATCTCCTTCTGCCTTTACGAAAGCCGTTTTCTCTTCCAGCCCATCTTCTTCTCCCTCACTCAACCGAACTCCGAAGGGAAGACCGACAACGAAGAGGAAGCAACGAACAACAGCCAACAGTACACCACCGAGAAAACGAGGAACACCTTCATCAAACACCCACATTCAGGTTTATATCGCATAAATGAGGGTTTTCATTTCAAATTTGGGATTTTAAATTTCGAAATTAGGGATTGCTGATTCTAGGGCATTGAAAAGTTACAAATTTTGTTATTCATAGGATATAGTTTACGATTTTCTGTATCTCAGTTCACTTTTTCTGTATCTCTATTCACTCCTTTTTTGTTTATCATATAATATCCTTATTTTCCTCTTTTTCAATACACTCTTAGCCACAAGATGTAGTGGAATTTTGAAATATTGAAATCTTGAGACATAATCTTGTGTTTGGAAATGTATTGGGAATATAGGGCAAAATTTTAGAACAAAAGTAGGAATAGCAATGAAGTAGAGTGGGATTGGATTTGTGGTGTTCTATTCCTACACCATTCCTAGTTGGGGCAATACTACTGGCCTTGGCTCATTATTAGGATCCTTGGAGCATCTCCAATGGAGATGCTGAGCACACTACACACAGATTTATACAAGTATACACACCACACGTTTGGCCATAAGCTAATACACCTAAAAAATCAAAATTTTATATATACTAGGGTAATACACCTAAAAAATCAAAATTTTATATATACACCTAAAAAATTAAAATTCTAAAAATGCAAAATTTTTAAATGCATAGCCGTATCTCTTGTGAGCATAAAATTGAAAATTAGATAAGGTAGTTCATGTCTCATAAAATGAACCCATATATATATATATATATATATATACTAGGCAGGAAGGCCATGGCCTTCCATGGTTTGTGTGCATGTGGTACTCACCCTGATGGACTTTCAGGATGGTATAGAGTTTGAGTTGGAAGTAGAGAGAGTTTGAATTGAAAATAGCAAGTTCACAAGAAGTAAAGTTCGAATTGGAAGTACGGAGAGTTTACCATTGCTTTGTTAGTTTGGCCAAATGATGCCTTTGGCCTTCAAATCTTCAATTAATAGTCTAGATATATATACAAATATCAACAATCTAATGGTGTGGAAACTATCTAATTCTTCCATTATAACCAAATGATTGCCTATTATATATTTTAATTAATAGTCTACATATGTATAAATTTCAATGATCTAGTAGTATGAAAACTATCTACATCCTTCCACCACCTTATGATGAAAAAATTCTACAATTATCTACCTAATTATAGGGATTTCTACAAAATTTTACATAAATCTAAAATCGAATTCGTAACTCAAATATTTGAATGCACCATGATATTCACAAACATTGGTGGCCAAGTACTCCTACCTAACCCACGTTTCACTCACAAGATCCACCATTATTTTAAAGTTTATTTCAAAAGTTGAGATTGTAAATGTTTCCCAAAATATTACAAATTGAATATTCAAAAGTTGATTTTAAAATAATCCCAAATGACAACAAAAATTCAAATAGTCATACTTTTTAATAAAATACAAATAGTTGGTCGTAACAACGAATGATGCATAGCTAAGTGAAACACAACATTGCCTACATAAGCTTCCTTTTTTATTACAGTGACAATTCATAAAGTCACATGGTAATAGTGAATTCACTGATTTACCTAACAGTGAGCGTGCCCTTATTTTGTCCTTATATGCAGATGGATTGTCAAGTCATGTGACTTGGTGCACAGGCTTTGGTTTTCTCGATTTTTTGCTCGATTTTTTGATTACAGTGACAACTCATCTCTTATTGATATATGTGAGATTCTCAATTCAGAAAGTCACATGGTAACAGTGAATTCACTGATTTAACTTATAGTGAGCATGCCCTTATTTTGTCCGTATATGCAGATGGATTGTCAAGTCATGTGACTTGGTGCACAGGCTTTGGTTTTTTCGATTTTTTTCTCGATTTACACAAGTTTTCAATGACAACTCATCTCTTATTGATATATGTGAGATTCTCAATTCAGAAAGTCACATGACAACAGTGAATTCACTGATTCACCTTACAGTGAGCATGCCCTTATTTTGTCCGTATATGCAGATGGATTGTCAAGTCACGTGACTTGGTGCACAGTATTTGCTTTTCTCGATTTTTTCATTCTGGTGATAACTCATACCTTGTTCGTATATGTGGGATTGTCATGCAGAGGCATCTTTCTAAAGCTGTTCATAACCAACTATATAAACGACTAAAGGTGAAGACACAACCTTACAACTCATTTCGACCTACGAAATTATCATTCATTTGTTTTAAAAAATTAGCATGGCTACATGGTTCATGGGAGGGAGTGGGAATCGCAGAGGTGGTAGGAACTTGCAAAGGGGTGACAGTTCACGACGAGGAGGGGGAAGGGGACGTGGCGATGCTGAAGACGATTCATGGGAGGGAGTGGGAATACCTGTTTTAGATTATGCTTGTGGTTATCGTGATAGGTTTGGGAAGCGACATTTTTTGATGCTCAAGTATTATCCAGTTCAAAGGAGGTTCATGTATGGATCCATCAGATAATCAAACAGGATATGGTTTAGCAGACGCTAGACTTCTGAAGTGGCCCGCACTATTTATAGAGTAAGTGCAAATGGAAAGATTATGTCGGGAAAATCGACTGAAGGTGCCAAAAGCACGTTCTGTTGAGATCCAAAAGGAAGATCCTGATAATGTTGATCGACTATATGAAAGACTACAACGTGAGATTTCTCAAATGCGCCGTAGGTTAGCCCGCGATATGCAGCTATACATAGTTAAGAAGGATGCCCAGAAGAACAGAACAGAACCAAATGTTGCGGCTATCAAGGGTGTCATGGAGGATCCTGAACTTGTCTCTGACGCTGAGCTTTCGGATTATTCAGACTCTGAGCCACCTGCTGTTTTAAGCCCGAATTAGGTGTTAATGTCTACACTTCGGCAATTTAACAACTTGCATTAATATGTAATGTCTGTGTTAGACTAAGTGTTTCCGTAATGAGTTTGTCAGATTGTCTGCCTAATATTTGTCTGTCTAACTGTTATGTTTCTGTATTGTGTGTTCAGTTCAGAGTGTCTAGGATGTATGTATTGTGTGTTCAGTTCATGGTGTCCAGAATGTATTTTTGTGGGAGACTTATGTTTGTACTACTTATGTAACTGAAAATTGTTACATTTGCAACTTCTGTTATGTTGTTTTCATGCCTGTATGAGTATTTAGTAAATTAGTGACTTCGTATATTATGTATTAAGTTTTATTACAAAAATGTTGACAAAATTTATTTTAGGAGAAATACACATTCTCTTAACTTATTCATCTTCTCAATCGTGAGAACTCAATAATGTAACCATTATTCATTGAATATAACAAATAACGTTCTCATTCTTACAAAAAACTACACTACCAATTTTCGGCGCTAAACAGTGAAAGCGTGATTTGTAATAGCGCTTTAGCCTAGTTTGAGAATTCCATCCAAACTAGGTCTAGTTTGTGAATTAAGATGATAAATTGGCTTAATATGGGAAAAGCCCCGAAATATAGTGCACATTAAAAAAAAAATAAATATTTAAAACACAAAATATTTATTCCCACTCTAGGGTGGGTTTTGAAAACACTTTGAAATTTTGGAAATTTTTGAAAAGTGATTTTGGAACTTTTTTTCAAAAAATTTGAACTAAACAAAATTTTAAAAAAATTTCTCAAAAATTATATCTTGAGATACAAACCAAACAAGCCCTAGGTTTGAGTTTTCTGAATTAAATTTTTTGAAAACTGAGTTTTTTATTTTTAGTGAATATTTTTAAAATTTTAAGCAATTTTTTTTTTACTTTTTTAGATGCATTTTACTTAGATGTGTCTAAAAAGTAAAATATTTGTAAAAAAATTTTTTAAAAAATTAATAAATATACAAAAATATGGAAATGTACTGAATTTTTGTTTTTTTTTTTTTGTTTTTTTTTGTTTTTTTTTTTTTGTATTTTTGGTATTTAGTGTATTTATGCTAGGTATGTTTAAAAACTTAAAATATAAAAAAATTCAACAAAAACAAAAAAATACGAAAAATAAGAAAATAGAATTTTCTAAAAAATGTTTTAGAAAACTCAAACCAAGCATTACGTTTTAATTTTTATTTTTATTTGTGCTGTAATTTTCTAAAGAAACCCATCTTTGAATGCATTGGAATTGCTGCTCTCTTACTCATCTTTTTTGATTCCCAAGTCTAACCTTCCCACATGAGAAAAAATAATTAAAAAAAAAATTCTGAAAACAGGCTTCGTAAATACGTTTTCTAAAACGACTTTTCTAAAACCGTTTTTTATTAAAAATATTTATGGTCAAAAATTATTTATGTTGAAAATATAAATTAAAAAAAATGAATGTAAAACCGGCTTTACCAAAACCGTTTTTTATTAAAAATATTTTTGGTCAAAAAATATTTATGTTGAAAATATAAATTAAAAAAAATTAATGTAAAACCGGCTTTACCAAAACCGTTTTTAATTAATTTAGAATTAATTAAAAACTTAATTAAAACCGGCTTTTCTAAAGCCGTTTTTTATGTTCAAATTTTATTATTATTTTAATCACAAAACACGGCTTTTCAAAATTCGTTTTCTAAAAAATGGCATTTCTAAAACCGTTTTACCCTATTATGAGAATAAAGATAAAAACACACCCTAAAGTGGGACTAAAATTTTAAAAATTGTATAGTCAGGGAAATTAGCCCTAGGAAAGGTCAAGCAAGAACTCAACAACCTGTGCTGGACATCAAATCCAGAACCGCAGACTCAGCGCCCACAACACATAGATAACAGACCATCAATGCATCACAGAATCACTCTTCAATCATCCCAACCACATCATGCCCTTACTTCAAATTGTTGGCTGCTCTGATGGACTAAAATCTCTAGCAGCAACAAAAAGCACCCAAAAAAAAAACTCACAGTACAACAACACAACAGCAGCCTAACTAGTAGAAAACAACCTCTAGCAGTAACAAGAAACACCCAAAAAACTCATAGCTGAGCCAGGCTAGTAGCAACTTAACAGAACAGAATTCACCAACTGCAACATCACAACATCACAGAGCCGGAGCACACCCAGAGCCAGGCTAGTAGCAACATCACAACATCTGCAGCCACACAGCATCCAAACTGAATACCAACCAATAGAACAAAAGCAGCAGAAAAGTCATGGAATTCATCTTAAATGTCTTTTCCAACTCTGTTCCAGAGCATGCCAATGTCTCTAAGCACACTTCAATTGATCCTTCTGGAACAGACGGTTTGAATTTCAGAAGCTTTCCATATTGGTATAGCAAATGAAACATGTAGTCATATACACACTTCATTTTTAGTTCCTCTTGAATGAGCTTGCTCCCAGCCTTTCCAATCTCTTGAACAGCAGCAGCCAAGCTCACCCACACATCAAAAGAGTTTGATGACAAACACCCACACAACAAATTCACCAACTGCAACCTGCTACCCTGAACAACCTACACTCTCTATACCAAAATGAATTCATGAAGATCCTAGACAACACCTGACTTGTGGAAAATTAAACACGACATCATTGACTGAAAATGAAGCATTCCTGAACTGAGATCTCATCCAAATTGCTAACCTCACCTTGATACATTCGCACAGAACCTGAAAATTAGGCTGTACTGCCTTAAACACACACTGATTTCTATAACTCCACACAGACCACAACACTGCTGCTGGAAGGGCCTTCCACACCAGATTAACTTTCTTCCTAAACTTCCAACCCATCCACCAAAGTAAAAGACCATCTATGGATCTGGGAATAACCCACTGAATACCCCACCAATCGATAATAGCAGACCAAATTTTCCAAGCAAAAGGACAATGAAGCATAACATGGTCAAGTGATTCTCTAGCCTCATAACAAAACATACAATTAAGGACATCTTCCCCCTCTAGAATTCCAAACCTTTGTAGCAATTCTTTAGTTTTCAGTCTTCCTCTCCAAGCTAACCAAGAGAAAAATTTTGCTTTAGGTGGGGAAAAATTATTCCAGATAAGATCAACTGATCTATGAATGGGACCATCATTGAGCATACCCCAAGCATAAACAGCATTAACCTTAAAAATACTTGACTGAGCAGCCTTCCAACCCAATCTGTCAGCTACATCACTTCTTAAAAGAGGGCCTGACCTCAGGGCAGTGGTTAATCTGACCAACTCGCCTTCTTCCCAAGCCCGAAGTGGTCTTTTGAAATTGAAAAACCACCCAGATTGACTATCTCTTCTGGCTACTTGTACATTCAAGGAAATCTCTTTATCATTAATTAACTGGAATAATCTAGGAAATTGGCATAAAAGATTTGTTGAACCCAGCCAATTATCTCTCCAGAAACTGATTCTTTGTCCATTACCTATTAAGATTTCCACATTATCCTTATAAAATTGGAGAATACTGCCATTCCTTTAGGTTATTGATAAGATGTCTTTCCAAGTCTGAGATATAGGACCGTGAACATCCTTATCGGGGAACCATCTACCCCCAACTGAACCATACTTTTCGCAAATAACCATCTTCCACAGTGCCTCATCCTCTTGCCCATATCTCCACCACCATTTTAAAAACAAACTATCATTGGCTAACCTGATGTTTTTGATCCCCAACCCTCCTTGTTTCAAACTCATGCACACTTCATTCCACCTAACTAGATGCAACTTCCTACTATGCTCAAAATCACCCCATAAAAATGATGCTTGAATCCTATCCATCTCTTTTGCAACACACTCAGGTATTTTAAAAAGAGAGCTTGTCTGTTTTATCTTAATCCCTTAAGTTTCAATTTTGTCGTTTTGGACTTCAAAATTGTCAAATGGATTATGAGTGATTCTATTTACACCACTACTTTATCCCTTTAGACACTTCATATGAGATGTTCTTTTTTTAAAAATAAAAAATAAAAAAGAATTGCCCATGTGTGAAATTATATTTAAGGACAAAACACTAAAATTAAATTTATTTTATTATCTTCTTACACCACTTAGTTTTCAATCCATACTCCTCTTCTTCATTTCTCAATTTTTCATCTCTCTTACCCATCTTTTTTCAAAAAGTGAGAATCATAGTGTTTTAATAATAGAATAAAGTAGTGGATAAAGAAATGATGAAGAACCATAAAAAAATTGAAATTGTGAGTTTTTTTATTTATTTGGTAGGTTTTTGTTTTGTTTTACTGGACTGTTCTTCGACTTTTGTTCGGTGTTTCGAAATTGAACAAAATAAAATAGTTTGTGTAACATGTCCGCGAGGGACCTCGCTACAGTTCGGACTCGATTTGTGCCACGGTTCTAAATCTTGAACCAAAGAGTCCAAATCCGGCAAATCGTTTTGAAAACAGATTTTTTTGAAAGAAGTGCCAAACATGGACTGCTTTGCCAGATACAGAGTCGCCACCTAAATATTTTTTAAATGGGAAATTTAGGAAACCCTAACTCGGTGCCAAAGGCCACGTGTCCGTCATCACCAAAGTTGGCTCGGGAACTTGGGTACGATTGGGGAAGGTCACATCGTGAGCACCCCCGCTCGCCCGGTCAAAGACCGGCCTCTACTAACCATGATATCTGTTTTTGAAAACTTTGTATGTTCTTATTCCGGTTATTAGCCTAGGTTACTATGTGATGCGCACAGCATACAAGTATAGACTGAGTCGCCTGAATTGGAACAAAACATTTCATGTTTGTTTTTGAAAGATGGTTTGCTACCCGCAGGTAGGCTTAAAATGCAGATTTTGCCACCCTCAGGTGGGCTTAGAAAACATGGTGTTGCCACTATCTAGTGGGCTTAAAACAAACATTTGATGAATTATTCCAATTCAGATAACTCAACCTTCCACCCACAGGCATTCAAGGCAGTTATATCACATAAGCACATAGCCTCATGGCGAGCATGCTATTTATGGCAATCACTCACACGCATGCAAGGATGCTAAAGCATAAAACTTACCAAGTACTCCATGCCAAAACAGAAACCGGTTAGAAATCATGCATGAATCCTAAATATGCTAAAATGCCTAATGCAACACATGCAAAATGTAACTATATGCTCGGCTATTCCAAACATGGTATGTGAAATGTTACAACTAACATGTATTCAACTTGGAATTGAAATACGATGCAGTTTGTATGATGCGCCGAGCCCGGTGCATGCAAAACAGATGAATGATGCAACATGCTGTCATACTGTATGCTAATTGAAATATGCCCCAATCTACCATCATAAGCAGGTAAATAAAAGGGAGAAAGAAATGGGGGTTGGAAGACATACATCACACGCACGCACACTTATTACAATTATGCCCTCGCGCAGAGGGTCCGAATAAATAATAATACAGTCCGAAATAAAAGAATAATACAGTCCAAAATAATACAGATTCCTAATTAATTGACAAATTAACTAAGAAAAACTGTAAACTGGCATGCAAGCCAGGGACTGCCTCGATTCTGATGAATGATGCATGTTTGGGCTGCTTTGTGCGGAAATCCATTGGGATGCCCCAATTAGCCTCTGTTTGCAATGTTTCTCGAAATGCGTGCCAAGTCCCGGAAAGTTGCTGATTCTTCATTTTGCTGCAACAGAGAGCAGGAAAGGGGCATAGCAATGTATTTCACAAATATATGCATGCCTCGATCCTCGTGCCATCAATCACGCATATCGATGCATGATGGCCGAGGAGCCGAATTGCACAACTCAATATAGGATGAATGCATATGAATGCTACAACAAAACCTAACTCCATCATGGGTAATCCGGAGTGTCGGTGACTTGGGAATTGAGACCCGTTCCGTCACTCAGGGTGCGAAACGTGCCTCGTTTCCCGTGCAATATGCGCGATATGCATGAATGCAACCTAACATATGACCTAGCATACACAATGCAGATGAAAATGAGATGTCTCGAAATGCGTGCACACAGGCACGCAAACCGAGGTAATGACACACGCGATATAATGAGACTAAAAATGGCATGACAATGTAATATGGGCTTATACCAACATGAGTGAGCCTCAGCCACACTCACACAGGAGGCCAATAGATGAAAAAAGATGTGCCTCGAAATGCGTGCACACGGGCACGCGAACTGAGGCAATGATATAAGGGCATGAAAATGCAAAAATCGGGCTTACACTAATATGAGAGGACCTCAGCCGCACTCACATAAGATGCCGTCGGATAAAAATAAGTGCCTCGAAATGCGTGCACACGGGCACGCAAACCGAAGCATGGCCCGAAGGCACGAAATGGCATACGGAATGCAAATTGGGCTTACGCTAACATGAGAGGGCCTCAGCCACACTCACATAAGCCGCCGATGGATGAAAATGAAGTGCCTCGAAATGCGTGCACACGGGCACGCAAACCGAGGCATGGCCCGAAGGCATGAAATGATGTACGAAATGAGACGTGGCAAATGACACATGGAAAATGCAAATTTCAGCAACTAAAAAGATGCAAAATAGCCCCCGAATTAAAGCAAAATCACACCCGATGCCCGAAATGCTATGCTAAGCACCCAAAATGACTTGCAGCTATGCCTAACATGCACAATATGGACATGACATGTAAAGACAGATTCTAGGCAGTCCCCAAACTAGCATTTTTCCAGTACAAAGCATGGCCAAACAATGATCACAAGTATGGAAAAAATAGCATGCAAAAATGGGGGAAAAGAGGAGAATAATGAAACAAGTGGTATATACAATGCTCAAACTGAAAAACACAATTCTACAACATTAAAGAGGGGCCAAAAATATGCACATTTACAAGAGATGACATCCCCAAATTCAGTATGTAGATATGCTCAATATAGCATGCAAGATGAAGCCAACAAAGGCTATAACATGAGGTATCAAAAGGATGCACCAAACAGCCTTGGACCCTTAACAAAACATGAAGAATGGGTCATTTTAAGACTCTTTCCAAGCCTGATGACGGCTCAAAAACAGAAGCCAAATAAGCTCAAAGGGGCATGCCAAATAGGAGTAGAACATGAATTCAAAGCAAGTGGCATGTAGAGCATGAAAACCAGGTTAAGCCCTTCTTAAATGTTGAAGAGAGGCTCAAAATAAGCACAATATTAGTTCATAAGATGCTCCAAATCAGATCACAAATAGGCCAAATAAATCATGCAATTTTACGGAAAATATGGAGGATTACAAAGAAAGTGCATGATAGAGAGGCAAAACATGATTGAGCCCTTCTTCGAAGTTGAAGAAGGGTTCAAAATAGGCCCACTCACAGTATATATCAGGCTCGAAAATAGATCACTCAAAAGCCAAACAAAGCATGCAATTTATTGGCCTAAAGAAAGGTATTGAAAGAGGTGCATCATGGAGACACCAAACAGAGCTGAGCCCTTCTACAAAGTTGTAGAGGGGCTCAAAATAAGCCTAAAACCAGTAGGGGTCGGAGCCCAAAACAAAAGGCAAATAGGGTAAAGAATTGACTCAAAATTGTGCTCAAAAAAAGGAAATAGAGTCTTACCCTTGAAGATCTAACTTTGGTGGCTTCTTGGCTTCAATTTGTTGATCCTTAGCCTTTGAAAATCACTCCTTTGCTGCTGAAATGGAGGTGGTGATGGTGGTGCTTAGGGTTGATGAAGAGAGGAGCTAGAAACTTGAAGCTTTTTAGGGTTTTTGGCTATGGAAATGGAGGTTTTGGAAGAGAGGCTCTTGAGATGAAATTTTCTAACCTCAACAAAGGAGCTGTCCAGCCCCTTAAGAGGACCAAAAAGGGTGTAAAAGGGGAGGGAAATGCATCCAAGCTTTCCCTCCCAAAATATCCCCCGGAGGACAGGGATATTTTGAAAAGCAGCTGGACAGCTGTAAAGGGTTCAAAAGCAGAAAACTAGCCGGCCAGGTGGATTTCTTGAAGGTGGCCGGCCGGCCACCCCAACTGGTCGGCCAGCCACTCCCCCTGGCCGGCCGGCCATGGCCAAAAAAAGAAGTGAAGAATTGCTGGCCGACCACCATGTTTTGGTGTCCTCCCAGGTGTGTAGAACAAGGTTCCAAGGTTGGAATTTGGCAACTCTGAAACAGGAGTCACAACATTGAACTTGAAGGAGAGGCTCAAAAATGAAAGTAACAATTACTGGCCGACCAGTACTTTTTAGGGTCCTCCCATATGTGTAGAACAAGACCCCATGGTTGGAATTTGGCAACTCTGAAACAGGAGACACAACATTGCATTTGAAAGAGAGGCTCAAAAGTGAAAATCACAATTACTGGCCGACCACCACTTTTTAGGGTCCTCCCATGTCCCCTCATCACAAATATGTAGTCTCGGCTCGAAGAAAATACCCCTAGGGTGTTCAACATTAGCCTGGAAGTGAGCAAAACGGACGCCGGAGGAGCGAAACTGGTTTTCTGAAACAATTGCTGGCCTCCCACCCTCCAGTGATCTTCCTGGTGCTAAAACAGAGGTACCTGCCAAAATTGAACAAAAACTAATGCAAAACGAAAGCTCGGGGACCAAAACCGCGCGGTTCGGGGTCCCGAAAATGGGCTGCAGGCACCGAAAGTGGTGTTCGGCCACGAAGTGGGTATCAGAGGCCCCAGTGTCCCTCGGTATGATAAAACAGAGGCACTTGTCAAAATTGAACAGAAACCGGTGCAAAATGAATGCTCGGGGCCCAAATCACGCAGTTCGGGGTCCAGAAAATAGGCGGTAAGCACCGAAAGTGGCGTTCGGCCACGAAGTGGGTATCTGAGACCCCAGTGTCCCTCGGTATGGAGTAAATGAGATGCATGCCAAAAACTGGAGAAATCAGAGATGGTTGGTCGGTCCCGAGCCGAGGCACACGGCCTGACGGCTCCGAAAATCGGGAACTGAGCTCCGAAATGGGCAAAATGGCCTACGGCCACGAAATGTAGCCCACGGCCACCGAGAGATAGCCTACAGGACCACTCCCTTCCCTCAGGAAAGAAAACAGAGAAAACCGAGTCTGGTTCGCAAACCGAGGCAAGGCACAGAAGAGAGTTCGGAAGTCCGGAGGCAGGGCGCACGGCCGCGACTCTGAGACTTCTGAACGAGCACAGTATGCAACACCACCAAACGCTCAATCGGTGACGTCTGAGTCTTAAGGTCGGTCAAAAATGGGGTGTCTACAGTTTGACATCACATTACCAAACAAAAAAATATTGTTTGGTAACCAACTGCCGAATAAAAGATACATTTTTGGTAACTCAAGGCCGAATTTTTTTAATTTGTTCGGCTACTCATTACCTTGTATTTCTAGTTTCATTTATATATATATATATATATATATTTGCTTAGAAAGATTATACTTCTACTCATTGCAACAATGCAAATATTGTATTATTAGTGGATTCCAGTCATGAATTCATTATAGTGTTTGTTAAGTTTTTTTATGAATACAATTTTTTCTTATTTTTAATTTGTATTGAGTTTTATTAATAATTTGACGTATAAATGTATTTATTATCTTTAAATTTTTAGTAGTCGTCAACTATTAATTAGATGAGACTTCTGATATTAGGAATAAGACTGAGTTGTTCTTTATCATTTATCCATGCAACAGTGCTTGACGTTTTTATCACTTAGATCAATACCGATTGCAACACTTGATCCAAAAGATATCTGTATAGGATTTGTAAATGGAAACCATTTCATGTAGGTATAAACTACCGAGCCTACTTAGATCATTATTATGTCTTATTTTGTAATTCTACTTGTTGATGTCTTTGTTATAGGTTTATCTGCAACCTGGTCATCCAGTACCTTCGATAGCAAATAATTGGATTTGTTTTCATTACCCGTGTGCTAGTGGATAGGAAAAAACATATACTACATGTATTCATCAATTTCGTACGCTTGTCAGCCCTGATGTAGTAACTACCGAAATTATTGATATAGACGAATTGTAGTAACATGTTTGATTGATAAATGTAAATAATGACAGATTTTATGGATGCTTTTATGGATGTTCATACACTTGATGTTTTATGAATATTTTTATGAATACTTTTTATGTATGATTTATGGATATGTGTTTGATTTATGGATTTTTTTTATGGATGCTTGAAGGAAAAAGTAAATCTTTCAACGTAAAGTGACAAGTAGTTAGACAAATCTATTATAATTTGGTAACATGACATTAGAGTAATCTAATTTGTATAGTAATGTATCACCGAATAGACACTTCACAAGTGGCTCTAAATTAATTTCTTGTTATCATCAAATTGAACGGCAACATACTGTTGGGAAAAAAAAGTTTGATTCATTAGTATTATATTACCGAACAGGCCTTACACAAATTTAAAAATCATTGTTTAGAAAAAAGTGGCTTTGTAAATGTATAGCAATAAAATGCAGGAGAAATCTATTTTTTCTGGCAACATAACACCAGTGGAATGTAAATTGTTTAGCACTATGTGACCAAACAAACACTTCGTTGTGGGCTCCACTCACTGCCTTGCTTGCTTCTTTCTCTTTCCCCTTGCTTGCTTCTTTCTCTGTTCTCTTATTTTTCCCTCCAAAAACTATTGGCATAAAAAGATAAAAGGGTTTTGAAGAGTCTTACTTTAGAGTTAATTTTGGTAATATAATAAGTGTAATGAGAATTACATTTTTTTTTAGTGGTGTAATGAAATGAAGAGTGTAAAGAGGTAAAGTAGAGGTGTAAATAGAATCACTATTTGATTATAGGTCTAACATTTGTTTATATTGGTAACATGAATAGGGATAAAATACAGTTCTGGTCTCTAAAGTATACATTTCTTGTCATTTTAGTCGTTCAAGTTTTAAAACTTGTCATTTTGATCATCAAAATTGTCAATCTGAGTCAATTTTGTCCCAACTCAAATTAACAATTTTGATAATCAAAATGACAAAATTTAAAACTTAAAGGACTAAAATGACAAAAAAAAATGGATACTTTAAGGACCAAAACTATTTTTATGGGAAATTCTATTTCCAACACCCTAATAAACTCAGTCAACACACTTAATGAAAAATTAAATTAATGACAATTATATCCTAATTAAAAATTACTATAATAGTCATTGATCAACACTCCTAATATTATATATACAAATTCTCTATACACATCTTTTAGAAATATAAATTTCTCAATATACACTTTTTGAAACAAAAAAATTAAACCCTAATTTTTCTTTTGTAATCATTTTGCTTCTTACACACTCTGTACTCCTCTCTGTTATTTGCAAACAAAACATCTCCTCTATTACTTTAATCTTTAAGTTTCTACTCAATTAGTAATATCGTTTAATTATTAGTTCAACAATTTTTATTTAATTTTGATATGGAAGAGTAACAAACCTATGACAGTTCAAACTGAAGCAATAGTGACAGCAAAATCATTATTGAAAATGTAAAATCGTGGAGTATTTTTTTTTTTTTTTTTTGCGTTTTTTAATCAGAAACGCAGTGCCGAATTTGTTAAATTAATTCGGTTATCAAATACCGAAATAATATGAGTAGTTCGTTATTAGGATTACAATTTTTTAATTTATTTCGGTCTTAGAGTTCCGAACAAAATTAATATTTTCAGTCCATAAATGCCGAATTTTTTTATTATTTTCGTTTTTTATTGGCCGAATTATTTTACTTATTTCGGCTCTGTAAAGGCGGAGACAGATATTTAGAGAGAGAGAGAGAGAGAGAGAGAGAGGTTGTTGGGGTCAGTGCTGTTGGCTTGAAGCTTTGAGGCGGGAAATGGAAACAGTTTTTAGCATTTATAAAATCGGAATGCTAGGCCTGTTAATTAGTGTATTAATTAATATATCGACAGTGTTTAGTAGATATTCAATGGAGCTCTTGAAATTTTCAATGGAGGTGAGGAAAGTGCAGATTTTTTTTTTTTGGTTTTCTGTTTGAACTTATTCTTCTTCCCTCCTGTTTGAAGTAAAAATGTAAATTGGGGTCACTTTGGTCTTCAGGAAAGTGGGTGGAAGTAGAATTGTAAATTGGGATAAATTAAAGTGTGTATTTTGTGGGTAAAGTGTGCGTACATATAAGTGAAGGATTTATTTGTAATTTTAAGGATGTGAATTGAGATAATTACTTAACAATTAAATTAATAGAGATGTGTATTGAGAAATGATTTGCCCTGAGTTTATTAGGGTGGTGGAAATAGAATTTCCCTATTTTTATCCAAAGATAAAATACTTTTTCTGTTATCAATGCAACGGATGTTAAATAGAAATTTGAGAAAGTAAGGAAACAAGTTAGGGAACCCTTTTGGTACACATCTTTTGTAAGCTATTTGTAATAAATGTTACATAATTAGGGTACAAAAATGAAGTCACACATTTTTTATGGTATTATTACATATTTTATGGTAAGATTACACATTTTGTAATTCAAAAATATATCAATGAAAAATGTGCAATATTACCACAAAAATACGTAACTATTATTGTATGTAGCTAAAATTATTTTGTTTCCTTACTTTTCCATTTTTTATTTAAAATTTATTTTTCTTCACTCTGGACTAAGTTACATAGTTAACATTTTATTGTACGACATTTGGTCTTTGTGAGAATCATTTGAATTAAGTAGTGTAGTGAATCACATGGTTCTCACCGACTTACACAATTTTTTTTTTATAAATTTTTTATATGCTCTCTCTAGAATTGGAAAATCATTTTGAGATCTTCAAACATATTTAAGAGTTCAATGTGATTATCACTTCGGCCAAGCCTATATTGACTCCTTAACAATTTATTTTATGCTTTTTACGTTAGCGTTTCATATTTATTATGTTTTTCACTTGCTCTTGTTACTGTACTAGTTGAATATCAACATTAAGGAAATCTTTTTTTATTTTCAATGAAACCACCCTATCCCATCATGCAAGCATACATAACATCTAAGCATACATAGAAAATAAAGCGAAATTTATTAACTAAATTACATTTTACATGTCCCAAACTAAATAAAATTAGAAATATTACAAGTCTTTTCCACATATCTTAAACGGGGTCTACTCATAGGTCAACACAAATTATATAATTCTGCATCATGAGGAAATGATATAGTAAGGGTGAAACATATATGCCTTCAAAAGGACATGACATGATTACTTCAGTATCAATATTCTCTACCTGCATCTAAAATGGTAAATATAGAGGGTGAATCCAAAATAATTGGCTTAGTAAGAAAAAAAAATTTACAGTCCACACACACACATATATATATATATGATGACATGTGCAAGTGAACATGATTAAATACATACATGAATCCAAAATTTGAAGAAAAATATTTATAAAGTTATGAGAGTAGGCAACCAAGAAATTACATAAGTCCATTTCAAAGTGCCCATTTGAACTATTTAACACACTTATGCACATACACATACTCATACCAACACCAATGTCTCAAACTGTACAACTTGCTCAACAATATTTATTCTTCATTCTTCATGATTCCTCTCCGAAGGGAATCCCTTTCGTAATATTCTTCATTTTTAATAATTCCTCCCCGAAGGGAGTGAGTACCCCTTCACTAATTCCTCCCCGAATACCCTTTTGCAAATTCAACCAAGTCATTCAAAGTTTCATCATCAATCCCACGTATCAACAAAAGTCACATATTCTCAAAGTGATTTCAATTCATGGTTTACAATATTTTCAACTAAGTCCTCATGCTCAATTTCATCATCTTAGTATAACAAATTTCCAAAAGTTAAATCTTTCAAGATGTTTTGATTTTTCACAAGTTAAGACTTTTCAAACCAAACATGAAGGGTTTTCCTAAAGAAACAACATCAATGACCATGCTCGTCTCAATTTTATCATAAGTTAAACCAAAACATAGTATGTAAAGATATTTTCATAAATAAACACAAGAAATCAAAGATCTACATGAAGAGAGTGGAAATCCGCTATCAAATACCAAAATGATGAAGTCTCGAGCTTGAAATGGTAGTGACACGAAAATCTAATCAGTATGTGAAGCCCTTAAGTTGCTCTACAAATTTTCTTTTGCACTTGAAAACCAAATCTTGCTTTAGAAGAATAAAAATCTAGAGAGAGAGAGTGGGCATTAGGTTTTGGTGTAGAAGAAGAAGGGCTTAAAGTGAGAGAGAGCAAGAAAAACAAATTATTTATGATGCTTTTCGAAATAAGATATATATATATATAAGAGTAGCGCCCACAATGCGAGTAAAAATTGCGACATGCAGAAACCTAACCGGTCGACCTCTATGGATTTAGCCTAATCTGCTGCCATTTATGTTGGTATTCTTTATAATCGATCTATTGTTTGATGCTTCTGGTCATTCTCTTTTTTTGTTGAATAATTGCTCTATTGAAGAATATTGATATATTCGTGGCCAAATGAGTTGGACCTTCTAGCAACATGTGTAATCATGTTATTATGGATAGATTACAAAGTTATTATTCTAGGGAGATGGATTTATATGGTGGAGTGAATAAATTAAGGAGATTTGATTTATGGAGGATTTTTAGGGAATAGATAGACACTTGATTACATCCTTCCTTGTTTTTGATCCTTGTATTATAAAGAAGGATTTATTAGCCTATGGGTAAGGGAGTTGAATTTTTAACTAACAAAATTTTGAGAGCTTATCTATTTTCTTTTTTAAGGATTTAAGAAAAACTATAGTAGATTTTAGGGAAGACGGGGATAAAGACTTTGGCTTCTCCTTTTTTCCTTCTCGTTCTAGCTCTGTCAAGTTATGCAAGTACACAAAAAGATATCTAAATAAACTGATATATTTAAAATAAAATTAAAAAAAAAAAAAAAAAAAGCATGCAAAGAAGAGGGCATAGAGTCCACCTCAAAAAACAAAAACAAAAGAAGAGAGAAAATAAAGACTTGCCATATATCATGATGATAACCGAAGTATTTGAATTTGATGGTACTAGCATTCCATCACAACATTGAGTTGGTCTATTGAGCTTTACATGAGAAGAAGAGAGGCAAATGTAGCCAAGGACAACCCGCCGGCAAGTCATCTGCTCAAGATTTTGAATATTGACAGTTACCTATCATATCAATTATTATATATCGAGATTTTGAGCTTTTCATATCGTTATTCATCAGTATATCAGATTATCCGATATTAACTGATATATAACGATCGATACTATTATTTAAAATCAAACACTTGAAGCAAATGTCGGTCGGCAAGTCATCCTTGGCTACAATTCACTCTCTATCTCTTCATGCAAAGCTCTCAAACCACATTTCACCAATTCTATAATCTAAATGTCTCTAGTCAACTTGTGTTGTGTCATGATGTTTGAGGTATATATACAGGTACGGATGGTTCATGAACGTCTCTCTCAACCTGATATATTCTCAGTTTCAACAATTGCCAAAAAGGAATGTGCTTTTATATGCAATCCAGGGGGTCACAAACATATAGCCCATAACATTAATAATATTATGACAATCCCAATTATATTTTATTGCATTAGTTTAAAAGGATCATCATTTATATAAGTTACTAATACAGTAGTGACACATAATATGAGTCAAAGATTCTCTCTAATTAGGATTGCAACTTTCACATGACCTATTTTAATGATTTAAACCGTTCATCTTATAAATTTTTTTCAGGAAGATCATCTATGAAAAAATTAAATTAATTGAGCAATTATAGCTATATTTCACACATGTCATATTTATTTTCCAAAAAATGAACGATTTATTTTCAAAACTATAGTTGCGTAGTTAATTTTTTAAAAAACAAACTTAATTCGATCATATGGCTACAATTGTTTGATTAGTATAATTTTTACATAAATGATATAAGATTTTACAAAAGGAGCGGTTTACATCATTGAGATAGGTTCTGTAGTGAGCCACTAAGCCTGTTTTTGGATAACGAATTTTAATAGAAATTTAAAAAGCAATAAAAATTAAAATTAAAATAATATAAAATATTTTTTTCTCCATTTCTCGTTATTCTTTTTAAATTTCTTTATAATTTTATAATTCAAGCACAAAATAAAAAAATCAACAATATCTCCCCATTAAAATCTTCAACAGGAGAGAATCCTCTCTCTCATATATAAATTTTAATACACAAATATAGCATTCATAACATTATTGATCCCATAAAATCATGAATTTTCTAGTGTCATCCAAAACCTTCCTATTATGGTTAGAGAAACTTTGGAAAAATGTTTGAGGGCCCGAAATTGTTTGGCTCGAAATTAGCTCGAAATTCAAAACGACGTCGTTTTGAGTTTCGAGCCAATTCGAGCTTTGAAAAATTTCAGGCCCTGTAGCAGCATTGAAACTTTTGTCTTAGCAAAAATTTATATGGATCCCTCAATACAATATAATGAGAGTAATGTTAGGGTACCTTAAATTTTATTAAATACTCTATTAAATGTGTGTATGTGTGAGATCAAAATAGTATGGATCTCATTCACTCTTCAATTAATTGTGCATTTCAAAATGTTAAAATAATTAACTTTACTCCATTATATAAAAAATGTCAAAATTTTTAAAATTTTATCAAATATTTTTATTAAATATCTCACATAAATATAAAATTTATATTAAACCTTATATAATATAAATCTCACGTTGATATAAAACATTTAATAAAATTTTACTACGTCTAACATTTTCATTGAGTGGAGTAAAATTAGTTTTTTTTTTCAGCACTTTAGAATGCATAATTAATTGAAGAGCGAATAGAATCGTGACTTGATTGAGAGAGAGAGAGAGAGTGAGTGTGCGTGTGAGTGGGTACAGAATCACGAAAGAGAGGGAGAGACAGAGACAGGTCATCCTTTGATAAGTGATAAGTCATGGGGCCATTAATTTTTTATGGACTGGCTTCCCTCAGTCCATGATCTAATTGAAGAGTATTGTTAAGTTTGTACAGATTCATTACGGGTTCTGTTTTGATAATCTAAATTATTTAATATGTAGAACTCTTTAAATATTACATATTTGTAAAAAATCATATTAATCGGATATCGATAACTATATGATCTAATTAAGTTTTATATAAAAAAATAGTTGGTGAAAAATAAATAATTTATAGAAATCTGATCCGATGAGATAGCTATCGATATCCGATTAACTTTATTTTTTACAGGGATATAGTACTTGACGAGTTCTACACATTAACGGTTTAGATTATTAAAAAAGAATCCGTAGTGAGCCTCCACAAACTTAATAATATCCTCTAATTTAATCATGGGAGGAAAGCCCAGCCCAATTTATTATCATGGGGGAATATAACAACATTTTCAAGAATGATAGCCACATTTTTATATATATATATTATTTTATTAGTGGGGCATTAATTTATTTTATGAGGAAATACAGAAAGATTTTGGATTATAATAATCATATTTTTATTACTATTTTTTATTATATTTTGTTTATTGGTTTATGCATCACAATTATATTGATTTAATGGTTTCAGCCTATTATACATTTTTTTTTTGATATACTAGAGGAAATGAAGAGTCATGACATCCTGATGAAAACACAATGATTATTAAACCAAAAACCAATCCAATCAATAATTAGTTTCTCTCCCTTTTTCTTTTCCTTTTTTTTTTTTTTTTTTTTGCTAAGAACACATTTAGCAAGAAAATGTAGAACTTTCACATGGCATTCAGATTTGGTTTGGTAATATCACTTTTTAGTTTAAAAGTTAAAAAATCACTAAAAAAATAAAAAAATCAACGATACATACTAAAAAGTCAAAAATTCTCTTTTCTTTTTACTTTTTACACATTTTTTTATAAAAAATTAAAAAATCATCCCAAATATACTAATTTTTTTATATCATATTTTAGTCAAAAAATTAAAAAATTATTTAAAAAGTTTATTCCCAAACGTAAGCTGTGACTTGAGAAAAAAGAGACAAATAAAAAAAAAAAAAAAACTCTATTACAGAAAATTTATGCCCAAATAATTAAAAAATATATATCATTAGTCAAGGAAGAAAGAATTAAGAAATGAAGACAGTAAGAGATGGACCTTTACTATTAATTTTATGGTTTTAAGGATATTTTACTATTAAAAATATATAAAATGTATCATGTCAAAGAGGCTGACCATATATATTGGAGAGGCATCTTTTTCATGTCTACCTAAAGAAAATTTGGGAAATTCTAATCGGTATCAACTTTTATTTATTTATTAAAAAATGATCTGGATCTCTTTTTTTCCCGAGTTCGGATCGTCGGCTGCACTATCCTGTCGCCCTCCCGGCCGCACACTCCAAATGACGTCGTTTTAGCCCTTTTTTTTTTTTTTTTTTTCACTCCACCTTCTTATTTTGCTTTTTCAGCCCCTGTTTAATTGATTGGCTTTTCGCATCATCGTCTTCAAAATCTTTGATTGCTCTTTAAAATCTTCAAAATCTTTGATTTTGAAGAGAGACAGCCCCTGTTTCATATACGTTTAATGATGATCATCTTCAAAATCAAAGATTTTGAAGAGAGACAACCCCTATTTAATGATAATCATCTTCAACCCTTGTTTAATTGATTCGATTTTGATTGCTTTTTCAGCCACTTAGAAGGAAAAAAGAAAATATTTAGAAAGAAAAAAAATAGAAGCAGAGGCAAGAGTGCAGAGAGAAGAATGAAGGAAGAGGCATCACCGAAAAATTATTAGAAGGAAAGGGCAACCAAATTGACAACTCGATCGGACTCAAACAACTAGATTAGAAGGAAAATTATTTCATTTGGTTTGAGATTTTATTAGATATGTGGGTCTTTATGTGATTTGTTGCAGATTTGAGATTGCATCTATATTGAATCTATATTTGAGAAGCTTGTAGGTTTGCAATTTTTCATTTTGGGTTTGAATCTGGGTTTATTTTGTAGTGGGTGTGATTTTGTAGTTTTAGAGAGAGAAAAAAGGAAGAAGAAGAAGAAGATGGAGAAGAAGAGATAGTGGGTTTTGGTAGTTCTTATACATAGAAAGGAAGAAGAAGGAGATGGAGAAGAAGAGGTGGTGGGTTTGATTTGCAGATTTGAGATTGCATCTATATTAAATCTATATTTGAGAAGCTTGTAGGCTTATAATTTTTCTTTTTGGGTTTGAATCTTGATTTATTTTGTAGTGGGTGTGATTTGGTAGTTTTTAGAGAGAGAAAAGAGGGAGAAAAAGGAGATGGAGAAGAAGAGATGGTGGGTTTGGTTAGTAGTTTCTACAGGTCAAAAGGAAGGAGATAAAGAAGAGGCAGTGGGTTTGGTTCAAACGATAGGGGGCTTAAAAAAAAAAATGACGTTGTTTAGAGTGTGCGGCAAGGAGGGCCGCAGAATAGTGTGGCCGACAATCTGAACTCCTTTTTCCCCCCACCCCTTTACCCCCTCTCTCTCTGATTGACCAATTTTTCTTTTTTTTTTCTTTTTTTCCTTCTCCTCAATCACCATCCGCTACGTGTATGTGGGGGGTGGTGGGGGTGGTGATTGGAAGGGGTCTCAATCACTTCTCTTATTTATTTTTGTCAATGAGAAAAAAGTTTATTGAACTATGACCAAAAAAAAATTGAAAAAAAACAATGACATCAATTGGCATCTTACCACCCACCAAAGTTCCCCCTTAACCAATTAGGGAAATTTAAGAAAGTTACAAATTTTTTAAGTAAATATAAATACACTCTTTAAATTTGTTTAAAATACAATGGAAATTACATTTGGTTCTTTATTAATAAATTATCGAGTCAATTAATAATTTTTGGTGATATCAAAAATTTATTTTAATTAATAATTTAGGTAATTTTATCATTGTATAATAGAGCAGTTAGGAGTTTTATTTTCCAGTTAATTCTATTGAATAAATTTTTTTAACAATAAGATATTTGTAATTTTTCAAAACACAAAACACAATTCATAAGGTTTGAGGGATGTATTATGTTGATTTGTAGTAAAAGTTGCATATGATGAATATATTGAATGCACCTTAAAATGAAAGTTGTACCTTTCGCGATGAGCCAAAAAATTTCGTGTAGTTTACTTTTCTAATCACAATTTGACAGTTCAAAACTTAAAAACTTATTTGGTTTTGGATTTTTAAACCTGCATCCAACTTAATCATTAGAAAGTTCTTTTCAAAACTCATAATCAATTAAGTCTCCATAAATAATTTATACAAAAGTCTCCAAAACATAATTTATACAATTATCTCTAAAAATAATATATAGTGATGGGCTCCAGAATCTCTTACTCAATAATTCCTTAAATGTTTCAACTCCAATCGCCACTAAATGGCTTCACACCTGAAAAATAAATTAATTCCGAAAGTATACAATACAACAAGAATAACAATACTTGGATAGAGAATAAATTAACAGGAATCCAACAATTTACAACATGGCACAAATGATTCGATTAGATAATCAAGCAATTCACCGAATTGTACAAACAAACAACTCAACATATGATAACTTGTTCAGGACTATATACTTGGTCCTACTCAGTATATGACCAGTGATCGGCTTTATCCACCTCACTCAAGCACAACTGCTTGTCCGGGCTTATTGGTTCAAGCTATTGGCAAGATTCACTCAATCTATATATGGAATATTTTTACATCATTTAGCCAGACATATCAACATTGACTATACAGAATAACTTCACATAATTTAATGAATGATTAGAGTAATCAAACGTATCAACAAGAATGATTCCACATAATTTATCAAACAATCAGAATAATGAAGACGAGTACAATTGAAGATAATTAAAATAAACTCTTTGCAAAGAGTTTTAAAGGAAGTATATTGTCCATCACCTGAATTATCTCAAATAATCTCCTCCGTCACCAACATTTTAATCTTCCGATATTTCTCCATAGATCTCCAAACATAGCGGATTGAAATTCTAAGACATAAGATATGTAAGGTTTGACAAAATCTATAACTCTCCTCTTATGTAAAAATGCTACCTCTCCTCTTATGTAAAGAAGCACCAAGGAGATAGCTATGAAAATATCCAGAGACAAAGCTCATAACTACTAAGCAGAGGTCGATCATAAAAGTTCGACAATAAAGCAAGTCTGGGATAAAATCATTAGTTACAACCACAGAGAGGGTCAGTTACATTTACAGCATCGATAGAGTCCTAGATGCACAACCAAACACTAAACAAATAAAGACAAAATAGAAGGGGAAAAAAAAAAACAGACCTCAAGTCCCAACATGCCATGGGTGACGGCGGATCTGGTAGAGGTAGTTCGCAGAGGCAGTAGTATTATGTAAGTGGTGGCAAATCTGGTGGCAGTGTGGTGATAGAGGTGTTGATGTGAGGCGAAGGAGAAGGGAGATAATAAATCCGGTGAGGCCATAACTAGGGAAGTCGGAGGGGAAGTTGTAACAACCCCGACCTGTGATTAGCCTATAATTCTTGATTAAGTATAGTGTAACAAGTAATTAAGATGAAATCTTAAGTTAATTGCATGTGTCATGTGTTATTTGTGTTTATATCTGTCTGCTGTAGGATTATCTGTCGGTAATTCTGCTTGAATCTATGAATTGAAGGCCTTATCGGCCACCGAACACGAAATTGATTAGGCTAAACGTGTAAATTAAAATTTTTGGAATATTATGATAAGTTTAATTAAAATTCAATTTGGAATCAAATGAGTAGAATAATTTAAATATTAAATTTAACTAGCTTAACTCTAATCACACTTAATTAGCCTAATGTTAATCAAGCCTATATAAGGCTAGGCTACATTTTAGAATCACTCCATTCTTCACTTTCCTTGATAAAAAACGTGAGAGAGAGAGAGAGAGAGAGAGAGAGAGAGAGAGAGAGAAGAGTGAATTCAAGCTTTAGAGGTAGAAAAAGGGGAAATCTAGATAATTGAGAGGAAATTGAAGGAATTGAGGGAATTTAGCTTTAGCACTTGCTAATTCAACGCTTAAGGTAGGAATTATACTTTTCACTTATGAATTTGAGTTAATAATGTAAGAATTCAATAAGTTTCAATGAGTGAATAAGAAGAATTGAGCTAAAGAAAAAGAAAAGAAGAACACTCCATGCATGCATGCATAGTTCATAGATTTTGAGTTTTGTTTTCACTCAATTCCTTACATGCAAGTGTTTATCTTTGTCAAGTTATGAGAGCTCATTATGATTCTACACTCAAACACTTCATTTGTGCATGGTTTAGGAGTTTTGAATTCATATCATCACATGCATGTGAATATACATAAAGTTTCACTTTGATTATGAAGAATTAATTTGTGTTTGGGCTTGATTTTACGAATTGACCTTCATTTCATGTTTTACTACAAGTTTCCAAGTATTTTCTAAAGTTTTTGGCCCAAATGAATAAGGTTGAAGCTTTAGAATCAAGTTTTGAAACTTGAAGAGCAATATAGAAATCCCAGAATTTGGTCGAGCGTAAATTTCGAGCTTTTAAAAGTTTTGTAGAGTTTGATTGTTGGCTCGAGCGATCGAAAAAGCAACCACCCTTTATTTTCAGTCTTGGCTCAAGCGACCAAAAGTTGGATTGAGCGTAAATTAAAAGCTCCCAGTACTTTTGCAAGGTGATTAAAGTTGTGCTCGAATGAATTGTCCGTTTTCAGAAATTTTGCAAAGTGTTCTAAAATGCATTTTGGCATCCTCGTTGCATCTAAGGCATTCCTAGGCCATAATTAAGCTACAATGATGAGGATAAGAGTTGGAAACACACACTAAGAGAGAAGAATGATAAGTTAAGCACTTTGGGCGCGTGTGTTCAATGTGTATCTGACACGTGTTTGTAGGTCAAGTGTTATCGCTCGCCTGATCAGTCTATTCTGTCCAAGTGATCTGTTCTGCTACTAAAGCTATTTGTGAGTAGCAACTCTATAAAGTTATGTTTGATTATAAATATTTTCAAAATGATAAGATATGATATGTTTATAAAATGCTATTTTGTGAATCATGAATGATTGTCCAGTTTTTTTTATATGTATTTGTGGCATCCTTAGCATCAAGTGTTCATGTGATATCTGTGACTTGGTATAGTGATCCCGGTTTTTGACTCGACCTTCATTGTGTTTCGGATTCAGGTTTCGTGGTTTAATATTGTATCCATGTCTTGTTTTTCTCCTTTGACTCTTTGTATTTGAGTTTTGGTAACATGTTGGGCGAGTTTGGAATAGGTTGGTTGTTAGTTGGTCTATATTGTTGTTGCCCAGATTTTGGCTTCTTCGCTCGAGCGAGGCTTTTTACGCTCGAGCGAGCCTTATGTAATTTGCTTCTTCTTCGAGCGAGGTTTCTTGTGCTCGATCGAGTTTTGAGGGTTCTCAAGTTTCCTTCCCAGACGCAGCTTTTCTGGGAAGATGAAGTTCTTCGCTCAAGCGAGGCTCTTGTTCTCGAGCGAGGGTGTGCATCTGTGAAATACCTGAAGGTACGTATTCTACGCTTGTAGACGCGCCCGCGGGGGACCTCGCTACTATAGTTCGGACTCCCTTTTTGTTTGTTGCGGTTTCTAAATCTGAACCAAAGAGTCCAACTCTGGCAAATCGTTTTGAAGAAAAACAGATTTTTTGAAAAGTAGTGCCAAACATGGACTGCTTTGCCAGATTACAGAATCGCCACCTAAATATTTTAAAATGGGAAATTTAGGAAACCCTGACTCGGTGCCGAAGGCCACGTGTCCGTCATCACCAAAGTAGTCTTGGCTCGGGAGCTTGGGTACGATCGAGGAAGGTCAGCTATGAGCACCCCCTTTCGCCCGATCCGAAGACCGGCCTCTACTAACCGTGATACCCGATTTTGAAAACGTTACATGTTCTTATTCCAATTATTAGCCTAGAATTACTATGTTTATGCGCATAGCAAACAAGTATAGACTAGATCGCCTAATTTGGAAACAAACATTGCATATCCGTTCGTTTTGAAAATGCTTTGGAATTTGCTACTCGCAAGTAGTCTAAAACACGGATCTCAATGAGTTTTCCCAACTCAAGCAATCCAACCTCTCACCCATAGGCATTCAAACAGTTTATCTCATATAAGCACTTAGCCGCATGGTAAGCATACTGTTATGTTAACATCCACACGCCATGCGATATGCTAAAGCATAAATACTTACATCGTACTCCGTGCCAAAACAAGAAACTAGTTAGCAGCATGCATGACCTAGTTCATGTTAAAAGGCTAAGGCAACACAGGGGAAGATGCAATTTAGAGTAGGCTCGGCTAACCCTAAAGATGGCATATGAAATGCACTTTATTCGATGCACGTATTCAATTTGGAATTGAAAATACAATGCAGTTTGTATGATGTACCGAGCCCGATGCATGTCAACAAATGCATGGATGCACGCATGCATAGCATAAGGTATGCTAAAATAAACGTGCCCTAATACTAACCATTAAAAGCAGGTAAGTAAAAGGGAGAAAGAAGTGGGGGTTGGAAGACATACACACCACTCACCCACGCTTATTACAGATTTGCCCTCGCTCGGGGGGGGGACCGAAAGAATAATACAAATAATTAACTACGCAAGCTAATTAAATATTACAAACCCAATAAATTAATTAAACGAATTAACTAATTTAATTAAAACAATAAACCGCCTCGGGAAGAGGGCCAGATGCAGCGCACGCTCGGGACT